>CM060948.1:234160750-234288510 GCA_030765055.1 Mantis religiosa | reverse complement strand
ATGAAGAAGAAGAAGAAGAAGAAGAAGGAGAAGAAGTATTATGACGACTTTCCGTATGAGAGGTAATAATTTGAAACATTCAAATCAATAGCCTGCCTCGGTAGCGTAAGCGTAGATAGTGGCGTGTCTGCCTCATATTGGAAAGGGTCCCGTGTTCGAATCTCGGTTAGGGTGATTTACCTGGAAAAAGTTTTCCAGGGTTTTTCCTTATCCTTCGAGACGAATGTCGGGTAACTCTAAGCTCCGTGGACCCGGGATTTATTTGAGCATCATTTCATCCAATTCATTCACCGTCCGATATGACTTAACGTTGTAGGACGCAATTAAAAACAGAATCAATAACAAGGAAGTGGTAGAAATGCATTCTACACAAATTATGTCTTCTATATTTTCACGCTTGACATTATCTTGTGCACTTAAACTTTGTCAATTTCTAACGGTTTACCAGTTATAAAAATGTCATCTGCGAGGAACGCTATTCGTAAGGAATTGAGTATGAATTTTTGACTTGCAATGAAAATATAATAAATTTGTGCTATTTCATTTGAAATTGCTCTACCAGTTTTTTAAACTGAAAATTTTAGTATAGTTTCCCATGTAAACAATACATCGGGGGGGGGGGGGGGCCTCGTGTATATCCTTTGAAGAAAGCGGACACAAATACCAAATTAAGTATTTAACCCGCTATTGTGCCGATCACACAAACACACACTCACACACACACAGAGAGAGAGAGAGAGAAACAAAACAGAGAGAGAGAGAGTCATAAAGGTCACATATATATTTCCTAAAATCCTTTTCTTGATTCAGGTTGTCACAAAATTTGTATTTGTGCCTAAATTTGCCCTTCAAAAGACGGTGGAAATTCCAAACCAGTTCCTATAAACTTCAACTCTCACTTTATACCTACGGTATTTTCCCAATCACAATATACCTACAAGCAAGTATATAATGAAACTGCATTTACAAATGTTTATCTCGATTTCGTGTGTTACATGAGAGAATAGAATATTTTTAACAAGGGTTTGTTGAGTATAGGCAGAAAATGTTACACTTCGACGTTTTAAATGTTATTTTTGTCATCTCTGTCGTAAAACTATATATGACTTCGGCAAAACATTACTGAACACATAATATCAGATTGACACTATTAGCTTCCCTAACATTCGTACGTGAAATACGAATCACTTAGAAATTGTAATTAACATCAGAGTACAAAAAATTTAACTAACAAAAATTATACATGTTTGGTTTCCGGCTGGCATATCTCAATTAGTGAGTAGCCAGCGTTATTTAGGTTTATATCATCCAACTTTTAGTCATTTCTGACGCTAAATGAAATGAGGTTCAAATGAGTCCAGGGTACATAGAGCTTACAGCCAACTGACATTTATATTTCAGGATAAGGGAAAATCTCCAATGTTAAGTCATATCGGACGATAAATAAAATGATGTTCAAATGAGTACAAGGTACATAGAGCTTAGAGTTACCAGACATTTATCTTACAGGATAAGGGAAAATCTCCAACGTCAAATTATATGGGACGATGAATGAAATGATATAAAATGAGTACAGTGGACATAGAGCTTAGAGTTACCAGACATTTATCTTTCAGGATAAGAGAAAACCTCCAATGTTAAGTCATTTCGGACGATGAATGAAACAGTTGTGTGGTGACTGGCATACCGCGAGGTTGTCTTTCCGCCAAGCAGAGCGGGTTTTGTTTTGTGCTGCCGTGTGTACAGTTCAGCGCTTCGCGCCTAGTTTTGTTGAATTGGGTATATTCTATACCTTTTCGGTTTTGTACCGAAAAGGTAATCATGGCGATGTACTAACGCGTGAATACACTAAACATTTAATTTGAAGCAACGGCAAATAAACCTACTGCATTAGAAATCCACCAGTGGCTTGTAAACTTCATGGGATTACAGTTGGATCAAGTTGACACACACCAGCTGCACACAAGAGAACGCGCTATATATGTGAAGGTGATTTCGGCGGTATTGTACGATAATCTCCTATCCCGTTATCAAGATGAGCAAACCTTTACCTCTGGAGAAACGGCGAAGTTACGCATTACACCGGGTGATCAGCAAACAGTGAATGTTAGAGTGTTCAGTCTGCCTTCGGAGGTTTTCCTCGCCGTGTTGTCGCAGCAGCTTAGCCAATACAGTACAATGTATGACATACGCAGAGAGCAATGCAGCTCCCAGTATCTTCTTCCGACTAATAACGGCGTGATTGCTGTGAAAATGGGACTGAAACGTCACATACCCGCTAGCTTGGTTATCGATACCTATTTGGTTGGAATCAGTTACATCGGTCAAACGCAAGCTTGTCATCTGTGTCATGCCACTACCCACCTGAAAGCTGAGTGCCCCCTCCGTGCCATGCGGTTACCCATAAACCCACGGAATCGTCCAGTGACCTTCGGTGCGGCAGCAGGTGGTAACTCATATGCTGATGCTGTCGGTAGAGAGCACGCAGCAGGTTCGACGAGTACGTCCACAGAAGACCAGCAGTCGGAGCAAACTGCACAACAGTCAGACCATGGTCCGGTAGTAGTGGAGCTTACGAGAGAACCGGCGGAGCCCGAAAAGTCCGCAGTGGCCAGCGATATCACGCCTATGGTTGAGACAAGGGTGCCCCTGAAAGATCTCCTGTTACTACTCCATCTGAGGTTTCTCGGGACGTGGGTATGGAGGTTGTAAGTGATGAAGAGGTAGAGAAGTCTGCTACTGAATTAGCTCAGTTAAGACAGAAGGTTGGCATTGCATTGTCCGGTCGCGACCCTCGATTAAGAAGTCAGCACAGGAGGATGGAAGTGCAAGGTATCGCACCAGGACAGCAACCTCCGGATGTGCTACACCTGAAAGGTATCCCACCGGTTCCCATCCAAGCGAAAGAGATGGACTCAGGCAAGCGGCCGGCAGTGGATAACGGTGATGAGTATGAAGATGAACTACGTACGGCTAAACTTACCAAAGAGGATTCGCGCCCAGGCATTGATCAAGGAGGCTCAACTGATATTAAAGTGGTTCCTGGTTCTTCGAAATCCTGGCATCACTAAGGATATTCTCCTTGCCCAGTGAATGCCGAAAGGCCTTGCTTAATGTTAGTGGTCTGCGACAGGTGTTTAAACAGCAACTTTTAAGGGACTTCTTGATAAATTATGACATAGATATCTGCTTTTTGCAGGAGGTGAATATTGGTAATATGGACTTCTTATATGGCTACGAGTACGAGACGAGTCTTTGGCCGGAAGAAACCGGTACGGCTATTGTGTACCGCCAAGGTTTACAAATACACAATTTCGTGCTCCATCCCTCTGGTAGAGCCATTTCATCAGTCAATGAGGGCATTATCTTGGTGAATATTTACGTTCCTGCGGGCAGTAACAAACGAAAGCAACGAGAAACTTTGTTTTGGCAAGACATCTTCACCCATATTCCATCAAGTGCACCGTTCGTCCTGGTTGGCGATTTTAATTGTACTTTAGCTGCTAAAGTCAACGGTGTGCCGTCAATGGGTGTAGTACTCTGCAACAGCTAGTATAACAAATGCACCTGACAGATACCTGGGAACATAGCACGGCTCAGCAGTACAATTTACATTCGTGAGAGGACCATCAGCTTCACGACTAAACCGCATGTATGTTACGGCTGAACTCTTACCCGGTCTTCATCGCACAGAAATAATGCCGGTGGAATTTAGTGATCATGACGCACTAATACATGCACTGGAGAGCAGGGTCGCGAGCTGCAATAGAGGCAGAGGTTACTGGAAACTTATCTGCTCCTTGCTTACGGATGAGGAAGTGATGACTGACTTCTAGGACTGCTGGTCACGATTGCGGGAATCCTATGTGCGTGCACCAAACAAAGTCGACTGGTGGGTGTGTAAATCCAAACCTACATTACGAAACTTCTTTCGGGCTGCTGGCGGTCGTGGAACGCTGGCTAGAAGAGAAACCATGGAATATTACTTCCAAATCCTCCACGACCTGCACACGCCAACAGCAAGGAGAGAATGTTCTGGAACTAGTTCGGGAGATTAAAGAACACATAAAAGTTCGTAAAACACAACAGCTACAGGGGCATTTGGCCAGAGTACACTCGTAGGAATTGCTGCATGGGGAGCAGGCGAGTTTTTGTTCATTTGGCAAAGGAACGTAATCATGGTCGCCGGAAGCTAATCACACAACTTGAAATAGATGGACCGGAAGTTTCCACTACAGCCGAGATTATTCGTGAAGTGAACAACTTCTACGGAAAACGATTCACCGGCTCCGCAATGAAATGTGTAGTGTTTAACGCCCGCTTTTACTACACACGGCACCGCAGGCGGTGACACTGAAGATACATGAGATGAAGATAGAGCACCGCTGGAATGAGATGGCGGGGGAAACAGGAGGTCCCGGAGAAAACCCGCCCCAGCGCCGTGTTGTCCACTACCAATGTTATTTTGCGGTCGCCTGGGATCGAACCCGGGCCGCCTTGGTGAGAGCCAAGCGGTCTAACCACTGAACCAGTGCGCGGTCACCGGCTCCGCAGATCTCGCACACAAAATAGAGGCATATATGTCAAAATTCCTACCAGAGATACCGGAAGAATTGTGACAGGATATGCCATCGCTATCCAAATCAGAGTTAATTGAAATAATCCAAAAATCCAAATTGCGTGCCTCCCCAGGAGCTGATGGCTCTCCATATGAATTTTACAAGCAGTGTTGGTATCACATCTAGAACGAATTATTACAAGTCTTTCAGGAAATGTGGAATACAGAGCATTTAGCACTCACATTTTCATATGGGATAGTGGTACAACTTCGGAAGGTGGCTAGACCCAAGTCCTTACAAGATTATCGACCGATCACGCTGTTGAACTGTGATTACAAACTGTTTGCTAAAATAATTGTTGGTCGTATGCAAAAGATAATACCATATAGCATTAGCGAGTTCCAGGCCGCAGTAAAGAAGGGCGAGACCCTGCAAAATACGTTAGCTACCTTGAGAGGATGTATATTGCGTTGCGCACAGGAACATCAGTCTGCAGCCATTATTAATTTGGACCTCAAAAGGACCTTTGACAGGGTTGTCCATGAGGGGTTGTGGAGACGTATGATGGAATTAAAAGTGCCTGAGAAACTCTGCAACCTAATTCGAGCCATGTATGCTGGTGCCTCGTCAAAAGTTCTCTGCAATAGCTCTTTAACGTCTGCTATACCGATTAAACGCTCAGTCAGAGAAGGATGTCCCATGTCCATGATGCTATTCTCCCTGTATGTTGACACACTACTCCGACAGCTGCAATCCACAGCTGCAATCCATTAGCTGGGCAGCTAATTGTTGTGAGGGCCTACGCAGATGATATTACGGTAATTGTTACCACCCCCCAAGACAGTCCTTGCTTAAGAGATTGTTTACAAGATTACGAGGGATCGACAGGGATGACATTTAATATGCAGAAGTCGGAGATAATAGCCATTGGACCAGATCCGCCGGACATATCCATATTAGGAATACCTATGGTGCGGCGTACGAAAATTTTGGGGGTCTACTTTAGTGATAGCGAGACGGACATGAGGGAATATAACTGGACGACCCGGATTAATGTATTGCTTGGGATGATGTATAAGCAGAAACTCAGGATGTCGAATTTGGTACAACGTATACGATATTGCAACAGTTTCGCGCTCAGCATGATTTGGTTCCTTGCACACGTGCTACCACCAGCAAAGCGGCATTCCCAGAGGATAGAACAAATCTTGGGCTATTTCATCTGGACAGGGAAGCTCTACCGTGTTGCGCGGAATCAACTACGCCTCCCGGAGGGGCAAGGTGGTTGGGGATTAATAGAGGTGGCTCTCCAGTCGAAATCCTTGATGATTAAAATGCTTCTGCTTGCCCTGAATATTCAGAGTGATCCCGTGGACACAATGATACAACGCACGCACATGGAGTTTTGTCGCCAAGGACAACGTGACAAGGTACCCGTGATTTTACGAGATACATATTACACGTTGGAGCGGTTACCGCCGGAGCACTCAATAAATGGTGATAAGTGCAAAGTAAAGAACATTTATGCTTGTTTTCGTCAAGCAGTTGGAATTACCCCGCAGATACAGATAAAATATCCGCAGCTGCCCTGGCAGCGCATATGGAAATGTTTTGGCCTTCAACAACTGCACACCACATGGTTAGCGGTGACATACGAAATTGTAAATGAAATTCTTCCAACGGCAGACAAACTGTATCGCCACAGAATGGCTAGCTGCCCGAGATGCCCTATTTGCTCGCAGCAGATTCACTTCCGCATCGAGTAATGGTATGTTCTACAAAAGCTGGGATATGGAAGTGGGTGCTAGACAAATGTAATGGTTGGATACCTCCCGGATGGGATGCTTCACATGAAGATATATTACACTTGAATCTTCCTAGGGTGAACCCTTCATTACAACGTGCACTGCTCTGGCTGATAAGGGGTACATTTGCATGGTTAAACACACTGAAAACGCCGGCTGATTGTTCGATATCACGTCTCAGACGATTTTTACGCGATGAGAGATGGACAATGTTCCAGCTTAAGAAAATAGCACCCTTCAAACCGTGGATACTGCAAGTATAAGAGATATAGGCAATATAATACCCCTTTCCGACATCATTCCCCTCCATGTAAGACAGTGAGGTAAAATAAAATAAAATAAAGATATAAATAGGTTCACTCCCTTCCTCCCTTCCCTTCCTCCCTCACTTCCTCCCTCTCTCTCTTAAAAGTAGATTAAGTTAAAAAAAAAGGGTGTTGCATTTTTACTTTCCACAAGTGTATTTATATTTATTGTGTGGGTTCTCAAAAGGTGAATATTTCTCATTGATAATGTAAGAAAGGTTAAAAAAAGATTAATAATGCAACAAGTAAGAATAGTGAAAAAATTAAATGATGTTCAAATGAGTATAGTGTATATAGGGCTTAGAGTTACCAGACATTTATCTTTCAGGATAAGAGAAAATCTCCAATGTTAAGTCATATCGGACGATGAATGAAATAATGTTCAAATGAGTACAGTGTACATAGAGCTTAGAGTTACCAGACATTTATCTTTCAGGATAAGAGAAAACCTCCAATGTTAAGTCATATCGGACGATGAATGAAATAATGTTCAAATGAGTACACTGTACATAGAACTTAGGGTTACCAGACATTTATTTTTCAGAATAAGAGGAAACCTCCAATGTTAAGTCATTTCGGACGATGAATGAAATTATATTCAAATGAGTACAGGGTACATACCGCTTAGTACTACCTGAAACTTATCTTACAGTGTAAGGGAAAATCTCCAACTTTATGTCATATCGAACGATGAATGAAATGAGGTCCAGATGAGTACAGGATACTTAGAGCTTGGAGTTACCAGACAGTCATCTTTCAGGATAAGAGAAAACCTCCAACGTTAAGTCATATCGGACGATAAATGAAATATCTAAATGAGTACAGTGTACATAGAGCTTAGAGTTAGCAGACATTCATCTTTCAATTTGCGGCAAAACACGGGAATTAACGTTATCCAGATAGTTGACCCTGACCGAGATTGTCGGGATCTCTTGAGCATCAGGCGGGCTACCTGGCAGGTGTTTATATCTGCAATTCCTTGGCGTGCTCAACATCTGTGCCTACCGTCAATACAATTAAGAATTTCCGAGAAACAGACAATGCGGTTTTCTTTATTAGAATTAGATAAGAGTTTAGAAGATATCCACCAAAGTTTTAGAGTATTCAGGACGAAGTATAACAAAATTATTGAAACTGCGGCAGTAAATATAAAAATAGAACTATAGTCATCGGCTATGATTATTGTAAGTAGAGTACCGAGCCGCGCCCTAACCCTTACTGCCTTCTACAGGACACGTCACAACTGTTGTTTAATTTGTATGTTTCAATATGTATAAGGTTGTTTAATTTGTTGAACAATGACTTTGAGAGATGTTTTAAAATCGTTGAGTATTTCTTATAAAACGTAGTTCACATGTAATTCTCCAAAGTGATTAATTTTGGATAATTTACAGTCTTATGTTCAGTATGTTTGCTTTATTAGGAATATGGGAGCTACATAATTCAGTAATTGTCTAATTAAAGGCTTATAAAGTAAAGTAGAGCGATCCAATCAAACATTTGAGTGTCTGTTGACACAACCGACTGCTGATGGATATAAATTCCTCTTCTTATTACTATGTTAAGTAACTATCGAGAATAATGTCTCAGGCCCGTATTCGGGAGGCCCATGATATATTTGGGGGTTTTCCGGGTGACTAGGAATGCTGGGAACCTCCACTTCACTTTCTTTCATTTCATTGTGTCCATCCGATAGCAAGAATCAGCAAAGCCATCAATGGGTTCGTGCTCTGGAAATACGATGTACGGGTTAGGGAAGGTTGGGCGTCCTTCCAGAGGGGGCATTTCATCATTCGGATCTGGATGGCTAGTGGCGGGCCCTTCTATGACGGTCTGGAACTCCGTCGGACTGAACAAAGGGTTTGCAACTGTTAGTGGTTCACGGGGGCTGTAGTGCCGTCTGTAGGGTTCTTCTATTGCATCCTTCCGCTAGGGTCTGACACACAGTAAGCCCTCAGCTGCGATGTCGCAATTCCTGCAGACAGACGAGGTATCTCCTCAAGGTACTTATTTCAACTTTTTGAATCATACAAGAACGGATATAACGGGTTTATAAGCAAGAAATTTCAGATGAATAAGTACATATGTGCCTACGGATGATATTTCGGAGAATGCACTGGGACTAGACTGACAGACGTTCAATAGTTGTTTTGGTGCACTAAGGTCACAACTGTTCTCGCAGTATACACAGCTGGTGGGAAGATCCCGTACTGCAATCTAGTTACATTGCCAGTCCCAGGTATGTTCAGAACCGGTCGATTACGTATATTGTCTACGTCACTAGGGTGTTCCTCCTTTTTCTTTTTATAAGTTCTTTCAACACGATCCCATAAGCAGCTTCCTATGTGTCGTGCGATCTGGTCTAGACGTAGCCTGCTAATCTCTAGTTCCCGAGTTCGAAGGTTCAAATCCGACGAAGAACCATGAAGTTCTTTTTCAGATGTAAGCATACTTAGCAAAGCTTCCTTTCGAATGGAAGTAAAGCTAGATCCTCCGTGTCTGAAGTTTATGCCACGTTAAAGATCCTGAAAGCTAATAATGAGTAGTGTGACGACAATTAAGCAGTCTTTGAGACCCAGTTTGGATTGAGATACTAAAAACCACTGTATTCGAGGAGCGTCATTAAAGAGAATATCTTGTATAATATATTTGTGTGCAACTTAGAGTTCGAACGTTCTGTGTAAGGAACGTCTCTTTTGGAAGGCTATAAGTTAGTTTTGCGAGAGTGTCTCATTATCCGCTCGAAAGCGACACATACATATCTCCTGTTATGAGTAGTACTTTGGCCCCAAAAAGCCAGATGGCAAATGTGTCGTGGCTGGCATGGCATTGTCCTTTACCGCCTGGTTGATGCAGCAACACAACTAGATATTTAAATGTAGGTATTTACTTTTGTGAGTTTTCTTTCTTCTGGGATTTGATGTCCTGTAGCTTTACTTTCCCATGTTTACTGACTACTGTGTATACCATCCTCCCTTCATTTATTGTAAATCTATTTCGTTAGGTTCACGCTATTAATGTGCTCTAGTCCCAGTGCATTCTCCGATATATCATCCATGGGCACATTTAAGATTTCTTGCTTATAAACCCATTACATCCGTTCTTGTACGATCCACAATGTTGAAATGTATATCTTGAGTGACATGGGTCATGAGCGCTAGTCTCTATACACGAATTATGCTCTTCCAACGTTTAAACAATGAACAACACAAATGTTTGGCTCTAAAAAGCGTTTGAAATTCCCCCCTCGTTTATAACAATAGTGATCAACTTAATTAAAATGTTTTCCGTTCATTTTTATGATTTTATGTTTAGCTGTTTGTTTAGTAAAATAATAACTAATCGAATTAAGTTATTGACCCCTAATTGTTTCATTCCTGTTGAGAAATGTAATTGTTTATAGTAGAGGACAGAAGGCCATGCACTTCATGTAGATACATGGAGTAAATCACGAGCACGTAAACCTTATGCAGCGATACTTTGATTCACCTAAAGTTCTCGCAAATTCTCCCATTCTTGTACGAGAACAGTTCACTTTAACGGTCTGTTTCGAATGTTCAGAGGCTTATGAGCTGATCCAAGCATTGATCGTGATCTAGATGTAAACCCATCAGATAACAGTCAAGATATACTGCAGTAAAGGAAGGCATTAATGATATGCTGATCTGAATAACTTTTCTACAAAATATTTTGTACGTGTATCACCCTCAACGAGTGCTATTATTAAATATGTTGGACTTTGATACGTCTCAACCATCGCATGTTACAAAATTGTATTATGTTTATAAATTTGTTGGCAAGCACTTGTTTACTGATGAGACGACAGTATCCTCATACTCTCAACTGGACTTATAAAATCCTTTTGCCGTGTGATAGGAGAGACTTCAACAGAGGTTCTGTCTAAATGTTTGGGGTGATCACCTTAATGACAACCGTTTTCTTTTTTCGTATGTGAATGTAAAGACGTACCTATAGTTTCTGAGAAGTAACTTTCAGCATATAATCGATGATGTGCCTGTGGATGTCATTATTCACGATGGGCCAGCTTACGTAATCTTGCTCATGACAATTTCCACATAGGTGGAGTGAACAGGGAGCACTGCCGATGAATGCCTTTATCTAGAGTCATTTAGTGTCCGTGGCTCTGCTTGTGTGCTGGAGGCGTTGCCCACACTGGCCTCCAAAGAATAAGAAACACTCCACAAACTTGTGATAACATGGATCGAAAATGGAAAAAGCCAGTTGGAGCAATTTTCGTAACCTTCACTTTAATCTCGTAACTAAGCAATAACTGATTTTCAGACTTAGGTCAGTATGTACTTTTCTTTACTGCTTTAATATGGGATGACATCTGTAAAACGTTTGGTATTTTCTGTATGATAACGTGATTATTCCACCTTCGGTACTGTAAACGGTAACACACCACAATAATGAATGTGGTGACAAGATTCGAAGGAAGTTCATTCCTAGCCAGTGGAGGATTGTGCAGGGCCAGCCGCTAATATACCAAGACAGCAGATGACCGACCAGTTCTTCACTTCCGGACAGTAGTCTACACCAACAGAACTTAATTTAAGGAACAATGTTTTTCTATATCTTATCACTTATTTGTTGCTTTATAATTTGAAGGGGGATTAAAGAAGTGTGATAACACTTTACGATACATAATGTAATTTAAGTATGGACAGTTATGCTGTTAGAATGCTTTATTTTGAGCAATTATTACCACCAAAGTGTGTTTAAATGCATAGAGAATAAAGTTAGATAATGGAATACCGACTTTTCGTTGTTGAAAAACAAATGTTGCGAACAATTTAGTTTAATAGCATCCTAACTGGTCACCTTTTACTTTATAAGCTTACACTTGACATAATATAAGGCATACAGCACCTTATAAGCTCAAAGGCATGTGCTGGAGTCTGGGAGAGTATCAGGACGTAACCTCCAATCTGCCGCTTCTGATGTCCTCGAGTGTCTTGGATACTAAATGGGATCATTCACAAAAAAGACTAGCGATTTTATACTGAAAAAATTGATAACTAAGACACAAAAAGGGTTTGTGTTTATTATTATTATTATTATTATTATTATTATTATTATTATTATTATTATTATTATTATTATTATTATTATTATTATTATTATTATTATTATTATTATTATTATTATTATTATTATTATTATTATTATTATTATTATTATTATTATTATTATTATTATTATTATTATTATTATTATTATTATTATTATTATTATTATTATTATTATTATTATTATTATTATTATTATTATTATTATTATTATTATTATTATTATTATTATTATTATTATTATTATTATTATTATTATTATTATTATTATTATTATTATTATTATTATTATTATTATTATTATTATTATTATTATTATTATTATTATTATTATTATTATTATTATTATTATTATTATTATTATTATTATTATTATTATTATTATTATTATTATTATTATTATTATTATTATTATTATTATTATTATTATTATTATTATTATTATTATTATTATTATTATTATTATTATTATTATTATTATTATTATTATTATTATTATTATTATTATTATTATTATTATTATTATTATTATTATTATTATTATTATTATTATTATTATCATTATTATTATCATTATTATTATCATTATTATTATCATTATTATTATTATCATTATTATTATTATCATTATTATTATTATCATTATTATTATTATTATTATTATTATTATTATTATTATTATTATTATTATTATTATTATTATTATTATTATTATTATTATTATTATTATTATTATTATTATTATTATTATTATTATTATTATTATTATTATTATTGTTATCATCATCATCATCATTATTATTATTAATTATTAATTATTATTATTATTATTATTATTATTATTATTATTATTATTATTATTATTATTATTATTATTATTATTATTATTATTATTATTATTATTATTATTATTATTATTATTATTATTATTATTATTATTATTATTATTATTATTATTATTATTATTATTATTATTATTATTATTATTATTATTATTATTATTATTATTATTATTATTATTATTATTATTATTATTATTATTATTATTATTATTATTATTATTATTATTATTATTATTATTATTATTATTATTATTATTATTATTATTATTATTATTATTATTATTATTATTATTATTATTATTATTATTATTATTATTATTATTATTATTATTATTATTATTATTATTATTATTATTATTATTATTATTATTATTATTATTATTATTATTATTATTATTATTATTATTATTTGTTGCATTTATTGTAAACACATTATTATTTTGCATTTGGTGGAATTTTAAGAAGGAAAATATGTTTAATTTTTGTAAATGGCTGTATACACTTTATTTTAGTGCAGCCATTGGTATTTAGGTGCCATCCTTACTAATACTCTTTGTGTGTGACACAGTTTACCATTTATCTAAGTATAGTTAGAGTGGCCGTTAATCGTTAAAAATAAATAGAAATAGTTTAAATTCCCAATTATGAAACGTTTTGAAACAGTGCTGGGGTTCAAACCATAGATCCTTGGTTTTCCATGCTTTCCTGTGGAGTTCTCGTGGTCACCTGCCGCCAGCGCACAAATTAATTAATTGTATAGGGTGTCTCGCTTAGAAGGAGCGGAAAATGAATGTGCACTACTTAAAATTAGGTAGAGATATTATAATTCCATTTGAGATATAAAAAGTTGTCCAAGTTCAGTGCAAGCTATGGCTGCACGAGTACAAGGTCCTGCTCAATGTTCATTGAATGTTAATGCACCTGGGCAAGAAGCAATTCTCAAACTGTCTTTGTTACTACTAAATGGAGTACAAGTACTTGTGTCTCAGGTCCATCCCTAGATCAGCAATGTACAATTTCGTGGATAAAGGCTCACCACATCTAGCTCCGACACAACATGAAGCTCAGTGATCACCCACTTAGAGAAATGTTGTTGCTGTAATGCTCCAACGATGTTTAAATAGCTAGTACTTTGGCAACATTTTCTTTTTTCTGAAGCAACCTTTCAGTCATGTGGAAAAATCACCTCTCGTAGATGGGATTCACAAAATGCACATGTTCGTGAATCTGAGACAGTCATATATAAAAGAAATCTTTGGGCAGACTGACAAAAAGCTCTCTCATTGCACCATTCCTCTACATATACCCTAGAGTCACAGAAAAAGTGTGTTTAGATATATTGCAGAACATTATTGTGCCCACCTCGATAGCGTAGATGGTAGCGTGTCTGCCTCACGTCCAAGAGGTCCCGAGTCGAATCTCGGTAAGGGTGAGTTACCTGGATAAGGTATCTCCGGGGTTTTACCTTATCCTGATAGATGAATGTCGGGTAACTCTAAGTTCCATGGACCCCGGACTCATTTGAATGTCATTTCACCCATTTCATTCATCGTGTAATATGACTTAATGTTGGAGGACGCAAATTAAAAAAAAAAGAGAGAAAAACCATTACTGTTCACCGGCTTTCTCTAGAATCAACTTTCCAGCAGGATGGTGACCCATCCCATTATCAACGGGTAAATGAGTGCTTCATGAACATTTTCCCTGCACGTCGATTGGAAAATGAGTTCCTCTTGCCTGGCTACTCAGGTCGCCCTATCATTCCCCTTGGGTGGGGCTTTCTAAAGAATGCTGTTTTTTTAACAAAGTGCTAGGGGATCTGAACATTTTGGAGGACGTGAAACAACGAATCAGAAGTGCAACAACGCTAGTGACTCCACAAACGCTGCAAAACATTTGGCGGGATTTTGAATAACTTTTGCACTACTGAGGAACAATCCGAGGCGAACACATAGAGCTGCAAGAAGTATTCCTGAAAACTCGGAGAGCTTTTAAACCAAGTTATGTAAAAATACATGTTAAAATAGCCTAACTACATTTTAAACCATATCACATTTCTCGATCTCTCTGATGGGACAGCCTGTATATGATTCTACCTATAGTTAGTTGTCTAGACAGAAGTAACTTCTTTTCACAAATCCTGGTAATTCAGTGATTTCCTCCATTCCAGTCTTGGTATTTAGCGAACAGCTGATGTGCGTTTACTCCACAATCCCTGTATATCCACACTAGCACACTTCTTTCAGTACCAAAGACGTCAAGTAACTTGACCTGTCTGAAGTTCAGTGGAAATACCCTGAAGCATTGGTATATAGCATGTGTAAATATGAACGATCCATAGTCGGAAAAATATTAGTAAATATGTTTTCTTCCGTTTCTTTCTTTCTTAATTACTTTTTTCCTCCGATCAGAGAGAGATAGCAGAGATCATGTTAATTTTGTGTACGGTTCCACGATTTTGCATGCAAAACCTCAATTGATATCTTTTCTGGTGTGACTGAGAAAAGTGTTTAAAGATTTATATAGTGATTTACGTTCATGAAACATTGTATCCATTGGTTACCACGCTTTACATAAAGACTGAGATAAATTACCCTCTTCCTAAAAATGGATCGTTCATACGTACATATTATGTAACTTGGTGCTTCTATGTACATAGAGAGGAGTCTAAAATGTTTACGCTGTTTAATATCCAGTAACTTTGCAAGGAACTCAGACACAGTTTTCAAGTTTGGAGAACGTTTGCATCAGATTTACGTCACGAAACCAGTTAACTTTCAGCACTTTGTCTTCAACTTTCACTCTAAATAAATATTACTTTTACAGATAACTTGGTTAGGAACCCATCTATTTTTAATGAATTCAGTTCAAAATATCCTAATTCTGCACGCTTTTTCAATGACGTTCTAAATGTAAAGAAAATGTGAGCTGTATGTACATTGACACAATAAGATATAAAAGATTTATTCACAGTGAATCCCTTTTCACTTTACTTTACAGCAGAGCTTCTTGTAATATTTAAAGCCTCAAAATATTCTCAGTATGTCTGAGAAGACGCCTTAATTGTTTAATATTCCAAAAGTTCTTTGCTATCTCTTGCATTTGCTTTACTAAATATAATAAATAATTAAGGAGGAAGCAAACCAGGTTCACTTAGGTAAAGGTAAAATTAAAAGTGCTGGAGTAGATGGTAGAAAAATTTAACACGAACTCCTTTATTACATCCTAACGTACCAAACGTGTAATGGAAGGAGAATATAAAAGTATCAAGGAATATTAAAATAACTGTAAGTCCCTTAAAATTCAATCACAGCTGTTAGGCTAAAAAGACTTGTAGAATTAATATTAAGTATTCTCCTTCCTGTGTTTACTCTGATGGACTGATGGACAGTCTGTAATTCCGTGTTCTTTGGACGCACGAAAAGATGGCAGTAATACATTTCTAGAAACGGTTAGGCATCCATCTTCAATAAAATGTTCTCTCTTGGTCCGTAATCAACAAGCTCACATGATGATAAAATGTTTAACCTGTTAAACGTCAATTTTAAATATAAAGTTTTCAAAATGAAATCACTGAAATGTTTGAAGACTGCATGTAAGTGGTCTCCATAATTGTTCTGGCTGTGTGTATATTATCTTACTGACAGTATATTTAAAAATATCAACATACATGCTCACAACATTGGAACTTACATTTTAATTTATTACAAAGTTATTCGAGATCAAACAATGAATTCCGTTTTAGACTCCGCTGTATGTTTCCGTCTACCTTAGTACATCAGAGAGCGATTTGTTGTCATGCATTTACCTAAGAGATATTTTTCTGGTAGGTGATGGGAAAGGAGAAAGGAACCCAGATATGTAGTCATGGTTATTCGAAACTAATCATTTAATCTCTGATATGCGTTCTTTAAATTATACCTTTATACAGGAATTTTGGAAATTGTACAATATTTGATACATATTAGTTAATTATTCATGGCTGACTAAACAAAGGTGTTTAATAACATTAATTACTCAGGTCTTGAAATTCTTCTCGGTTAGCCACACAGTCTTGTTACAGAGATTTTAGAAATATAAATATAGAAGAAATAAGTATTTGTTGGGTTAATACTGATCGCTGTGGCCAGGTCTGAAGGCCTGTGTTCTACAAACGCTCAGGTACATGGACTCGTGTCAAATCCAAACCTGGCCGCCATTTAACATAAATATTTGACTAGTAAATTAAGTGACATTATACCTATATCTAGATACTGAATGAGATTACAGTTTCAGTTCTCTGACCTCTTGCTATGCCAAAGTTATATAGGGGAACCCTCTTGCCCACACCGAAGCTATAAGGTCGAAGGACTAGCCTGCTGAACTCCTCGACATCGTCCAAGTCGCTGTAGGAAGGTGTCCTCTACCCAAGTCCGAAAGCATACTGAAGACTTCTCTTGACGATATTGTCGCCGTGATGAGTCTCTGGTTCAGAAGCGTTTTTCTTGTTCTCCTCCATGCGAACTGCCTCCAATTCTCCTGGTGCTACCTCTCTCTTACCAAGTCCGAAGGCAAACCTCTGGCCTGCCTTCGGTGCCACGCGCTTCTCAGTGGCTTCTTGCTGGAACTCGTCCTCCAGATCGCTATTCTGGTATCTCTTACCCAGGCCGAAGTTGAACCGACTGCCAGATTGCCTTCCTCTGTATCCTACAGGACGCTTGCCTAGACCAAAGGAGTATAGGCGACCTTCTCCTCGCTTACCCAAACCAAAATTGTACATGCTTCCTCCACGCTTGCCCAGACCAAAGCCATACATCTTCTGTTGGGGTGCTCTCTTTCCTAGACCAAAACTGTAGGGTCTGGTACGTTTTCCCAAACCAAAGGAGTACATATGTCCTCCTCGCTTATCCACCAGGTCGACGTTGTCATCATCCTGTATTTCTTCGTCTGCTCCAACTTCTTCATCTACTATATCATCGGTTTCTTCCTCGCCCTGGTACAGTAATCTTCATAGTCCCGCTTGCCAAGGCCGAAAGACTACATGTGGCCTGCAGCAGGTAATCTCTTGCCCAGACCAAAACCATATAATTTGTTGCTTCTTTTGCCGAGACCAAAATTATAAACAGGAAGTCTCTTGTATTCTGAGACGTAGCTGTAAGCCCTCTTGCCTAATCCAAAGTCATAAAGTCTCTTCATGAGGTCCAACTCGGAGTTATCTTCCTCAGCGGTGGGGTCTTCAAGGTGAGACAGGAGCAGGCCAGCAGGAGAACCACTCTCGGAACTCACCATGCCACTGCCGGCTTCTTCTGGAGCTCCATGGGCCGGGGTTGGAGACACTGCCAGGCTCAGATGGATGAAGAGTAGTGGCAGAATCCACAGGTTTGGCATCAAGGTGACCTGTAACATCAGAAAACACACAAAAATGTAAGTATTACCAATTTCATTTATGTTTACGTTTTCTAACACCTACCCACAAAAGATGATATGGGAAGCACCCATAAACTGAGAATGGATATTTCACCAGAATTAAAGGCCCATTGAAGCCCCCTCAAAAATACAAAAACGATTTCTATGGAACATCCATCTGTGTGTTTGTTTTACTCTCTCTCTCCCTGTGTGTGTGTGTGTGTGTGTGTGTGTGTGTGTGTGTGTGTGTGTGTGTGTGTGTGTGTGTGTGTGTGTGTGTGTGTGAAGACAGCTGTAAAACTAAATGCTTGACATAGGTACACTTGGTATTTAAGTTGAGTTTCTTCCAAGGCTGGGGCAGTATTGCTTTCAAGACAATCACCGCATTGCATTTTAAGAAGAACTTATAGATCTTAAAGCTATTTACTTGGTTCTACAATGCAGAAGACTAATCTTGAAAATAATTCAAATCTAAGATCAAGGCAAAGCCCACGAGGTTAAAGGACTGCCTCTACACAAAACACCCAAGTCAAGAAGGCAGCCCTTTACTTTCAGTATGTTTACACATATCAGTTTCACTTAGCTCAACAAATGCAACTACTCACAGAACCGTTGAATAATTAAGAACACTATAATTTTGCAACAAAGTATATACGAATCCTAACATTGCTTGACTGGAATCTTTGTAACAAACATTCACGGAGCTAAACAAAGTTCTCCCGATCCAAGTCGTGACAGGAACCTGTTCCACCCAATTTTGTGGAAATGCCAGAAACAGGATTTTTATTGAAATGTAATCAAGCGGCAACACTTAGAAAATTGTTTGATATTTACGTGGACTATAAACATTAACACTTTCAATAAAGTCTACATCATATTGTTAAACCTTGAATATTACAATAATTTAAATTGTGAAGATTGAGCAACTTACTCTACACGGAACAACGCAGACATATAAACTCTAATGCAGATATAAGTATATCCGACTATTGTTTGTTGTACTTCCAAAGTTTCAAAAGCTAGCAGCCAGAGAGTCCTGGGATCGACAAGTAGGTTGCATCGCTGCTGTATAGTAATGTTTAGTTGGGCTGCCAATTTTATCCTTATATTTATGGTAAATCGCTTCGGCGAGAAGATCTTTCTATATCTCCAAGTGCATTAACATCTGAATATTACTAATTAGTGTTATTTGCTACTAACTATGTGTGATTACAAAAATTCGCTTTAAATTGTGCGATTGCTCTAAAGATCCTGGGATTGGACACTCATAAGGTTAACAGAGCGTGTGATATAACATGTGAAAGTTTAAGTGTTCACTCCCCCGTAATGTAAGAAGATGATTTCAATGAAACTGTGAGTAGTGCACAATATGCTAAACCTATGAAGCCTGTGATTCAGATGTAGATAAGTCATTTTTTAATAAAAGTTGTAAAGCAGCCAAACAATCGAAGGTGCGAAAAGCAACTGAAGATCAAACAAAGAAGGCTGCCAAATATTCGAAGTTATCTTTAAACCAGGTTAAAGAACACTTGAATACAAATGCTTTATGCGCATTTCCAGTACCTTCAACAAGCACCGCGAAACTAGTCAGCAATTTTAAGCAGATAACAGCGCGTCAAATGCATATTTTGCTACCATTCCTACACAAAATGGATATAATTTATTAGAGGGCAACTTTGATGACAATAACTCAGATGGTGAAGTTGAGACTACCAAAGAGAAAATTCCTCCAATCTGCTTAACTGATATTGAAAACTATCAACTATTTATTCACACTATACGCGGTCAACTGAAATCAGAATTTCATACTGCTCTAAAAGGTAAAATCATTAAAGATTTCACTGCTATAACTGATGATTTTCGTGCTCTGAGAGCTTATTTTGATTCTATAAAACAAAAATACTTCACATATAGGAACCCTGAAGATAAAATTTTCTCTGTAATCATTAGGAATCTACCCTGCTTCTTTAGTAATGAGAAGATTTTAAGAGCACTACAAGAACTAAAGCATCCTGTTCAAAACGTGCAAGGCTACAAGAAAAAAATAAACAACCCATTCCTCTCTGTGCAGTTGAGCTCACTGACTGCGATGAAGGTAAATCTATCCTAAATCTTACCCGTATACTATATAGTGTAATCAATGTAGAAAATAGAAGTAAACCAACTGTTATCCCACAATGCATCGTTGTCAAAACTATGGGCATACCAAAAATTATTGCCAACTTGAACCAAGGGGCGTCAGGTGTCTTGGATACCATCTTTTCTCTGACTGCAAACTTCCTAAAACTACTTCCCCATATTAGGATCTCCTATAACATAAGGTTCCTTTAAAGATAAAGTAGCTAAAACTATACATAGAATAAAAAAGCCAAGAATATCCCTAAATGTAAGGGAAGGATGGAAGAGAATTTATCAATAGTTCTATTTACACCTAAGGGATTATTAGAGCTGAATCGTGGAGAAATAATAAATGAACTATTACTGTAGCTGCAACAATAAAGGGTAATACAAAATGAAATGTAAAGAATCGATTTATTGTTTCGTTATCAACTGCAAAACCACCTCAAACACATTGAACTAGTTCAATTCCTAGATATGAAATTGCAGAAAGTAAATTTGTAATTACTGTAGGTCCTCAAAAGCATATCTGTCCTCAACGTAGAATATATCCTATAAAGGCGGTTTAGTAAGATTACTACCCCAATTACTCCTGTACAACAGAATTTATGTGATCCTCGTCTAATATGTAAGCAAATACAAATAAAAAATATTTTGGGCTCCATTGGCATATATGTACGGTTCGTAGTAATCAATCATAATTTACGTCTCGACAAATATGTGAGCTAGCACACTATACATCAACTAACAAGGTGGCGGTGGTGGCGTTCATTTCATTTAATATCTTATATTATACTTATACTTAAATGTTCACCACAGCAAAGTCACATTATTTTATTGATACTTTTCATTACGATACAGGAACCTGACGTGTCCATATTGTAAATATGGGTCTGATAGGTCAACAAATGAATTTAAAAAAATTTCCTCAGGATAATACTTTTTACAGATACATGAATGCGTTATTTTTGATGTTGCACGATACACGGAATTTAGAACAGTACAAAGTAAATACCTTTAACCGTAATTTTATTACTTTGTGTGGCGTCCATTACAGCATGATGTTGCAAGATACAAAACATCAGTCTTTTGTTCACTACCAAGATGATTTATTACATGTTCCTATCACAATAACATTTTGTTTAGGGAGCACTAAATTGCAAAATTTCGATTACACGAAGCTACTGCAGAGAAAACAGACACCGTAACACTAACAGCCGGAGGTACTCTTCTCCACGGATAGTAATGTATTGTACCCAAAATTTCCATGTGCATTTTTCATTAGTAATAAGAATTTTGGTTACCATACACTGGAGTCATCACAATTTTGAAGTTTCGAACAACATCAATAGAAATATAATAGTGCTCCTAATAAAAAACAAAGTTCTTACCTGGCAAGAGACAGACACATTATTTAACGGGGGAGCTTCAATGTGTTATGTACATACCTACTTAAGCATATATCTTCGGTTTCTGCGCACAAATATTCCTCTTCTAACTCCATTCCGTAGTGTCTCCTTTACTATTGTTCTGAGCTGGTATTTAAATACTATAATTTGTCCCCTTTCGTACGCATAATTTGTTACGTCCAAAATGCCCAAACTTGAAATGTAGTCCTGGAAACCAATAAACAACTCCACGGAATAGTAAATGAAAGAATGTTAACTTCGAGCATTGCCAACTCTAACTCAAATCAACACGTACACGAATCTGTTTCGAGTTCTAAAAATTCCACATAAACGCCCTTCAAAACTATTCTTATACTAAAATAATCGATTCCTTTAAGGAATTAGAATGGTACAATTTGTCGATTGCAGTAAACCCGGCAAAAAGCACGAAATAATCAAATTACGAAACTATCACACTCGTATTAAACAGAAATGGTCCTAAACAAGCTGCAAAATAAATCGAAATGCTTAAAGTACAACAAAATAGATAAAAATACTACATGAGTTTCTTTACCCTTTTACAAAATATCCTTAAAAACTTATTCCTCCATCCACTACCTATAAATCCAACTAAACATTACCGCTTTGCTAATTTTCTTCTAAGTATAAAGGAATAAGGGAACACATGTGATAGTCTAATGTTTTGAACAGCTTAACGTTATGTGACTCTTTGAAAATCTATTTTCGTGTTTGGAAATATGAAATAGTGACTTCACTTTTGAGAAAATTTGAAACATTGGAAAATTCGGACAAATAACAAGGAATATCTGGGAAATAGTCATGCCACGAAGTATGTGTGGCATGTACGCTATAGAGAACATACTGTACGTGCTGTAACGAGACGTCCAGTTTGGGTGACGTCACGTAAAACTCACCAAGAATGCAGGGGATTTCTGTACAGATTGCAAGAAATTTTTATTTTTCCCTAATTTCTCTGGTCATGTAAAGAGAATAGAATGCTGAAGTTTCCACATAGCGACCAGCTATCACTTGAACCTTCTTTATCTCCATTATATCCACAAAAAATATGTATTATAAGACCAATAGCTACAAACGTTTATATTGAATAACATGAAGTAGACAGACGAATAAGCATTTGTAAAAATAATCTGTAAAGGAGTAGAGAAAGTGATGTGAATGTAACACGTTATAGTAATTATGTTGATCGAATCTCTCAATTTCGATAGCAAGTCTTCTTAAAACGCGTATTTCCGTTTAAGGTATCCAGTCCTTTTGTGAATTACCTGCTCTTTAGATAACCAAGGCAAAGCAGGCTCCCAACGTTATTTGGCAACTCTTCCCTTTGTTCTACTCATTGGTATCACAGAGGGATGATTAATGCTGCAAGGTTGGCAGCCTTCCTGCTGCGTTTGTTATCTAAATGGAATCCAGTACAACACTTTCCTTGCTTCAAATGAATCCCTTTATTTATTTGAATGTACTGCACTTATCTATTGCTCTATCTACTTCTATCTATTTTTCGATCTATCTATGAGATAGACATTTGGAATATTTTTATATATTTTCTTATAGATACAATGGGAGTAGTAGAACACAGTAGGCTTAAACGGTGGTCATATCTTTAAGAGTTGGTCACTATGTTAAGCTTTGAGATTCCGTTCTATTTGCACGACCAGGAGAGAAAAAATGAATAACTACTTTCTATTTGAGAAAACAATAAATATTTAAAAATTCAAACCAATAATTAACACACATCTCTCCTGAATGGTTAATTCTGCACCAAATAATAAATAAATAAATTTAATGATCGTAAGTGTTAATTATTTGTTTTATGTAAATTACTGAAGTACTAATTTAAACAGTCGTTTGTGTTTTTGAATGTTATGAAAGGGTAGAATACATTTTGTCAAATTAAAGAACTATTGAAGCTTTTTATTAAAATTTAAAACTTGAATTGAGTTAATATTTGTGGACGGTGTTTTACTGCTGTAGTTTTGACTGCCTTTTATTGACCTGGTTCAATGTTAACCTTATATGAGGTGATGACATAATTAATTGGGTGGTGGAGATGCACATTGCATATCTCTCGCACGTAACGTTGGAATTATTCATTGCGTGGTTTTAAAATGTTCACTTCTCAAGATGGGCTGACACCTGCCACAAACAGAATGCTCTACAGAGACAACCACTCTCGCTCTATGGATATACAAAACTCGCTTTTGCTTTATTAACGTCTCTGCTTTGACGTACATAAGTTTTTAACCTTTGTTGAGAAACAAGTCGGTCATTTGTACAAACAGTTGGTGGTCAGGTTGGCAAAATTAGCAAATGTCAAATAACAGACATCACATTCGCACATGTCGACATTAAGTCCTATTTACCTAGATACACCTTCTGGGATAAGCTCAACTTTTACAAAATGATCAGTGTGTGTTTGTGCATAATATAACTTCCAAACGAAAAACCAAAGTTGGTATCCAAGTTTAGTATTCTACAAGATCTTCTGTTCCCAAATTACTCTTTACATGAAAAAGTTTAAAAAATACAGATTTTCTCAAAAATAACTCTAATAATTTGCATTAAATAACCATATATTTAACATGTCTTTTTAAAAATGAAAGTATATCTTGCATTTTCTGCTAATGTCCTCTGAAATCCTCATCTTTCTGGTTAACTTTTGCATAATTAGCAGGTCATGCTAAATGTATGCTAACATTATATCTCAATAAACCGACGTACTATTATTAACAACCAAGAAGATTATGTTTTTGGACGGTTGTTCCTTATGTGACTTTTTGAAGGAGGTTATCTTGTTAGCCTTCCAGTTCACATTCTTTGTTGTCCACTTTTGTAATACTCAAACATATACTATTACTAGAAACATGATATCAGAGAGCGTTAGGTCTGACGTAGAATGATGAAAATGTGTTAACAAAGATGTCTACTTTTGAGTAATTTAAATTACAAGCATAATTATAGTCTGCGTAAAAAACTGACATTGCGAAACACGTGAGCGGTTTGTGGCGTCCGGCTATGTGCACTGTACATTCACCACTTAGTATGGGCTGGGGGGGGGGGGGTATTACTGCTAGGTATATTTCAAAATGTAGAAATATTGTGTGCGTATCAGTGAAAGTGGGCTAACAGCTCATTTCGTCCTTTGTGTTGTTTAATAAGAATTAGAAACAAACGTATGTAGGAAACAAGAGTTCATTTTGCATAATAACTGAGGAGCACGCTACCTGCATGACAATGAAGTTGCAACACGTCTGTCTTATTTTCTGACTGTACTAAATCGTTTTAGCCTACTCTTATTCTTCTACCCAATCTTCAGCTTGTCTTCTCTAACTTCACATTATCACCCGGTATAGATAAACAATTGTATAAATACGTTATATATTTTATGTAGGTACAATGGGCATAAGGGAATACAGAACACTAAAGTGCTGCTCAAAACATTTTGAAGTCTAATCGCTATGTTATGGCTTTGAAATTGTATTATATTTGCAAGACCTGGAGAACAAAAGATTACGAGAAGTATAATTCAAATCCGAATCAATGAATACCTAGGAAACGGTTAGCTAAACAAAAATGTATTTGATACATACTTTGGATTGTCACAGATCTATTTTTATTGTGCAGCAAGATTTTGTTATTCTTTTATGGTTTCAGTAATACAAAAGTCATCCAGAATCAAGAGGACTTCAGAGTCCATTGCTAGATACACAATTCCTTTGTTACGCAAGTAGATTAAGCAGAACATCTCCCCGAAGACTATCGTCCTATAAGTCTGTTGCCGACCCTCTGCAAGCTGTTTGAAAAAGTAATTCATTGCCGTCTTCTGTCTTACCTTAATCATAACCATGTTCTTCCACCTTATCAATTTGGATTTTGTCACAAACGTTCCACTTCCCATCAGCTTTTACGATTAACTCAGTCAATTGTTCATGGCTTCGAGGCTCAACAGTATACCACGGCTGTCTTTCTTGATGTGGCAGAGGCATTCGATAGGGTTTGGCATGATGGTTTGCTCCTTAAGCTCAACAGCATCGGTCTTCCTAATTACTTATCACTTCTAATACACACTTTCCTCTACGACCGCAGCTTTTCAGTACGCATTGGTGGAAAGCTTTCATCTCCAAGTAATATTACCGCAGGTGTCCCACAGGGTTCTATCTTCGGTCCGACTCTATTTAATATATACATTTCTGATATTCCTGACTTATCTCCGACTTCTTTAGGTCTTTACGCTGATGACACAGTACTATATTATTCTCATGTTAATCTCCAGCACGCACAACAATTAATACAGCTCTCTTTAGATCGCCTAACTCATTGGTTCAGAACTTGGCGGATCTCATTGAACCCTCAGAAAACCGAAGCTAAGATCTTTTCTCTTCGCCGATATACTCCGCTTACTGCGTGGCGTTTCTACAGGAACAATGTCCCTTGGCTCCCCACTACAACTCCCGTTAAATACCTTGGAGTGCTTTTGAACTCTCGACTGACCTGGCGTGCTCATATCGATCGTCTTATATCACTGGCCTCCGGGCGACTTTCAAAACTCTCACCTCTGTTGCATCGCCGTTCAAGCCTCGGCCTACAGTCTTCATTATCACTCTACAAATCACTCGTTCGTCCGCTTATTACATATGCCTGCGAAGTGTGGGGGGCCGCACTCACATGTCATCTGCGTCGTCTTCAGGTCATAGAGAATCGCTTCATGTGCATCGCTACTAACGCTCCATGGTTCATCCGTAATCAGCAGCTCCATCACGAACTAGGACTGTTACCTCCTCACGACTACATTCGCAGGATCGCTCGTCGCTTCTTTCCCACGCTGCAAGAAGTTGCAGGAGCTGTGTATTATAACATCGGCGTCCGCACGCGCCAGCCGAGGAGACTACCACAGGACCTGCTTCTAAGTGGTACATCAGATTCGAGTGATTCTAGTGCTTGATATCTGTCTTACAGTTTCAATATTGACATAACTTCTCAGAGAGTATTAGTGCAGTTCTAACTTAATGTAGTTAGGGGGGCGGACTGTTAGCCTACCCCTGAGTGTTATTGTTCTTATTGTACTGTTAACTTCTTTTCACTCTGATCTGTAAAGCATTTTACTGCTGATCGATCAATAAAAACATTATAGAAAAAGGTGAGGTAGGAAAAAAAGGACTCCAGATGCCTTCCCCAGAAAATCTCCATATTATAATGTAATCAAAATTGATAATTAACTATTATTTCACACTAGCCGTGTGTAGGCTAAAGTATGGAAAGATAGAGTGTGACTGAAAAATTTAGTGGCATAGCAGGGATTTGAGCCACGGATATTCCGGTCTCAAATTCCGGCTATGCCATTGAATTTTTCAATCTGACTCCGCCTTGCCATACTTTAGCCTACACACGGCTAATGCGAAAGAACAATAAATGACCATTAATTGACTTAATAGTTGTCCGAGCTATAAAGCCTGGGCCTTAAGTACTTACAGCATACTAAGTCGCCATTAAGGTAGTTGTCTCATGTGTATATGAGAGCTCCTAGTGGTTTACCGGAAAAAACACGAGTCATACTGGCATGTAGGCCATGGTAGCTTAATGGTCAAGTCAACCGGACGGAGACCGGAAGATCAATATGGCATTGAATTTTTCAGTCTGAGTACACCTTAATCAAAATTGTTAGTGCCATATTTGAGAAAAGGGTTTCATATAAAGGGCATTTTGGGACGGATGTTTAAAAGCATGTAGCTATGACTACAGTACCATTGATGCTGGTCTCCCCGGCGTCATAATGACCAACCAGATCGTAGTGGAGTTTCTTCGTTTCACAAATAAATGAGCATCACCAACACTCGCAGGCACATTATTTCACATTCAGTGCTCAGTTAGCACTTGTTTTTTCTCTCTTGTATAGCCAAGACATTTAGCAGCTCGTTTCCATTCATCTTACTGGAATATTCAGTATCATAGTAATTGTATCTCACATATACCGTTATTTAATAAAAATGCATTTAACACTATTTTCTGAGAAAATAAGGACAACTAAATATTTGCATCTACAACATATAACAGATGTGAAATATATCAGGGATAACCAGCCAACTTCGTGAACACCAGTATACATTTAAGTATACCGCTCATTTATTTGTTATTTATTCTTGTTTGGTACATTGTTTTAGAGAATAGAAAACACAAAGAAAGTATTTACATTTTACACATAGAAGTGCAACACATAAGTGAGATTTATCAAAAGAGGTAACCCGAAAAGCAGTTACCTCGTTCATGAACTTTCCCAAGATTTTACCAACATTTGAGATTGAGAGGGGCTCATTTGACATCAATGTTGCGGAATTTTGGAGAACAAGAGTGTTACGAAGCATTGACCTGAAGAGTGAGCGGTTCGTGACGTAGAAGCAAACACATCAGATAGCATTACAATAAAGCAGGAGAATTTGTCAACAAGAACATGCTGCCATCATATGTTACAGAATTGTGTTACCTTTCTAAATTTTTAGCCTGTACCTTGTATAGTGATGACTTGTGACGGTATCTTCATTATCATAACCCTGATCTATAAAATTCCTCATGAAGTATAACAGCACAGACGTCAACAAAAGTTGTATCTAAATATTTGGGATAGATTCATTTACGACCACCTTATTGTTCCCTATATCTATCCTCCCTACCTGGATGTAAAAACATATGTTTAGTTTCTCAGAAATAAGTTGCAAATTTTGATTGAATATGTGCATCTGTACCTCTTTTACGAATGTTGATTTCTACATAACGGTGCGGCAGCTCATTTCAGTCGGATACCACGTAATTTATTGATTGGTAAAACTTCATATAGATGGATTGCTGAAAGGATGTTCATTGCACGGCTTGCTCGATCTTCTGAACTGAAGAGAACGGAGACATTTCAAGTTCCTGGTTCATGTGGTTTCTTTATGAGATATTAATACTCTGGCAGAGCACATTCACTTTGGTATAATCAAATACAGAGCAGTACAGGAAATTGCTACACGGAACGCAGACTTAAGGCATGCATCGAAGCAGGAGCTCAACCATAATTGAATTTCAGACTCATGTTGAATAGGGCCTTTTTCTTGTTTCAGAACAATAAAGGTACATTTTGTAAAGGATAGACACAAGATTCTTGAAATTCTTCAACTGACATGCATAACTCGGGGGAAGGGAAGTCGTAAATTGACTTTGATAAACATATAATATATTGTAAGATTATTTAAAATGATTACTTGCTGTTTCAAAGCTAATCCGAACATATTAAAGACAAACAACCTCTTTCACAAAACATTATTAAACATAAAAGAAATATTTTGCATACCGTTTCTCTTTGTGAATGAAGCTACTTCCTGCAGGAATATTTTTAAAAGCCTGTTAATATTGTGACTTTGTGGGTTCGTGAAATGAAAAGTCCAATTACACAAACTCAACAATGTTCTTTATTTCAACCGACTTACAGTTGAACACTTGCCAATTACACAGAATTACGTAATGCACACAATTACGACTCACCAGTTCGTCCGTTACCGTTCCGATGCACGTACACAGTCTTCTCGTCCGTTCGCTAGCACGTCAAGCACTGACTGACTGACTGACTGACTGACTGATTGACCCAATTCACTCACTGCAGCCCTTTTTATAGAAATATCACCGTCTTCTAGAAGTCTCTGGTTTCAATGAATTACCACGAAAAGTCCATATGGCAGTGGGATGGGGGAAAGAGGCGGCCAGCGACAAGTGACATTTCCCTAATCACCCCTCAGTTAGTGACTGAGATTAATGGGGGGCGTGCCTCGGATGCCTCTGGTCCCTTCCAGCTGTCGCCGGTCGTGCCTTCCGCTAATTGGGTGACACTGCTCCCTCCTCAAAGCTAGTCGTCCCGAACAGCACCATCGTAGCGGGCTAGACGATCCAGGTGTACCACCAACATCTTCCCTCGGGGAACCTTCTGGATGCAGTAGACCACGTCGTTAATCCCCTTCACCACCCGGTACGGCCTTTCCCATGGCTGCTGGAGATTCGGGTAGCGTCCCTTGGTCCGGGGAGGACGGTACAACCAGACCAGATCACCTTGCTGGAACCCTTGACTGTTGGCTTGCCTGTCATATCTGGTCTTCATGCGGTCGCTCGCCTTCTGAATGTTCTGGCGAGCCACCTCGTGCATGTCATGGAGGTGGTCCACCAGGTTCTCCACATACTCGGTCAGCGCTGCTTCGCCTCCGGAGGGCTTCCGAAAGCCAGGTCAAAAGGGAGGCGTAACTCTCTGCCGACCGTTAAGCTGGCTGGCGTCATCCCAGTTGTGTCGTGTGTAGACGAGCGGTAGGCCGGCAGGAACAGTGGCACCTTGACGACCCAGTCTCGCTGATGGCTGGCCACGACCTTTCTCAGGTGTTCTTCTAAGGTCTTGATGTAACTTTCGACCATGCCATCCGACTGGGGACGTAGAGGCGTCGTGCGGGTCTTGTTCACCCCAAGCCTTTGTAATGCCTCCTTCATTAGGTTGGACTCAAAGTTGGTACCCTGGTCACTGTATAGCTTTAAAGGCACCCCGAATCGACAGAAACGTGCTCCACGAGGCAGTCTGTGATTGTCTTTGCCTTTTGGTTTGGGATGGCATACACCTCCGGCCACTTGGTGAAGTAGTCCACGACCACCATTCGGACCAGCAGTTCTCTTTTAATAAGTTAGTTCAAACTTATAACCTAACCTCCGAAAACATTCAAGATCTTCCCTCCTTATGTCCTAGAACTTTGTAGATATATGCACAAAGTGACAGTTAGAACCTCCCGCCGAGTTTGTAAATTATCACCTGTTCCCTTCATTTTGACAAACGAAGAAATTCAAGTATAGGAGATTTAACTGCATGTTCCTTTGATATACAAACTCCACCAATCCCCTCAAATTCAGCTTCCAAGTCGACACTAAATAACGAAATAATGAATCCTTCAGTTCCCCAGAAGAGTTCTTCAACTTGGAAGAACGTAAACAATAAATCTCCATTTTCTTTAGAAATGTCATTCACACGTCCAGTCATTGACCCAGGACTCCTTGAAGGCCGATTAGGACAGGCCATTTTGACTTACTTGTACAACTTTGACTATGCTTAGTTCTCTAAAATCTGATTATGTTTAATTTTAGCCGCGTCTTCCCCATCATTATTCTGTGTAACTCACCCAACCATTCGCTAATTTTGAACTTTTTCAAAATGTAGCTTAATTTTGTTTGAACCAGGTATTCTATTGTTAACTCCACAGGTGTTGTCGTGTTCCCTCAGTTACTTACAAAATATTTTTGGCAGCATTAATATATGTGATTTCTAGTGGTTTTTTACAAGTTCCTTTTAATGTTTCCAAATTTTAAGGTTTAGTGCAATGTTATTAATCACACTGTTTGATATCATGTGTAAGCTATCTGTTGTCTATTTACAGCATTTTAAAGGTGATATTCAATGTCAATAATGCTTGAGATAAATCCAAATCAGTACAATTCATAGAGCCCCTTTAAATAATGTTTGATTATTATTTTTATAACTTCGCAACATAGATATCAATTATGAATTGTTTCAAAATCAGAACTGATGGGAGAAAATGGAGATTATTTTAGAATTCAGCACAAAAAATCCGTTTGGGGTCACCTATCGCATTAAAAGGCAAATAAAATATGTTTAGAAATTCAGGATGTTAAAAATAATATAAACAATTATGAATTATATAAATATAAATTAATACTGGGAATTATCATTATCAACTTTTCATGGTTTAGGCCATTAAGGCTCATTTCGGTCTCATAAATTTTAAATTAAAAGTGTTATTATCTGTCTTTCTCTTATCATGTTCCTTTCAGTTGATTTATTTTGTTTTATTCTGTTAGCTTAAGAATATACAATTCATTTCGAATGTCATCACTTCTTTGCTAATCTAGAGGATTATACCCTGCTACATTTCTCAAAATCTTCATTTCTGCTGTTTCAATCATTTGTTCTTCCTTTTTTGCTAAAGTCCAAAATTAACTGCCATATAATAATATGGGAACTGCAGTTCCCTTATAAAACTTTAATTTAGCCTCTCTTTTGATATTTATAAAGTTCTCTCTAAGGTGCCACACATATTATTAAATTTGTTGATTTTATTTAAAATTTCACTATTATTTAAAATAAGAGATATTGCAACAAAGATAATTAAAGCTCAACGGGTTTTGCTTATAATACTATTTTGCCTATTAGACTGCACCGTGGGGGCTTAGGTACAAAGCTCAATTAGGGCCGCGATGTGGCTCAGTATTTTGACCGCTTGGCTTTCACCAAGGCGGCCCGGGTTCGATCCCAGGCGACCGCAAAATGAGTTTGTGGTGAACAACATGGCGCTGGGGCAGGTTTTCTCCGTGACCTACGGTATACCCCGTCATCGCATTCCACCGTTGCTCCATCATCATCTCATAAATCATCAGTGTCACTGCCTGCGGTGCCGTATGTAGTAAAAGCGGGCGTTAAACACTACACATTTCATTTCCCAAAGCTTAAGACCAAACACAGAAATACTCACCGTGCACGTGCCACGAAATCTGGGCGACGACTACCCCTTGTCTCACCTGGGCTGAGGTATTCCGGGAGGAAGGCAAGGCAACACTATTATGGTATCGGATCCATTGAAGGCTAAAACTTTGGTTTTATTTAAGATATTGCTAAGCTATATTCAAGGACAGTGTTATTTAATATATGTAACGCTTTTTGTAGACCATTTTCTGAGCTAGATATGATAACTTTATCGTCGGCAAATGATAAAGTATCTAAATAGCTATTTTAATTGTAAAATGCTAATTTAATTTTGTCTGCCAATCAGATGTGGCATTGTCAATATAAATATTAAAAAGTGACGTGAAAGTATTGCAAAAATTACTTGGCAGAGTTTCAAATATAGAACACTCTCGTTTGCAGCTACCTTTACCTTCTTGTTTTTCTAATCTCCTATAAGTTTTGGTTAACTACATCTTCCCCCGAGGACATTTTTGTAAAAAGCTAGGTCTGAAATAAAATGAAAAAGCATAGTTTTTTACTGTAAGTGTGTACAATGCGTAAGTAAGACAAGTGACTCTTTAATTCTTTGTTTTATCAAGGTGGAAGAAAAGAAAAAAAATGTTCATTTAAATTAAAATAAAGGAATTTGGTTACCAATAGGAAGCAAATGGAATTTTTGTTTTTGTCACTTTTATTTCCAATTAATGTTTTCAGGGATTCAAAGTAGGCTCTTTTGTTTTGAGTTTCTATACCACTTGCCTAGGCTAAAGAAGGAATTACTGCATGAAATTATGAAATAATATTTTACTGCTATGCACATTTTGGTTTCATCTGAAGAAAAGGAAAGGCTTTTAAAAAGGTACATTAAAATGTGTCCATGTTTGCGAACAGCATAACTAAATACGAAAAGTCGAATATGCATCACATGTGTTAAGTATAGTATTTTTCAAAAAATTTGAACACAAAAATTTTGATAGACTTCTATGACATAAACTACACAAAACGACTTGTTTACATTCTATTTTCTCAAAATGGCTGTAGCAGTGTTGACTACATCATTTTTAAGATATTTACAATGAATTAAATATATACCTTAAATTTTCGGCAGGTAATTTGTATGTGAGTTATTATAATTTGAACACATTTGTGTAACTGGGACACCGTTAGAGAGACAAAAACTTCGGAAATAAAAATGTAAATATTGTTAAAATTTACGATACATATAACTGTTACAAACAGTTACTGAAATTAAACATATCTGTGACACTTTCTGTTGTTAGTTGGAATTTTTAGATGATAGCCTGTCTGCCTCACGTTCAAGAGTTCCCGAGTTCGATACTCGGTCAGGGTGAGCTACCTGGATAAGGTTTTTCTAGGGGTTTCCCTTATCCTTAAAGGCATATGTCGGGTACGTCTAAGTTCCGTGGACGCTGGACACATGTGAGCATAATTTCACCCATGTCATTCACCGTCCGATTTGGCTTAACGTTGGAGGTCGTAAAATCACACAAAAAATGTATTTTAACTTATGTCCTTTTGTTTGTTGTGAGAGCATGGAAAACTATTCCTTAAAGTACCTTCTCTTTCAAATAAATCCTGTAACTACAAACTTACATGTAGAGAAATCAGTTTGGCAAACTTTTATCCTGTTTAATATATAACAACGCGGAGATTTCGTTTGATCCAATAGCATGTTTGACCTTCGTCTTCCCCTTATGGAAGTAATAATTAATATGAATTAGCATAATAAGTTCAAAAAATTACTTTTTCGATTTCGCAAATAAATGTTTGAAAGATCGTTCCCTTCTACCCATGTGTCGTGGAGTGAGAGCACATTCAGATTAGCAGCATAAAGTAATGCGCCCGCTACCGCTAGATGTCGCCACGGATCCTATCAGGCATTGTACATGTTTTTCTAAGTTATATTATATTCTTTTATAAAAAATGTTAATAATATTGTTTTATTTATATTTATATTTGTATTTCGTATATAAGCGACATCAAACAGAATGTAGATAACACAGGAATATGTACCGACTGGATATGATATGTGTGGAAATCAATACCTTCGAGTAGGCTTATAACTAAAGTGAATGTATATGCAACTTTGTATTATGTTTTGCAACTGAAGCAGAGGTATGATTATACGAAGCTCTTTACAGCAAATTAAACACAAACAATGAATGCAATAGAATTGCGTGCGTAATTATTTGACAGAAAAAGAGGCACCATTAAATTTCAACCCGGACAATTAGTAAAAGTATTCACCCCAAAGAGATTGGAAGGCAAAACGAGTAAACTGCTACATCGTTATCATGGGCCGTTTAGCATTGTGGAACAAACAACTCCCGTAAACTATTGCATTAAAATGTTACTGGTTGAAAGAAATATGATAGTATCATACACGTATCAAGATTAAATCCCTATTATACACCTCAATAATTTATTGATATATTTATTTGTAGAGTACCTGTCACAATTTCACTATAATGACTTTAATATGGAGCATGAAGTATTACACCATATATGATTAGAATGGAAGCTAACCAGGAAAAAAACATAAATGATCTCTGGTCTGTCTATCTCTATCTTTCTCCCCTCCCATGTTTTCAAATGTTTTTTTCTGTTCTCTTATTTTCTTTCTCTAGATAGGTTACCACAACAAATCCAATATGGTTTTTCACTACTTTTGCAATATTTTATATAAACTCTCGTACATTAAGATGATTTTATTATTAATCTGAATTCCTTAAAGTCCTAACAATCCACATAACTTTTTTTATTCTTCTTAAAATATACCATGGAAAGCAAAGACACATACACACATTTCATAACCCTCACTAAAACACTGAAGGTTTCTAAACTACTTCTCTAGCCTCCAAGCTTAAGATAGTTGGTAATTTAAACCAATAACCTAAGAAACAAACAATCGAAACATGATCAAATTAAAATAATAGCCTCACTACTTTCCAGCTATGTTTCTACTGGGTTTAAAGATTATTAATTTTCACTTTAAGTTCATTACCTGATATATTTATATTAGGAATCGCTTATTTACTTTAAGTATATAATTCTTATTCATGGACTCCGTATTCTTACATGAGTTTCAAAATATAGTGGTTTATAGAATGCTAAATTTCCCCCAGAAGCTCAATACTTAAAAGTTTGTTGTTCTTCGTCTTTACACGTTACACACACTTCTTACACTTATTTAACGCATTTATTCCTATCAGTCTCCGGTAACCTTTTAAACAAATTCCCTTCAAAAATGTTATACTTATTCAACAAAAAAGGACAACAGAAACAATTACGACTGTGTTCCGAACAGCAAATACCACTATAAGATTACAACACTGGAATGTTTGAGAGTTTCTTTCCAGTTCTTAAAATCCTAAACCCTAAATGAATTATTTCTTGTAATTAATAACACAAACTTTAAGCCTTCATGATAAGATCTTCAGAATACAGTTCTATGTGAAGTTGACATAATTTCCTTTAATTCCAGTGTACATTCAAGTTTTAAGTAAAAGTTAATAATTAAAACTATATTTTCTTAGCTGTTAATCTTGAGCAAACCATGATTTTCTTCCTATGTTTTCAGTAGTTACAGCTAATTAGATAATATTAGGCACTACACTGTCCCCTGGGAATACCGCTTTGTTGGTGGTAGCACGTGTGCAAGGAACCAAATCCTGCTGGGCGCGAAACTGTTACAAAGTCGTGTAGGTTGTACCAAATTCAACATCCTGAGTTTCTGCTTATACATCATCCCACGCAATACATTAGTCTGGGTCGTACAGTTATATTCTCTCATGTACGTCTCGCTATCACTAAAATAAACCCCCAAAATCTTCGTACGCCGCACCATAGGTATTCCTAAGATGGATGTGTATGGCGGATCTGGTCCAATGGCTAAAATCTCGGACTTCTGCATATTAACTGTCATCTCAGTCGATCCCTCGTAATCTTGTAAACAATCTCTTAAGCGAGGACTGTCTTGGGGGATGGTAACTATTACCGTAATATTATCTGCGTAGGCCCTGACAACATTTCGCTGCCCATATACCTCAAGGCCATCAAGTGTGGATTGCAGCTTTCGGAGTAGTGAGTCAACATACAGGGAGAATAGCATCATGGAGATGGGACATCCTTGTCTTACTGAGCGTTTAATCGGTATAGCAGACGTTAAATAGCCATTGCAGAGAACGTTTTACGAGGCACCAGCATACTTGGCTCGAATCAGGTTGCAGAGTTTATCAGACATTTTTAATTACATCATACGTCTCCGCAACCCCTCATGTACAACTCTGTCAAAGGCACTTTTGAGGTCCAAATTGTTAATGGCTGCAGACTGATGTTCTTGTGCGCAATACAATATACATCCTCTCAAGGCCGTTACCGTATCTGCAGGGTCGGCTCTCTCTTTACTGCGGCGTGGAACTCGCTAATGCTATATTGTAGTATATTTTGCATACGACCAACAATTATTTTAGCAAACAGTTTGTAATCACAGTTCAACAGCGTGATAGGCTGATAGTCCTGTAAAGACTTGGGTCTAGCCACCTTCGGAAGTTGTACCACTATCCCATTTGCAAATGTGAGTGGTAAACGCTCTGTATTCCAAATTTACTGAAAGACTTGTAATAATACGTTCTGGATCTGACACCAACACTGCTTGTAAAATTCATATGGCAAGCCATCAGGTCCTGGGGAGGCACGCAATTTGGATTTTTGGACTGTTTCAATTAACTCTGATTTGGACTGCGACGGCATATTCTGCGACAATTCTTCCGGTATTTCTGGTAGGAATTTTGACATATATGCCTCTACTTTGTGTGCGAGATCTGCGAAGCCGGTGAATCGTTTTGCGTAGAAGTTGTTCATTTCACGAATAATTTCGGCTCTAGTGGAAACTTCCCATCCATTTATTTCCAGTTGTGTGATTAGCTTCCGGCGACCATGATTACGTTCCTTTGCCAAATGAAAAAAAAAAAAAAAAAAAAAACCTCGCCTGCTCCCCATGCAGCACTTCCTCCAAGTTTACTCTGAACAAATACCCCCAAAGCTATTGTGTTCTACGTGCTTTTATGTGTTCTTTGTTCTCCCGCACTAGTTGCAGGACATTGTCTCGTTGCTGTTGGCGTACGTGCAGCTCGTGGAATATTTGAAAGTTATATTCCATGGTTTCTCTCCTAGCCAGCGATCGACGACCGGCAGCAGCCCGAATGAAGGTTCGTAATGTAGGTTTGGCTTTACTCACCCACCAGTCGACTTTGTTTGGTGCACGCGCAAAGGGTTCCCGCAATCGTGACCAGCAGTCCCAGAAGTCAGTCATCACTTCCTCATCCGTAAGCAAGAAGCAGTTAAGTTTCCAGTAACCTCTGCCTCTATTGCAGCTCGCCACCCTGCCCCCCTGTGCATGTATTAGTGCATTATGATCACTAAATGCCACCAGCATTATTTCTGTGCGATGAAGGCGGGGTAAGAGTTGAGCCGTTACATACATGCGGTCCAGTCGTGAGGCTGATGGTCCTCTCACGAATGTAAATTGTACTGCTGAGCCGTGCTTATGTTCCCAAGTATCTGGCAGGTGCATTTGTTCTACTAGCTGTTGCAGAGTACTACACCCACTGACGGCAGCCCGTTGATCTTTAGCAGCCAAAGTACAATTAAAATCGCCAACCAGGATGAACGGTGCACTTGATGGAATATGGGTCAAGATGTCTTGCCTAAAAAGTTTCACGTTGTTTTCTTTTGCTACTGCAAGCAGGAGCGTAAATATTCACCAAGGTAATGCCCTCATAGACTGATGAAATGGCTCTACCAGAGGGATGGCGCACGAAATTGGGTAGTTGTAAACCTTGGCGATACACAATAGCCGTACCGGTACCTTCCGGCCCAAGATTTGTCTCGTACTCTTAGCCATATAAGAAGTCCATATTACCAATTTTCACCTCCTGCAAACAGCAGATATCTATGTCATTATTTGTCAAAAAGTCCCTTAAAAGTTGCTGTTTGACCACCTCTCGCTGACCATTACCACTAAGCCCAGATTTTCACAACTATTGGCATTCAATGGGTAAGGAGCATATTATTAGTTATGCCAAGATTTCGAAGAACCAGGAACCACTTTAATATCAGTCGAGCCTCCTTGAACAATGTCTGGTTGCGAATCCTCCTTGGTAAGTTTAGCTGAACGTAGTTCTTCTTCATACTCATCACCGTCATCCACTGCCGGCCGCTTGCCTGAGTCCATCTCCTTCGCTTGGATGGGAACCAGTGGACTATCCTTAAGGTGTAGCACATCGGGAGGTTGCTGACTTGGTGGGATACCTTGCACTTCCATACTCCTGTGCTGACTTCTTATACGAGGGTCGCGACCCGACAATGCAATGCCAACCTTCTGTCTTAACTGAGCTATTTCAGTAGCAGGCACCTCTAACTCTTCATCACTTACAACCTCCATACCACCGTCACGAGAAACCTCAGATGTAGCAGTAACAGCAGATCCTTCAGGGGCATCCTGTGTCTCAACCATAGGCGTGATATCGCTGGCCACTGCGGACTTTTAGGACTCCGCTGGTTCTCTCGTCGCCTCCACTACTACCGGACCGTTGTCTGCCTGTTGTGCAGGTTGCTCCGACTGCTGGTCTTCTGTGGACGTACTCTTCGAACCTGCTGTGTACTCTTTACCGACAGCATCAGCATATGAGTTACCACCTGCTGCCGCACTGGAGGTCACTGGACGATTCCGTGGGATAATGGGTAACCGCAGGGGAAACTAACTTAACAAATCAATTATGCAAAAGCGCACGCAATTTTATTGCATTCACTATTTGTGTTTAAGTTGCAATGAAGAGCTTCGTATAAGCAAACTTTTCCTTCAGATCCAAAAAATAATACAAAGTTGCACATAAATTCACTTTAGTTATAAGCCTACTCGAAGGTATGGATTTCCACACATATCATAACCGGTCGGTACATATTCCTCTGTTATCTACATTCTGTTTGATGTCGCCTATATACGAAATACAAATATAAATATAAATAAAACAATATTATTCACATTTATGATAAAAGAATATAATATAACTTAGAAAAACGTATACAATGCCTGATAGGATTCGTGGCGACATCTACCGGTAGCGCGCGCATTTCTTCATGCTGCTATTATGAATGTGCTCTCACTCCACGACACATGGGTAGAACGGAGCGATCTTTCAAACATTTATTGCGAACTCGGGAAAGTAATTTTTTGAACTTATTATGCCAATTCATATTAATTATTACTTCCATAAGGGGAAGACAAAGGTCATACATGCTATTGGATCAAACGAAATCTCCGCGTTGTTATATATTAAACAGGATAAAAGTTTGCCAAACTGATTTCTCTACATGTAACTTTGTAGTTACAGGATTTATTTGAAAGAGAAGGTACTTTAATGAATAGTTTTCCGTGCTCTCACAAGAAACAAAAATACATAAGTTAAAATACATTTTTTGGTGTAATTTTACGACCTCCAACGTTAAGTCAAATCGGACGGTGAATGACATGGGTGAAATGATGCTCAAATTTGTCCAGGGTCCACGGAGCTTAGAGCTATCCGACATATGCCTTTAAGGATAAGGGAAACCCCTGGAAAAGCCTTATCCAGGTAGCTCACCCTGACCGAGTTTCGAACTCGGGAACACTTGAACGTGAAGCAGACACGCTACCATCTAAAAATTCCAACTAACAACAGAAAGTGTCACAGATATGTTTAATTTCAGTAACTGTTCAGTTATATTTATCGTAAATTTTAACAGTATTTACATTCTTATTTGCGAATTTTTTGTCTCTCTAACGGTGTCCCAGTTACACAAAGGTGTTCAAATTATAATAACTCACATACAAATTACCTGCCGAAAGTATAAGGTATATATTTAATTCATTGTAAATATCTTAAAAATGATGTAGCCATTTTGAGAAAATAGAATTAAAACAAGGGTTTTTGTGTAGTTTATGTAATAGAAATCTATGAAAATCTTTGTGTTCAAATTTTTTGAAAGATGCTATACTTAACACATGTGATGCACATTCGACTTTTCGTATTTAATTATGCTGTTCGCAAACATGGATACATTTTTATGTACTTTTTAAAAGCCTTTCCTTTTCTTCAGATGAAACCAAAATGTGCATAGCAGTAAAATATTATTTCATAATTTCATGCAGTAATTCCTTGTTTAGCCTAGGCAAGTGGTATAGAAACTAAAAACAAAAGAGCCTACTTTGAATCCCTGAAAACATTAATTGGAAATATAAGTGACAAAAACAAAAATTCCATTTACTTCCTATTGTTAACCAAATTCCTTTATTTTAATTTAAATGAACATTTTTTTTTCTTTTCTTCCACCTTGATAAAACAACGAATTAAAGGGTCACTTGTATTACGCATTATACACATTACAGTAAAAAAATCTTCTTTTTCATTTTATTGCAAAACTAGCTATTTGCCAAAATGGCCTCGGGGGAAAAAGTAGTTAACCCAAATTTATAGGAGAGTAGGAAAACAAGAAGGTAAGGGTAGCTGCAAACGAGAGTGTTCTATATCTGAAACTCTGTCAGGTAATTTTTGGCAATACTTTCACGTCACTTTTTAATATTTATATTGAAATCTGATTGGCAGACAAAATTAAATTAGCATTTTATAATTAAAATAGATATTTAGATACTTAATCATTTGCAGACGATAAAGTTATCATATCTAGCTCAGAAAATGGTGTACAAAAAGGGTTACATATATTAAATAACACTGTCCGTGAATATAGCTTAGCAATATCTTAAATAAAACCAAAGTGTTAGCCTTCAATGGATCCGATTCCATAATAGTGTTTCCTTGCCTTCCTCCCTGGAATACCTCAGCGCAGGCGAGAAAAGGGGCAGTTGTGGCTCAGATTTCGTGGCACGCGCACGGTTGAGTATTCCTGTTTGGTCTTAAGCTTTGGGAAATGAAATGTGTAGTGTTTAACGCCCGCTATTACTACATATGGCACCTCAGGCGGTGACACTGATGATTCATGAGATGATAATGGAGAAACGGTGGAATGCGATGACGGGGGATACCGTAGGTCACGGAGAAAATCTGTCCACCGCTTATCTCCCTTTGCGGTCGCCTGGGATCGAACCCAAGCCGCCTTGGTGAGAGCCAAGCGGTCTAAACACTGAGCCACGGCCCGGCCCTAATTAAGCTTTGGGATTTAGTACTTCGAGACATGGCTTTCCTGATCACCCACTTACCTGGGTTGTGCTTCCGTAAAATTTAGGGGAGTAATTCTCAAGGGACTACCTTACTTTTGAAAATAGACTAGGACACCGTCCAATTTTTTTAGTATGACTGAACTCATTTGGGCTTTGTCATGTTAAAGAAGGTGATTGTTAATCTGTAATGCCTGAAAGGAGAGAGTTGTAATTTTTTCTTTGCAATTAAAATATTTATCCAGGGGTTCTGTATATTTCACGAAGGAAATAGAAGGCAATCCTTTGTCACAATTGTTCGTTATCATTTAAATCCCCATACCTTTCCAAAATCGTACCTAAGCCCCCACGGTGCAGTTTAATAGGCAAAATATTATTATAAGCAAAAACCCGTTGAGCTTTAATTATCTTGGTTGCAATTTCTCTTATTTTAAATAGTAGTGAAATTTTTAATGAAATCAACAAATATAATTTTACATGAGGCACCTTAGAGAGAACTTAAAAATATGTAAAGGGAGGCTAAATTAAAGTTTTATAAGGGAACTTCAGTTCCAATATTATTATATGGCAGTTAAGTTTGGACTTTAGCAAAAGAGAAAGAACAAATGATTGAAACAGCAGAAATGAAGATTTTGAGAAATGTAGCAGGATATTGCTAAGCTATATTCACGGACAGTGTTATTTAATATATGTAACCCTTTTTGTACACCATTTTCTGAGCTAGATATGATAACTTTATCGTTTGCAAATTATACAGTATCTAAATATCTATTTTAATTATCAAATGCTAATTTAATTTTGTCTGCCAATCAGATGTCAATATAAATATTAAAAAGTGACGTGAAAGTATTGCCAAAAATTACCTGACAGAGTTTCAAATATAGAACACTCTCGTTTGCAGCTACCCTTACCTTCTTGTTTTCCTACTCTCCTATAAATTTGGGTTAACTACTTTTTCCCCCGAGGCCATTCTTGCAAAAATTAGGAAAGAAGTGATGACATTCGAAATGAATTGTATATATTTAAGCTAACAGAATAAAACAAAATAAATCAACTGGAAGGAACATGTTAACAGAGTGTACGTTAGCCGCAATCCAGAATTAGTTTTATATTGTAAACCATTAGGTACAAGAAATGTTGGTATACCAAGAGAAAGACAGATAATAACACTTTTAATTTAACATTTATAAGACCGGAATGAGCCTTGATGGCCTAAGCCATGAAAAGCTGATAATGATAATTCCCATTATTAATTTATATTTATATAATTCATAATTGTTTATATTATTTTTAGCATCCTGCATTTCAAAACATATTTTATTTGCCTTTTAATGCGATAGGTGACCCCAAACGGATTTTTTGTGCTGAATTCTAGAATAATCTCCATTTTCTCCCTTCACTTCAGATTTTTAAACTATTCATAAATAACAGAAATAAAATTAAAGCTTGGTAAAACGTAATAAAATTACTTTCAACAAGTGTTTTCTATGAAAAGTTAGTCCATAATTATAATTTGATATTCTCAATTAATTAATTATCAACTAATAAAAATTTTAAGTACATTCATAATCTCACCTCAATATTGCACTTTAATCTTTCTCCTCTTTGACCTTCTCGCATGTTGCTCAGAGAAATCCCTTTTTAACATCCAACATTATTCCGCATTCTAATAAGCAATCTATTTTCATTGATACCTTATCTCTCTCCATATTTTTATCGCCTGGTGAAATATTTTACCCCCTTTCTCACCAAAATGTCCTTAATTATCAGGGAAATAATTTATATGCGAATGAAGAAAGTGTCCTTTGACACTCATGTTGCAACTAATATGTATTAAACCTTATAACATAGCTTTCATTATGTTAACATTATTTGTATTTTTGTATTTCCAAGATAATTAAGAACAACATTTTTGAAAGCATTCCAGGCAGCCTTCACTTCTATGCAAGCCGGATCTAACTTACTACAGAAAAATCACACTTGCGACAAGGAAAGCATTCTTTGTAACGGACGAATTTCTTCGCACTTAAGAATGTTATACAATTGTAACCTTTCTTATTATAGTCTTAATAAAAATTCAAACGCCAACTTCAAGCTTTAATACGCCTATCTTTTGCTATCACTATCATAAAAAATAACCTTTTTGTTTCATTTTATCCCCCTCCATGCTTTTAAAATACACCAGAGGTACGCCGCGTTTTTCATTATAAATCAGTTCAATTTGACCTCATATTCTCTGTGCTTAAGTTATAAGTAACGCAATGCTTAGGATTTGTTAAGATAATGTTTGTTTGTAGTACCCTTTGACCTTAAGAACAACCGTGAGGCGTTCTTAGAGGCTATTTCTAAGTGTTTATAGATTCTAGTAGTAATGTGTTCTTTTCCGAATCCATCGCAAGATTTTCGGATACAATTTTAGTGAATATGTACGCATATACCATGCTATCCTTGAGTTTCAAGCTCTCAAGCTAAAGGGGTCTATTTGTACGTGTGACAGAAGCTACATCCTTCGGTGGTCGCGAGACCATTAGGTTGTGTATGCCTCTCATGGTGATTTGATATAGATAAAGCTGTTATAATATAAAAGGGATTTTTCGCGTGAGCGTTTTCCCTATAAAAATTTTTATGTCACAGCTATATAATTACTGATCAGTATAAATGAATAATAATAAAAAGTAGAATAATGACTGCGCAGTGTGTATGGGAAGATTTGTGCTATTTAGGGAGGGGCCCCGCTTCAATAACTTATAGTCAAGTATGATAATGGTAATGTAGCTGAATAGAGATAACTACAAATCCTAAGATCATATAAGAAATTGTATTAGCTATGATGATTGAAGAGCAAAGTCAATAAACGAGTTTAATCATGTGATAAGAAAGGCACAGAATTTTTTTAACCAAGATGTTACCTAATGTTGTAAGCCATAGCATTCAGCTATGTTTCCCCAATTCACCCTTAAGTATTGGTAAAGAAAACCATGACTTATCTTCATTGTTTGTCAAAGCAGACTGATCAACTTGATGTAATTATCATGGTATGCTATTCTAAGGGTACTCCCTCTTAAAGCAGTCAGTTTCTCCATTATTTATTGAACTTTTAATTCAGCAGGCAGCACATAACTCAAATACATGCCTTGACAATATTTATTATGGATCTGAGACATGACCAATTACCAAGATTAAACTAATCGCTATATCAAGTTCTGTTTACAGATCACAGCACGATGAAATCTATAATCTACAACCCCCATTCCTTCTGCTATCACTAATAATTACCATGGTATAAAAGCATGACTAAATTTGTTAGGGATTAATAAACAAGATAAGACTTAATTATTGCCAGTTAACATTTCAATTATAAGACAACCTAATGCAGTGTAATTTAAAACTTGTTTTTAATATCCAGTGACAGTAGAGTACATCATATCTCCAGATAATTAGATCGATATTGTTCATCGATATCTTTGATCATACATTTTTGAGAAAAGAAGAAAAGAAACATCATACATCTTTTTCAAACAATTGAAGCTAAATCAGCAAATGTCAGAGTTACTTCTGCTATATTTGTGTAAAAAGATAAAGTCATAGAATAGCCTTATAGGTTGTAAGATGATTGTGTCAACGCGACACAAATTACCATGTATTATGAGAGTATGTTATGTAACTCTAGAAACAATTACACCAATAGCATCAAGATTAATTTAAGAAAATGGAAAGCCATGGTTAACTCTGATATTTGACTGATTTTATGACAACAGTAGACATTTGTTAGGCGTAGATCTAATCCAGTATATAGGTGCTATTATGGCAGGTCATTAGACATAATTTTTGGAAATAATGTCCTATAATTTATAGCAACTACTACTCATTGGATGTATTCAATTTTTCTTTAGCTAAATTGTTGTCAATACTATTAATAATTAAGTATAATTAAATTGTATGATGGTTTTATGAATAATATTTGTAATTTGTTCCAAGTTTATCACTACTGTGTGAACAACTATATATAAGTGGAACGTCTATGAAGTTTCCATAATTTATTTGTTTATGTTATTCAGCCAAAAGTCAATAATAAAGTTTCATTTTTGTTTACTCTATAAATCTTAACCAATTTTTTTTCTTCTTCCTCTAAAACTAATTGTTTCACATAATTCCATACATGTTCCATTCATGTTAATTATATATAACCATAATTTGAAACTACATATAAGAAATATTCATTTTGTAATGTGATACCTGAAAAGCCCTTCCATTTAATTATATTCCCGTGAACTTTAAGCCATTCTCAACCCCATAGAAATATTCATATGCATCAATCCTAACTCTGGATCATTTGTCTTTCTGTTGCGGCATGGATGAACAAACACGTCGAAGCATCAAGAAACACCACCACCATAAGGAGAAAGCAGAGGAGACACCAAGTATCCTAGCAGTTACTATTTCCTGGGAGAACCAAAGCACCCCAGATGACCAAGTATCACATTAGGAACGGCGCCCAAGAATACTCTCGTCTGGAAAGGCACTTAATCTTTCCAGAGGACCTCCTCAACTACATGGACTCCTGGCTTTCGCTCTGAAACCCTGGGAAAAAGACAAAGCAGCTAGCTCTATCCAGCCAACTTTTACAGTGGCTCAAGTACAATAACTTATAAGTCACTCTTTCGTGATATCATTGACTCACCTGCAAGAACTCAGACACAGCTGAGGTAGGCGAGTGTAAGTTAACTGGACTATTCTAAAAACCATAAACTCCACTTTCAAACTTTTCATCGGCTCTTCAATACAGACTTCTTTAAGCGCTACCAAAGAGTACCGTATGCTTGAACACGATATCATATAAACAGCAAGCCACAACCGAAGTTCTTCATCAGCATCCCCGCTTTAAAAGACTAAGTACAGACTATCAAACTGGAGCAGGAAGCACATTAAGCTTTTTTTTCTTTGAAGTTTACATTACCTTTGACAGCTAGGGCATTGGTTGACAAACTTAAAGCAGTAATTTTAACCCTTCAGTGACCATATGTAGTGAAGTGTCTCCCAAACTATAAACTCATAGTGGTGGAACAGTGTGTTTCTATGGAACTATGGACTTCATTCAACGTGGGATACTTCGAAACCAATCCACATCAGCTCATTTCCATTGCGTGTCCTCTGATTTCATTTTTCGGGTGTTACACTTATGACTTTCCAAAAAAAATTATGTACATGTAAATGTTTGTATTTTTCCACCTGGTAAGTACGCTCTATTGCCTATGTGCCCAGCACAACATTTTTGTAAGTGTAAATTATTCTTTTAGGTATTTTCCACTTAAAAATTTGCATCTCATTCATAAAAGTTACCAGTGGTTTGGATTTGCTGAGGGCAGCAAACTCTAGGCGATAAGGATGTGTTGCACGTATAGGCTGAGCAAGATTTAAAAATTTCTGTAAATATTATTCTGTAACATATATTTTCGATGCCTTGAGTCTGGATACAGCTGTGTATAAAAGTTATATGATAAAAGGTAAGGTCTGCTGACTGGCAAAACATGCACTTTGGACTGGTGAATCATACATCCTGCTGGCTTAGGGAAATAATTCACAGGTGGTTTGTAACAGGTCTCAACTGGTTCCCCATGTTTTAAACAATGAATCACACATCCTGCTGATATAGGGAAATAATGCTTAGTTGGTCAGTAACAGGTTTAAACATGTTCTCAATGATGTAAACAATATTGTGCAAATTAACAGTTAGCGTGCAAATCGCTGAATTGACCTTTTGGTAGGACCCCTATTTAAGTTTGTTTGAGTGAGCCCTTGGGGGAGAGACCTCACACAGATTTCAGAGGGGACCTGCTGCCGGTCTCTGTAAGAATCAACAAGAGTTTATTTCAAAGTGCTACCACGAGAAGATAGTCAGCAGGGCGTACCAGACCGTACACCTTTGACAGCCAAGCCATACAAACGACACACTGCCAAAAGTAAATTTGCATTATGTTATATATTTAAATGTAACCAAATCGCCCCTGATCTCATCCAGATCCAGCGAGTGCCTTGTAGAAATACTAGGCTTCTTTGAACTACAGTTATTCTGTTCAGTTTGACTTAGATGTTTCTTTCGCTCTACCTTTTCAGTAGCTACACTCCCAGTTACAGGTTAGGTTTGTAAGTCTTTCACCCCCCTTACAATCTTGGTCTACAACAATATATTAGTGATAAAGGTGTTTGTCTGGTAGCGAAAACTCAAATATTTCAGCAAAAAAGTTGAAAACCGAGTACACAGAGCAACTCAGGAAATTTGTTGAATAAAGTCTCCATTGAGATAAAGGAAATTTGTCCTAACACAGATTAGTAAGTTTCATGAAGTCGTTACTGGTTGTAATCTTAGATGTGGAACTACTGCCGTCCCATTTGACCGATTGAAACTCACGAAAACTATGTTCAAATAGTTCATAGAGGCTACTGGATAATTCCAAAAGAGAGGTATATACTTGCAATAAACATAGATTAGTGATGAACGTGCTTGTCCGGTAGCGAAATCTCAAATATTTCAGCAAAAAAGTTGAAAACCGACCACCCAGAACTACTCAGCATATTTGTTGAATAAAGTGACCTTTGAAATTAAGGAAATATGCCTTATCACATGTTAGTAGGTTTCATGAAGTCGCTTATATGGCCCTGATTGATATCTTAAGCTCAACAAATTTCTTCGAGAATTTAGAATTTTTCTCGGGAAACTCAAATACAGGGCAGTTACATCAAAAACAGGCACAAGATAGCTTTAAACTACGACATTACAGATTATGCTGGGTTGATTATAAGAGAAAATAAAGGTTTACAATGTAGCACAATCTGCCCCATTTGACTATTAAAATTTTAGATGTGGAACTACTGCTGTCCCATTAGACCTTTTGAAACTCCCGAAAATTATGCGCAAATAGTTCTTAAAGGCAACTGGATAATTCCAAAAGAAAGGTATATACTTCCAATTAACATAGATTACTGATGAAAGTGGTTGTCCGGTTGCGAAAGCTCAAGTATTTCACTTAAAATTTGAAAACCGAGTACCCAGAGCTGCAAGGAATAATTGTTGAATTTAGTTTCCATTTAAATTAACGACATTAGTCTTAACACGGACTAGTAAGTTTCATGATGTCGCTTATCGAGTCCTGATTGATACCTTAAACTCAACAATTTTCTTAAAGAATTTACAGTTTTTCTCGAGGAAACTCATATACAGGGCAGTTACATCAAAAACAGGCACAAGATAGTTTTAAACTACTACATTACTGATTGTGCTGGGTTGAATATACGAGAAAATAAAGCACATTTTGCCCCATTTAACTATTAAGGCTATAGCAGTGGAACCACTGCTGTCCTGTTTGACAGTATGAAACTCATGAAAAGTATGTGCAAAGAGTTCCTAAAGGCAACTGGATAATTTGAAAAGAAAGGTATATACCTGCAATAAACATCGAATAGTGATCAAAGTGCTTGTCCGGAAGTGAAAACTCAAATATTTTAGCAAAAAATTTGAAAACCGACTACGAGGAGCTACTCAGGAAATTTGTTGAATTAGGTTTCCATTGAAATTAAGGAAATTTGCATTAACAGAGTTTAGTAGGTTTAATGAAGTCGCTTATCGGGTCCTAAATGATATCTTAAACGCAACAATTTTTTAAAGAATTTAGAAATTTTCTCGGGAAAACTCTTATACAGGGCAGATCAATCAAAATCAGGCACAAGATAGTTTTATACTACTACATTATCGATTGTGCTGGGTTGAATATAAGAGAAAATAAAGGTTCACAATGTAGCTCAATTTGCCCCATTTGACTATTAAGATTTTAGAAGTGGAACTACTGCTGTCCCATTTGACCGTTTGATACTCATGAAAACTATGTGCAAATAGTTCATAAAGCTAACTGGATAATTCGAGAAGAAAGGTATATACTTGAAATAGAATAGTTTTGGTAATGAAAGTGCTAGTCCGGTAGCAAAATCTCAAATACACTCCTTGAAATGGAAATAAGAACACATTGACGCCGGTGTGTCAGACCCACCATACTTGCTCCGGACTCTGCGAGAGGGCTGTACAAGCAATGATCACGCGCACGGCCCAGGGGACACAACAGGAACCGCGGTGTTGTCCGTGGAATGACGCTAGCTGCGCAGCGTTTAGGCACCGTTGCCGTCAGTGTCAGCCAGTTTGCCGTGGCATACGGAGCTCCATCGCAGTCATTAGCACTGGTAGCATGCCGCGACAGCGTGGACGTGAACCGCATGTTCAGTTGACGGACTTTGAGCGAGGGCTTGCGGGAGGCCGGGTGGACTTTCCGCCGAATTGATCAACACTTGGGGCGTAAGTTCTCCACAGTACATCGATGTTGTCGCCAGTGGTCGGCGGAAGGTGCACGTGTCCGTCGACCAGGGACCGCACCGCAGGGACGAACGGATGCACGCCGAGATCGTCGGATCCTACGCAGTGCCGTTCTGGACCACACCGCCACTTGCCAGCAAATTAGGGACACTGTTGCTCCTGGGGTATCGGCGAGGACCATTTGCAACCGTCTCCATGAAGCTGGGCTACGGTCCCGCACACCGTTAGGCCGTCTTCCGCTTACGCCCCAACATTGTGCAGCCCGCCTCCAGTGGTGTCGCGACAGGTGTGAATGGAGGGACGAATGGAGACGAGTCGTCTTCAGCGATGAGAGTCGCTTCTGCCTTGTTGCCAATGATGGTCGTATGCATGTTTGGCACCTTGCAGGTGAGCGCCACAATCAAGAATACATACGACCGAGCCAAAAAGTGCCAACACCCGGCATCATGGTGTGGGGAGCGATCTCATACACTGGCCGTACACCTCTGGTGATCGTCGAGGGGACACTGAATAGTGCACGGTACATCCAAACCGTCATCGAACCTATCGTTCTACCATTTCTAGACCGGCAAGGGAACTTGCTGTTCTAACAGGACAATGCACGTCCGCATGTATCCCGTGCCACCCAACGTGCTCCAGAAGGTGTAAGTCAACTACCCTGGCTAGCAAGAACTCCGGATCTGTTTGCCATTCAGAATGTATGGGACTGGATGAAACGCCGTCTCACGAGGTCTGCACGTCCAGCACGAAAGCAGGTCCAACTGAGGCGCCAGCTGGAAATGGCATGGCAAGCCGTTCCACAGGACTATGTCCAGCATCTTTACGATCGTTTCCATGGGAGAATAGTGCCTGCATTGCTGCGAAAAGTGGATATACACGGTACTAGTGCCGACATTGTGCATGCTCTGTTGCCTGTGTCTATGTGCCTATGGCTCTGTCAGTGTGATCATATTGTGTATCTGACCCCAGGAATATCTCATTAAAGTTTCCCCTTCCTGGGACAATGAATTCACTGTGTTCTTATTTCAATTTCCAGGAGTGCATTTCAGCAAAACAGTGGAAGACCGATTACGCAGAGCTACTCAGGAAATTTGTTGAATAAAGTTTTCGTTGAAATAAACGAAATTTGCCTTAACACAGATTAGTAAGATTCATGAAGTCGTTACTGATTGTGCTGGGTTGAATATAAGAGAAAATAAAGGTTTACAACTTTGCACAATATGCTCAATTAGAGTATTAAGATTTTAGAAGTGGAACCACTGCTGTCCCATTTAATTGTTTGAAACTCCTGAAAACTATGTGCAAATAGTTCACAAAGGCAACTGGATAATTCGAAAAGAAACGTATACACTTGAAATAAAATAGATTATATGGGTCCCGGGTTCGATTCCCAGCGGTGGGAATGGGGATTTTTCTTCGACCAAGATAATTCCCCATCTTCCCCAGTCTGGAAGTATGAATGAGATTGTGAATGTGTGAGTGATCTAATGATTAAAAAAATACACCTAACGAATACGGGTTAACACCTTCGGTATGTTCCAAAGGAGAACGGCCGCCGATATGACAATTGCAGTTAAAGGCGGGGTATAAATGGAACAAGTAAAACAAAAATAGATTAGTGATGAAAGTGCATGTCCAGTAGCGAAACATCAAATACTTTAGCAAAAAGTTTCAAAACCAACTACGCAGAGCTACTCAGGAAATTTGTTGAATAAAGTTTCCATTGAAATTAAGGAAATTTGTCTTAACACAGATTCGTAAGTTTCATGAAGCCGATTATCGAGTCCTGATTGATATCTTAAACTCAAGAATTTTCTTAATGAATTTAGAATTTTTCTCGGGGAAACTCAAATAGAGGGCAGTTACATAAAAAACAGGCACAAGATAGTTTTAAACTACTACATTACTGATTGTGCTGGGTTGAATATAAGAGAAAGTAAAGGTTTACAATGTAGCACAATTTGCCCCATTTGACCATTAAACTTTAGAAGTGCAACCACTGCTGTCCCATTTGACCGTTTGAAACTCATGAAAACTATGTGCAAATAGTTCATAAAGGCAGCTGGATAACTGCAAAAGATCGGTATATACATGAAATAAAATAGATTAGTAATTAAAGTGCTAGTCCGTTAGCGAAAACTCAAATATTTCAGCAAAAAAGTTGAAAACCGACTACGCTGAGCTACTCAGGGAATTTGTCGAATAAGGTTTCCGTTGAATTTAAGGAAATTTGTCCTAACACAGATTAGTAAGTTTCATGAGGTCGCTTATCGAATCCTGATTGATATCTTAAACTCAACAATTTTATTAAAGAATTTAGAATTTTTCTTGGGGAACCTCAAGTACAGGCAGTAACATCAAAGGCAGGCACAAGATAGCTTTATACTACTACATTACTAATTGAGCTGGGTTGAATATGAAGAAAATGAGGCATTATAATGTAGCACAATTTGCCCCATTTGACTATTAAGATTTCAGAAGTGGAACGACTGCTGTCCCATTTGACTGTTTGAAACTCATGAAAACTATGTGCAAATAGTTCATAAAGGAAACTGGATAATTCGAAAACAAAAGTATATACTTAAAATAAACATAGGTTCGTGATGAAGGTACTTGTCCGGTAGCGAAAATGAGATTTAATCGCAATTAACATGTAAGCTGTACAAATGACATAGCAATAGGTTTGTTAGCGTGAAAATGAGATTTTAGAGTGCATATGACTTTCTTTGGAAATCTGACTTATACAAATGAGAGCATCAAGAAGAATTGGAAAATGCGTTTGTTAATATCAAATTCGGAGTGACCGTAACTGTGGTTTAATAAATTCTCTCCTGTTATTAGGAACAATTATCCCGTAAAACTAACTACTAAGAGCAACAAATTTGTGACAAAGGTTGAAACAATTTTTATATAGTTATCAGTGAGTTGATAGCCTATAAATGCCAAAGTTTGTTAATTATCTTTTGATCCAGGGAAGTCGTGATCTGCTTTTTATAGTCTTAAACAGCAAATTTAAAAGTTTTAAAGCATTATCTCAGAAACTAGGGCAAAAATGGCTGTCAAATAGCTTTAGCAAATTCCAAAAATTGAAGAAAAAGCTTTACTGATTTCTATTTAACCGAAAACTCAAATGTTTCAGCAAAAAGTTTGATAACCGACTACCTAGAGCAATTCAGGAAATTTGTTGAATAAAGCTTCCTTTGAAATTAAGGAAATTTGTCCTAACACAGATTAGTAAGTTTCATGAAGTCCTGATTGATATCTTAAACTCAACAATTTTCTTAAAGATTTTAGAATTTTTCTCGGGGAAACTCAAATACAGGGCAGTTACATCAAAAACAGGCACAAGATAGCTTTAAACTACTACATTCCTGATTGTGCTGGGTTGAATATAAAGAAAATAAGGCATTGCAATGTAGCACAATTTGCCCCATTTGACTATTTAGACTTTAGAAGTGGAACCATTGCTGTCCCATTTGACCTCTTGAAACTCATGAAAACTATGTGCAAATAGTTCATAAAGGCAACTGGATAATGCCAAAAGAAAGGTATACACTTGAAATAAACGTAGGTTATAGATGAAAATATTATTTGTTCTTCTTTCTAATGGTGATGGTATTATTAATTAAAAAGCAATTGAAGCTCTAATATTGTCTTATTACCTACGCATTTGGTTTTAGGTGGAATGGAAGTAGGAGAATATGCAGCCATAAGCACTTGTAGGGTGTAATAATCCTTTAGCCTAATATAATGTTTAGACATGTCATTGCTTTTGCACGTCTGTGGCATGAAAGGTAATAATAATATACTATTTAGAAAAACACAAGTATCGGAAAGTTAAAACAAATAACAGGGACTATGTTGATAATATATCACTGCAAAACAATGCATTTGACATAAATCTAATATTTTATTGAGTTCTACTTTCTCAGTAGCTTATGGTTTACCAGTATTGCAAAGGGCATGCAGAATGAAGAGGGCTTAGTACTTATATTGTGATACTCAAATTCAGCTTTAGAATTTACTAAAGCAGAAACTGAAAGAGAGATGAACAAAAACTTAAATCCACATTAACCTGATATAAGATCAAGTGTAATATGTATTTAGTGGATAGATTGATCGAAAAACGTGGAAAATTGCATTTTAGTGTGCTGCATTCTCTTGTATGCTGTCTATTAACCTAATTACTTTGTACTAGGAAATATTTTACCTAGGAGAAAGGTATTGCAATAATTGCAATTTTGCTCTTTTCTATTGTTTCTGTACTGGGTTTCTCCACACTCTAAGGGTTCCCGTGCTAAAGAAAGTTTTAAATTCGTGTTTTTCTTTATTTGAGGTCGCGCCAAGGCTAAGTAGTTGGACCGCTTGGCTGTCACCAAGGCGGCCCGGGTTCGATCCCATGCGACTGCAGAGTGAGAGTAGTGGTGGAAAACACGGCGCTGGGGCGGGATCTCTCCAGGATCTCCGGATTTCCCCGCCATCTCATTCCACCGGTCCTCCTTTTTCATTTCATATATCATCAGTGTCACCGCCTGCAGTGCCATATGTTGCGAAAATGGGCGTTATACACTGCACAAACATGTTTTTATTCACTTATTTACTATAAGCTTTAAAGTGCTTTGATCGGTTAGACCATATGAGACGGTGAATGAAATGGGTAAAATGATGCTCAAATGAGCCCAGGATACATAGAGCTTAGAGTTATGCGACATCTTTCAGGATAGGCAAAACTCGTGAAAAACTTTATCCGAATAAGTCACCTTAAACAAGTATAGAACTGGAGAAATTTATGGTGTCAGACAGGCTACCCGCAGATCATAGAGGTTGATTTAAATCCTGTTGTGCCACATATGACGTAATTGATCTGTGGCCATTATTGGAAGTCTGCTTTTACTGCATTGATTCCGTCTAACGAGACGGTAGAAGCACATATCACGCTTATTAGCTCTCAGTACAGTGAATATAAGACGTGTGTGTGTGTGTGTGTGTGTGTGTGTGTGTGTGTGTGTGTGTGTGTGTGTGTGTGTGTGTGTGTGTGTGTGTGTGTGTGTGTTTCTGAGTGTGTGTGAGGGAGGAGGGGTGGGTGGACGGGTGGGTGTGATGGGGCGTGCGTGCTTGCGGAATTCGAAACTTCACTTTCTTTCACTCAAGTAATTAAATGGATGTAATGCGTACGAAACCTCGCAAGAACAACTAGCTACACCTTTGTTAACGATAATTGTAGAGGCTCTAACTTGGCCACTTTAGAAGTAATACACACATTTTCACCGCTCCATAACATAAAGACAATCTGCTTTATATATTATTTGTTCATCTCTCTGAAATTTTTCATAGGATAATAAACCTTTCTTCAGTTATTTTTATTTATTCTCTGTAATCAACATAAACAAAGACAAGCTATAATTGGTATAAGTTCAACTGTAATTATTCAATCCCAAGAAGGTGATCTCTTAAAATGATAATAGGTTGTACATATGTGATATCAGTTAACTGTATAAGCGAGAAGTCATTATTACAAACCGTGGTGTCTGCAGTTGTACAACAGTGCTTTCATAGGACCTCCTCGCCATTTTGATTATGCACGTTGATCCGTGCAGTGTTTAAGTGTTTGAATGACTAATGCCGGATATTTTGTTATTAAGATTGTTGTTTTATGTTACAGTGTGAGGTATTAAATGGACAGGAAGAATTTAATACGGAAAAGCCATACAGCCACGAGAATCCAAAGTCCACTTCCCCAAAGACATTCCAAAAGTAATATGAAGTATGTAGTCATTGGTCCTAGAGCCCAGTGCCATGGAAAAGGGTTGTACGCCACGCTATTTCCCACGTACGTGATAGTCGCGTTCATGCCTGTAAAAAAATCTTCCATGTAGCATCAATCTTAAGATGGGCGTATGAAAAACATAAAAATTCGCAGTTCCCATTTGAGTGCCATGAACTCTGTATATTAAGTAGTGGAAGTATTGCATTCCATCCAAAATTTGATGACAGTGTTTCAAGATACATGACCCTTTTGATATTTCTCAAATTTAAAATACACTATAGAAATATTATATGTATGCCTTTGGTCTACATTTTTCAAAAGGAATTGACGATTATACACTAATTCTCAGAAGCACAACTTCCGAAGATCTCGCCCCTCAAAATCCAAGCTCTGCTGTCTTCGTCCCGAGGGGTGGGCAACAGGAAGTAGGGTGTGACTGAGGGTTGAAATTGTGATGATACAATCTTTTTGTGTTATGAATACATATTTTTAATACATAGTTTTTTCAGGGTTATTGCTTTTTCATTTCCTTGTCCTAATGCATTGATTGTATGTTTTATATTGGCATATGTTTTGTGTGTATTTGATGTTTTGTGCCGTGGGCTGACTGCGAGTTCATTGACATTTGTAAGCACTCCTAAGGTATTGGCTAATTACTCTTATATGGACTTAACGTCCAAAGTCACAAATAGGTAATAGAACCGCAACTCAGCAAATTTGTAAACTCACTCCGGACCAGCAGTTCTCTTTTAATAAGTTAGTTGCAACTTATAACCTTACCTCTGAAGACATTAGAGATCTCCACCCTGATGTCCTAGAACTTTGGAGTTATATGCACAAAGTGACAGTTAGACCCTCCCGCCGAGTTCGTAAATTATCACCTGATCCATACATTCGGGACAAACGATGAAGTTTAAGTGTAGTAAATTTAACAGAATCTTCCCCGGATATACAAACTCGTCCAACCCCCTCAGAAGCATTCTCTATGTCGGTATTTAATGATCAAATCATGAATTCTTGGGTTCCTCAGAACAGTTCCATAACTAGCGAGGACATAAACATTAAACCTGCATTATCTGTCGAAATGCCGTATGCACGCCAGTTTATTGACCCTGGCGTGTTTGAAGGCAGACTCGGACAAGACATTTTTGCTTACCTCTACAATTTTGACACTATAGCAGCAGCCAATGGCTGGGACGACCATGCCAAAGCACAGTATTTACCATGTTACTTACGTGGCGCTGCAGCTACTTGGTTTAAAACATTTACTCCCCCACATACACAATATACCTGGACAGACTTATAATCCGCCTTGCAACAAGCTTTTGTGCCAGCAGCATACGAAGACGTTGTAGAATGTCGGCTTAGGCAAAGAATTCAAGATTTGACCGAGCCTGCAGAACAGTATATCTATGATGTTCTAGCCCTGTGTGATCAAGTGAACCCCAATATGACAGAGAGAGAACGCTAACGCTATGTTACCCGCGGACTTAAACCATCCTTACTGGAGCAAGTGCTCCTTGCAAACCCACAGACTGTAAATGACCTAATCGTATTTGTCCGTAGGATAGAAACAGCTATATATCTGGCAGGACAACGTGTTGACTTAATACACAGACCAACACTGAGGCCCCTTTGTTCCATTAACGATGGCAATGCATCAGATCCTACTGACACCTTGACTCAAGCAGTACAAACCTTACAGAAACAGATACAAAAACTTCAATTTACACACAATAATACACCTAATACATCATATCGTGTGTCAGGGCCAATGACCCCTAGACACGCTCGCGGTAATAACCCCGGTAATTACTTTACACATGGCTCTTACAGATCATCCAGAAATAATTTTTTCCAGACACCCTCTAATGCTCAACAAAAAATTAGCTTGCAAACAATCAGTAGAACAGCTGATGGACGACCTGTTTTTTTTGTATGCCACCGACAAGGTCATACAGCGATAAATTGCAGACTTAGGCAAAGTCCACCAAACGGGCAGAGGACACCACGGCACTAGAGTCTGGGCGCCTATAACAACTAATATTCCAGAGTTTACAGTTGCACATATTCGGCCTATGAATGTACTTAGGACTCAGGGTATTACAGCTAACAACCAACCGGTTAGCATATTGCTTGACACCGGCAGTGCGGTTAGCATAGTTCGTGAATGTTTCATTACTTTACCCGTATTTCCAATATCTAACAGTGTGCTTCTTCGCACAACAGACAATAAATTACTAGACGTTTGTCATCGACCCAGTTTAAGTTTCAACTTGCAGGAGTATATTTTATAGAAGAATTATTAGTGGCACGAGAGTTCGCTCACGACCTTCTGTTAGGAATGGAATTTTTAAACAAACATCAAGCTCTTATTAATTAGGCTTCTTACGATATAACTCTTAAGGTATCTGACGATAGCGCAGTAAATATGCACTGTGGCGAGAAACAAAATTGTCACTTGGCTGAGATTACAATTGAAGCAGAACAGGAACCTGAAACTTTACTTAAGGCATATTGTACACACGACACTCGTATAACCCCTTTCACTTCCAAGAACGTACCAGTAAAAATTAATCTTGATACACCAGGACAAATTTTGTTAGAACCCAGAGACTCGATTATGCAAAAGAAATGCCTACAAATTTCACCTATCTTGTTTGATAATGTAGGACAATGTTCATCACCAGTACATAACAATACTGCCGAACCAAAAGTTATTTTTGCTAGAACAACCCTTGCTATGCTTATGAAGTAGCCCTTATACAGGCTTCCAATTGGTCTTCTTGCAGATTCCCAACCCATCGAGCTTGAAAACGCTAAATTTAACATTAATTCGCAACACACTTTAGAACAGAAATCTCAAATGACTAGCTCATTTCAGAAATACCGTCATGTATTTGCTAAAAAGTTGCAAGAATTAGGTCAAGCAGATATAGGAGAATTTAAAATAGAAGTCACACAGGAAACACCAATAAAACAAAAACCATATCGGGTATCTCATTCACAAAGAGAAAGCAAAGTTTCCCAAATTAAAGAAATGCTAGATGCCGGGATTATTCGCGGATCCCATAGTCCCTGGAGTTCACCCGTGGTCTTAGTTAAACAGAAAACTGGTGAAATGAGATTTTGTATAGATTATCGGAAGCTTAATGCAGTTACAAAAACAACTTCCTACATCCTACCCCTCATAGATGATTTGCTTAGTTACTTAGGCAACTCGCGATGGTGTTGCAGTTTGGATTTGTTAAGCGCATATTTTCAAGTTCCTATTGATGAGAAAAGCAAGAAGTAAACAAGCTTCGTAACAAGTTCTTCCCAATAAGAATTTAACAGACTAAGCTTCGGACTTGCTAATGCACCTAGGTTTTTCTCAGAAATTTCTGGTAAATTATTGGGTGATCTTTATTATAGAAAAGCTTTTGTCTAATTGGACGACATTGTTGTGTTTGCTCCAAAATTTCATGAATTATTAACAAATTTAGAAGAAGTCTTTCGTCATATATGTAAACATAACTTCAAACTAAAGCCAGAAAAATGTTTTTTGGTATGTCAAAAATAAAATTATTAGGCTTTGAAGTATTCGCTAAGGGTATAGAACCAGACAATCATAAATTACGAGCTATTCAAAATTTGCCAGTCCCTAAGGCTATTCGTGACGTTAGAAATAACTTGGTTTATTTAGCTTCTATAGACGTTTTGTCCCGAATTTTGCTTCTATTGCTTCACCCCTCCATGAACTAACTGGAAAAACAAAGATTTTGAGTGGACATCAACGCAAGAAGACTCATTGGATAGACTAAAACAGTTACTAACAACTGCCCCAGTACTAGCTCACTACCAACCAGGAGCCTATTCAGAAATTCATACTGATGCATCTACGTCAGGTATTGTTTGCGCTCTATTGCAATCGCATACATAGCGAATTGCATCCAATTGCTTACTATTCACGTTCTCCAAACAAGCATGAAAAAATTACAGTATCTCGGAACTAGAATTACTAGCAACAGTATACGGTCTAACACATTTTAGACCATATATTTATGGCTTCCCCGTCAATGTTGTGAGTGATCATCCCTCCCTTTGCCACCGCCTGCGGTGCCGTATGTAGTAAAAGCGGCCGTTAAACACTACACATTCTTTCCTTTGCTATCCTCCTAATTTAAAAGACATTACAGGAAGACTAGCACGTTGGACTTTAAAACTCCAGGAATATGATTATTCCATCATTTAAAAATCAGCTGCAAAACACACGGACGCGGACGCTCTTTCCCGATTTCCAGTGGATAAACCGAACCCCTATTTAGTGGAACTATTGGACGACATGCCAACTTGTCTATTAACACCAGTTCAAGTAGCAAATGAACATAGAGCTGATCCCAAATTGCTACCCTTAATAACTACGTTGTAAAATCCCCAATCCGGCTCCCTAGGTTACAACGACAGGCAAAAACCTATACTTTAAAATCAGGAGTCCTGTACCGCAAAATTGCAGGAAGTTCAAAGCCTTTTCACTTATTGTTCATCCCTGATCAGCTGAAACAGGAAATCCTAATTTCGTGTCATTCAGACCCTCTGGCGGGACACATGAGATTCCAGAAAACTTTTACAACAATCCATTCCAGATATTACTGGCTCGGAATGAACAAAGATATTGTGACTTTGTGGGTTCGTGAAATGAAAAGTCCAATTGCAACACTCAACAATGTTCTTTATTTCCACCGACTTACAGTTGAACACTTGCCAATTACACAGGATTACGTAATGCACAAAATTACGATTCACCAGTTCGTCCGTTACAATTCCACTGCACTCGCAATTACGTAAACTCCTCCGACGCAAGTACGCAGTCTTCTCATCCGTTCGCTAGCTCGTCAAGCATTGACTAACTGACTGAATCAATTCACCCACTGCAGCCCTTTTTATAGGAATATCACAGTCTTCTAGAAGTCTCTGGTTTCCGTGAATCCACGCGAAGGTTCCAGATGACAGTGGGAGGGAGAAAAGAGGCGGCCAGCGACAAATGACATTTCCCTAATGATTCCCCTCAGTTAGTGACAGAGACCAATGAGGTGGGCGTGGCGCGGCCTCTGATCCCTTACTCAGCTGCCGTCTGTTGTGCTTCCCGATAATTGGGTGACAATATTGAAAAATTGGTCCGAACATGCCCATCCTGCCAAGGTCGAAAAGGGGTAACAAATGTTAAACTAGCTGGTCTTTTACAGCCAATTTCCGTGAATTTTGTCTCCGAACATTGGGGCATTGACCTCATTGGTCCGATTCATCGTTCCAAGCACGGTAGCACTATGATTGGCCTAGCGAATGAATACTTAACAAAATGGGTAGAAGCTCGTGCTATTCCTAAGGGTTCTGTAGAGCACGTAGCTAAGTTTGTGTTAGAACAAATTATCTGTCGGCACGCGTCCCCTGACGAGCTCTTACCTGATAGAGGTACTGTGTTTCTGAGTGATGTAATGAAACATCTCTTAAAATCCCTGGTTATTCACCCGTCATTTCCCACAGCTTATCACCCAGATTGCAACGGACTTACAGAACGTGCTAACCAGACTGTAACCAATGTGTTGTCACACTACGTCTCAACTGATCAAAAGGATTGGGACGTGGCACTTCCACATGCTATCTTTGCTTATAATACGAGTAAACAAGAAACCACAGGAAAATCACCGTTCTTCCTCTTGTATGGACGCAATCCCACCCTTCCCAACGAAGTTCAACTAAAATACACCACGGACAACCCCTTTGTCCAAACTACACAAAACCACATTCAGAGAGCTCGCCAACGAGCTAAGGATAGGATCAGGCAAAAACAAATTAAGTACAAAAATTATTTGACAGAAAAAGACGCACCATTAAATTTCAACCCGGACAATTAGTAAAGGTATTCATCCCAACGAGAATGAAAGGCAAAACGACTAAACTACTACATCGTTATCATGGGCCGTTTAGCATTGTGGAACAAACAAGTCCGGTAAACTACCGCATTAAAATGTTACTGGTCGAAAGAAATATGATAGTATCATACACGAATCAAGACTAAATCCCTATTATGCACCTCAATAATTTATTGACATATTTATTTGTAGAGTACCTGTCACAATTCCACTACAATGATATTAATATTTAGCATGCAGTATCACACCCTATATGATTAGAATGGAAGCTAACCAGGAAAAAAACATAAATGATTTCAGGTCTGTCTATCTCTATCTTTCTCACCTCCCATGTGTTCAAATGTTTTTTTTCTGTTCTCTTATTTTCTTTCTCCCAGATAGGTTATCACAACAAATCCAATATGCTTTTCCTCAACTTTTGCAACATTTTATATAAACTCTCGTTCATTAAGATTTTTTTATTATTAATCTGAATTCCTTAAAGTCCTAACAAACCACATAACTTTTTTTATTCTTAAAATAAATGCTGGAAAGTAAAGACATATACACACATTTCACAACCCTAACTAAAACACTGAAGGTTTCTAAACTACTTCTCTAGCCTTCAAGCTTAAGATAGTTGGTAACGTAAAACAATAACCTAATAAACAAACAATCGAAGCATGATCAAATTAAAATAATAGCCTCACTACTTTCCAGCTATGTTTCTACTGCGATTAAAGATTACTAATTTTCACTTTAAGTTCATTACCTAATATATTTATATTTGCAATCGCTTATTTCCTTTAAGTATATAATTCTTAATCATGGACTCCGTATTCTTACATGGGTTTCGTAATATAGTAGTTTATATCATGCGAAATTTCCCCCAGAAGGTCAATACTTAAAAGTTTGTTGTTCTTTGTCTTTACACGTTACACACACTTCTTACACTTATTTAACGCATTTATTCCCATCAGTTCCCGTAATCTTTTAAACAAATTCCCTTAAAAAATTTTACAATAATTCAACCAAAAAGGACAACAGAAACAATTATGACTGTTTTCCGAACAGCAAATACCACTATAAATTTATTAATTACAACTCCTAGAAACAACACTAGAATGTCTTCAAGTTTATTTCCATTTCTTAAAATCCTAAATCATAAAAGTATTATTTCTTATAATTAATAACACAAACTTTAAGCCTTCATGATAAAATCTGCAGAATACAGTTCTATGTGAAGTTGACATAATTTCCTTTAATTCAAGTGTTCATTCAAATTTTGAGTAAAAGTTAATAATTAAAACTATATTTTCTTAGCTGTTAATCTTGAGCAAACCATGATTTGCTTCCTATGTTTTCAGTAGTTACAGCTAATTAGATAATATTTGGCACTACACTGTCCTCTGGGAATACCGCTTTGTTGGTGGTAGCACGTGTGCAAGGAACCAAATCCTGCTGGACGCAAAACTGTTACAAAATCGTATACGTTGTACCAAATTCAACATCCTGAGTTTCTGCTTATACATCATCCCACGCGATACATTAATCCGGGTCGTACAGTTATATTCCCTCATGTCGGTCTCGCTATCACTAAAGTAAACCCCCAAAATCTTCGTACGCCGCACCATAGGTATTCCTAAGATGGATGTGTCTGGCAGATCTGGTCCAATGGCTAAAATCTCGGACTTCGGCATATTAACTGTCATCCCTGTCGATCCCTCGTAATCTTGTAAACAATCTCTTACGCGAGGACTGTCTTGGGGGTGGTTACTATTACCGTAATATTATCTGCGTAGGCCCTGACAACAATTCGCTGCCCATGTACCTCAAGAACATCAAGTATGGATTGCAGCTGTCGGAGTAGTGAGTCAGCATACAGGGAGAATAGCGTCATGGAGATGGGACATCCTTGTCTTACAGATCATTTAATCGGTGTAGCAGACGTTAAATAGCCATTGCAGAGAACTTTTGACGAGACACCAGCATACTTGGCTCGAATCAGGTTGCAGAGTTTATCAGACACTTTTAATTACATCATACATCTCCACAACCCCTCATGGACAACTCTGTCAAAGGCCCCTTTGAGGTCCAAATTAGTAATGGCTGCAGACTGATGTTCCTGTGCGCAATGCAATATACATCCTCTCAAGGCAGCTACCGTATTTTGCAGGGTCGCCTCTTTCTTTACTGCGGCGTGGAACTCGCTAATGCTATATTGTAGTATATTTTGCATACGACCAACAATTATTTTAGCAAACAGTTTGTAATCACAAAGCAACAGCGTGATCGGCCGATAATCCTGTAGGAACTTGGGTCTAGTCACCTTCGGAAGTTGTACCACTATCCCATTTGCAAATGTGAGTGGTAAACGCTCTGTATTCCAAATTTACTGAAAGACTTATAATAATTCGTTCTGGGTGTGACACCAACACTGCTTGTAAAATTCATATGGCAAGCCATCAGGACCTGGGGAGACACGTAATTTGGATTTTTGGACTATTTCAATTAACTCTGATTTGACAGCGACGGCATATTCTGCCACTATCCTTCCGGTATCTCTGGTAGGAGTTTTGACATAATTGCCTCTACTTTGTGCGTGAGATCTGCGGAGCCGGTGAATCCTTTTGCGTAGAAGTTGTCCATTTCACGAATAATTTCGGCTCTAGTGGAAAGTTCCCGTTCATTTATTTCCAGTTGCGTCATTAGCTTCCGGCGACCATGAATGCGTTCCTTTTCCAAATGAAAAAAAGCTCGCCTGCTCCCCATGCAGCACTTCCTCCGAGTGTACTCTGGCCAAATATCCCCGAAGCTATTGTGTTTTACGAGCTTTTATGTGATCTTTGATCTCCCGCACTAGTTGCAGAACATTGTCTCGCTGCTGTTGGCGTACGTGCAGCTTGTGGAGGATTTGGAAGTTTCATTCCATGGTTTCTCTTCTAGACAGCGCTCGACGACCGGCAGCAGCTCGAAAGCAGTTTCGTAATGTAGGTTTGGCTTTACACACCTACCAGTCGACTTTGTTTGGTGCACGCGCAAAGGATTCCCGCAATCGTGACCAGCAGTCCTAGAAGTCAATCATCACATCCTCATCCGTAAGCAAGGATCAGTTTAGTTTCCAGTAACCTCTGCCTCTATTCCAGCTCGCCAACCTGTATTAGTGCATTATGATCACTAAATGCCACCGGCATTATTTCTGTGCGATGAAGGCGGGGTAAGAGTTCAGCCGTAACATACATGCGGTCCAGTCGTGAAGCTGATGGTCCTCTCACGAATGTAAATTATACTGCTGAGCCGTGCTTATGTTCCCAAGTATCTGGCAGGTGCATTTGTTCTACTAGCTGTTGCAGAGTACTAGGCCCACTGACGGTAACCCGTTGATCTTTAATAGCTAAAGTACAATTAAAATCGCCAACCAGGATGAACGGTGCACTTGATGGAACATTGGTCAAGATGTCTTGCCTAAAAAGTTTCTTGTTGCTTACTTTTGCTACTGCCCGCAGGAGTGTAAATTTTCCCCAAGGTAATGCTCTCATAGACTGTGATGAAATGGCTCTACCAGAGCGATGGCGCACGAAATTGAGTGGTTGTAAACCTTGGCGACACTCAATAGCCGTACCGGTACCTTCCTGCCCAAGATTTGTCTCTTACTCTTAGCCGTATAAGAAGTCCATGTTACCAATGTTCACCTCATGGAAAAAGCTGATATCTATGTCATTATTTATCAAGAAGTCCCTTAAAGGTTGCTGTTTGATCAGCTGTCACAGACCATTAACACTAAGCGAAGCCCAGATTTGAACACCTATTGGCATTCAATAGGTAAGGAGCATATTGTCACCCTGGCAAATATACCCAATTCAACAATAGTAGGCGCAAAGCGCTGAACTGTACACACGGCAACCCAAACGAAATCCGCTCTGCCTGGCGTTTACTACTGTACACACCGGAAAGACAACCTCGCGGTATGCCAGTGACCGCACAACTAAACTTTTACTGTAGGCGCCAGATATCGATCCTGGTACCTCTCCAATGCTAACGAGTGCTTACACCATTTGAGCTACGGCCACTGGCTAGGCCTGCAGTGCTTCTGACGTTGGGCAAGAGTACTGTAGAACCAAGTTGCATATATAAATGGCGCTGTGAGTACAGAATCTGAGTGTACAGTCAGGCTTAGCGCACTCGATGACAATGTAACTGCCACGTTCCAAATTGAGCTATTAATTTTACAACGTGACGAGTTATTGAAGGACAAATATACACACAAGGAAGATTTTTACGAGAATGTCCCCAAACCAGATTTCCGCGGTTTTTGTTCACATACGTTTGCGAACAATTTTGTTTTCTGTTGTGAAATTAGCTAAATCCAAACACCGAAATCCCTTGTCGGATCGCAATGTAACATGCAGCCTTCAGTTAAAAATTTCCCAGACATTACGTCCTGACATTGATAAACTAGTCAAAGAAAAACGAAACAGAAAGTGTGCGAAAACGTCCACGTAATATTGTTTTGAATGGGTCTCTTCCAATTTGCAGAGAATATTACTTAACCAAGAACCCACTTGAACTGTGATTGAGTATTATAATTTTAGCCGTATCAAAACATTCAAAGTTAACTTTTTAGAAAAGGCCATTTGAGGTTTAGCTGCTATCCAGGTCACTCATTAGGCAAAAATCGTGTTCTGGGAAATTGTTTATCGAAAATATAAGGTAGAGGATACTTGTACAACAAAGAAGGAAGCCTTGCGACCTGATCTGTCGCTACTACAGTCTACGGGAAAGAAAGGATAAAGTGAAGCAGCCACGGGTGCTGCAGTGTGCATGCAGACAGGACACAGATATGCACCGAAGTTCTTTGCTCCAGCATTGGAGCTGTCAAAATAGGGGAAACAGCAACTTGCCGAATCAGGTAGACTTCCAGTTTCCACGGGGAATACTTCTTCCTTGGAGCAAGCATCCGCGTCATCTGCCGTCACCGTCATGAAACTTGGAAAGAAGATAAAGACCCTTCTGAGGAACACCATAGCTTAGGATCGGCTCAGCCCTCTGGATATGTAATCTATACAGAAGAAGCTTATCACAGGTATGCAGTAACTAAAATTTTCCACGCTACAAGCGAGAGGTGCGCATGTGAACTGTGTAACAAGGCATGCACTAGATGCCACTTAATCAGCTGTGCGAAAAGAGAGAAATCAATTGTGGAATATAGCAAGGGAAGCTTACTTAACAAATCAATTATGCACAAACGCATCCATTTCTATTTCATTCCTTGTTTGTGTTTAAGTTGCTTTAGACGATGCTTTCCCAGCAAGAACACGAAGAGCTTCGTATAATCATAGTTCCTCCTCAGTTCCTAAATATATACAAAGTTGCATATAAATTCACTTTAGTTATAAGCCTACTGAAAGGTATTGATTTCCACACATATCATATCCAGTCGGTACATATTCCTCTGTTATCTACATTCTGTTTGATGTCGCTTATATACGAAATACAAATATAAATATAAATATAAATAAAACAGTAATATTCACATTTATGATAAAACAATATAATATAACTTTGAGAAACATATGCAATGGATGATAGGATCCGTGGCGACATCTAACGGTAGCGGGCGCATTACTTTATGCTGCTAATATGAATGTGCTCTCGCTCCACGACACATGGGTAGAACGGAGCGATCGTTCAAACATTTATTTGCGAAATCGGGAAAGTAGTTTTTTAACTTATTATGTCAATTCATATTAATTATTACTTCCATAAGGGGAAGACAAGGTCATACATGCTAATGGATCAAACGAAATCTCCGCGTTGTTATATATTAAACAGGATAAAACTTTGCCAAACTGATTTCCCTACATGAAAGTTTGTAGTTACAGGATTTATTTGAAAGAGAGGGTACTTTAATGAATAGTTTTCCATGCTCTCACAAGAAACAAAAGTACATTAGTTAAAATACATTTTTTTTTGTAATTTTACGACCTCCAACGTTAAGCCAAATCGGACGGTGAATGACATAGATGAAATGATGCTCAAATGTGTCCAGGGTGCACGGAGCTTAGAGCTACCCAACATACTCCTTTAAGGATAAGGGAAACCACTGGAACGAACCTTATCCATGTAGCTCACCCTGACCCAGTTTCGAACTCGGGACCTCTTGAACGTGAGGCAGACACGCTACCATCTAAAAATTCCAACTAACAACAGAAAGTGTCAGAGATATGTTTAACTTCAGTAACTGTTCAGTTATATGTATTGTAAATTTTAACAATATTTAGATTTTGTTTGCGAAGTTTTTGTCTCTCTAACGGTCTCCCAGTTACGCAAATGTGTTCAAATTATAATACCTCACATACAAATTACCTGCCGAAAATTTAAGGTATATATTTAATTCATTGTAAATATCTTAAAAATGATATAGTCAAAACTGCTACAGCCATTTTGAGAAAATAGAATGTAAACAAGGGGTTTTGTGTAGTTTATGTAATAGAATTCTATCAAAATCTTTGTGTTCAATTTTTTTTGAAAGATGCTATACTTAACACATGTGATGCACATTCCACTTTTCGTATTTAATTATGCTGTTCGCAAATATGGATACATTTTTATGTACTTTTTTAAAACCTTTCCTTTTCTTCAGATGAAGCCAAAATGTGCATAGCAGTAAAATATTATTTCATAATTTCATGCAGTAATTCCTTGTTTAGCCTATTCAAGTGGTATAGAAACTAAAAACAAAAGAGCCTACTTTGAATCTCTGAAAACATTAATTGGAAATATAAGTGACAAAAACAAAAATTCCATTTACTTCCTATTGTTAACCAAATTCCTTTATTTTCAATTTAAATGAACATTTTTTTTCTTTTCTTCCACCTTGATAAAAGAAAGAATTAAAAGGTCACTTGCCTTACACATTATACACACTTACAGTAAAAAACTATTCTTTTTCATTTTATTTCAAAACTAGCTTTTTGCAAAAATGGCCTCGGGGGAAAAAGTAGTTAACCCTAATTTATAGGAGAGTAGGAAAACAAAAAGGTAAGGGTAGCTGCAAACGAGAGTGTTCTATATTTGAAACTCTGTCAGGTACTTTCTCGTCACTTTTTAATATTTATATTGACAATGCCACATCTGATTGTCAGACAAAATTAAATTAGAATTCTATAATTAAAATAGAGTATTTAGATTCTTTATCATTTGCAGACGATAAAGTTTTGATATCTAGCTCAGAAAATTGTCTACAAAAAGGGTTACATATATTAAATAACACTGTCCGTGAATGTAGCTTAGCAATATCTATAAATAAAATCAAAGTTTTAGCCTTCAATGGATCCGATACCATAATAGTGTTGCCTTGCCTTCCTCCCGGAATACCTCAGCGCAGGCGAGACAGGGGGTAGTCGTGGCTCAGGTTTCGTGGCACGTGCACGGTGAGTATTTCTGTGTTTGGTCTTAAGCTTTGGGAATTAGTACTTCGAGACATGGCTCTCCTGATCACCCACTTACCTGGGTTGTGCTTCCGTAAAATTTAGGGGAGTAATTCCCGTGGGACTACCTTACTTTTGAAAATAGACTAGGACACCGTCCAATTTTTTTGGTATGACTGAACTCATGTGGGCTTTGTCATGTTAAAGAAGGTGATTGTTAATCTGTAATGCCTGAAAGGAGAGAGATGTAAATTTTCGTTTGCAATTAAAAATATTTATCCAGGGGTTCTGTATATTTGACGAAGGAAATAGAAGGCAAACCTTTGTCACAATTGGTCCTTATCATTTAAATTCCCATCCCGTTCCAAAATTGTACCTAAGCCCCCACGGTGCAGTTTAATAGGCAATTTATTATTATAAGCAAAACCCGCTGAGCATTAATTATCTTAGTTGCAATATCTCTTATTTTAAATATTAGTAAAATTTTAAATAAAATCAATATGTATAATATACGTGGCACCCTAGACAGAACTTTAAAAATACGTAAAGAGAGGCGAAATTATAGTTTTATAGGTGAACTGCAGTTCCCATATTATTATATGGCAGTTAATTTTGGACTTTAGCAAAAGAGAAAGAACAAATGATTGAAACAGCAGAAATGAAAATTTTGAGAAATGTAGCAGGGTATAATCCTCTAGATTAACAAAGAAGTGATGACATTCGATATGAATTGGATTTTGTTAAGCTAACAGAATAAAACAAAATAAATCAACTGGAAGGAACATGTTAACAGATGGAATGATAGCCGCAATCCAGAATTAGTTTTATATTGTAAACCATTAGGTACAAGAATTGTTGGTATACCAGGAGAAAGACAGATAATAACACTTTTAATTTAAAATTTATGAGACCGGAACAAGCCTTGATGGACTAAACCATGAAAAGTTGATAATGACAATTCCCATTATTAATTTTCATTTATATAATTCATAATTGTTTATATAATTCTTAGCATCCTGCATTTCAAAACATATTTTATTTGCCTTTTAATGCGATAGGTGACCCCAAACGGATTTTTTGTGCTGAATTCTAAAATAATCTCCATTTTCTCCCATCACTTCAGATTTTTAAACTATTCATAAATAACAGAAATAAAATTAAAGCTTGGTAAAACGTAATAAAATTATTTTCAACAAGAGTTTTCTATGAAAAGGTAGTCCATAATTATAATTTGATATTCTCAATTAATTAATTATTACTTAATAAAAATTATAAGTACATTCATAATCTCACCTCGATATTGCACTTTAAGTTTTCTCCTCTTTGACCTCCTCGCATGTTGCTCAGAGCAATCCCTTTTTAACATCCAACATTATTCCGCATTCTAATAGGCAATCTATTTTCATTGATACCTTATCTCCATATTTTTATATCCTGGTGAAATATTTTATCCCCTTCCTCACCAAAATGTCCTTAATTATCAGGGAAATAATTTATATGCGAATGAAGAAAGTGTCCTTTGACACTCATGTTGCAACTAATATGTATTAAACCTTATAACATAGCTTTCATTATGTCAACATTTTTTGTATTTTTGTATTTCCAAGATAATTAAGAACAACATTTTTGAAAGCATTCCAGGCAGCCTACACTTCTATGCAAGTCGGATCTAACTCACTGCAGAAAAATCACACTTGCGACAAAGAAAGCATTCTTTGTACACGGCACGAATTTCTTCGCTCCTAAGAATGTTATACAACTGTAACCTTTCTTATGATAGTCTTAATAAAGATTAAAATTCCAACTTCAGGCTTTAATACGCCCATCTTTTCCTATCACTATCATAAAAAATAATCTTTTTGTTTCATTTTATCCCCCTCCATGCTTTTAAAATACACCAGAGGTACACTGCGTATTTTATTATAAATCAGTTCACTTTGACCTCATATTCTCTGTGCTTAAGTTATAAGTTGTGGTTGATGTAACGCAATGTTATGATTTGTTAAGATATTGTTTGTAGTACCCTTTGACCTTAAGAACAACCGTGAGGCGTTCTTAGAGGCTATTTCTAAGTGTTTATAGATTCTAGTAGTAATGTGTTCTTTTCCGAATCCATCGCAAGATTTTCGGAGACAATTTTAGTAAATATGTACGCACATACCATGCTATCCTTGAGTTTCAAGCTCTCAAGTTAAAGAGGTTTATTTGTATGAGTGACAGAGGCTACATCCCTCTTTGGTCGCGAGACCATTAATTTGTGTATGCCTCTCATGGTGATTTGATATAGATAAAGCTGTTATAATATAAAATCGATTTTTCGCGTGAGCGTTTTCCCTATAAACATTTCTAAGTCACAGTTATTTAATTACTGATCAGTATAAATGAAGAAGAAGAAGAATAATGACTGCGCAGTGTGTATGTGAAGATTTGTGCTATTGTGGGAGGGGCCCCCCTTCATTAGCTTATAGTCAAGTATGATAATGGTAATGTAGATGAATAGAGATAACCACAAATCCTAAGATCATATAAGAAATTGTATCAGCTATGATGATTGAAGAGCAAAGTCAATAAACGAGTTTAATCATGTGATCAGAAAGGCACAGAATTCTTTTTAACTAAGATATTACCCAATGTTCTAAGCCATAGCATTCAGCTATGTTTCCCCAATTCACCCTTAAGTATTGGTAAAGAAACCTATGACTTATCTTCATTGTTTGTCAAAGCAGACTGATAAACTTGATGTAATTATCATGGTATGCTATTCTAAGGGTACTTCCTGTTAAACCAGTCAGTTTCTCCATTATTTATTGAACTTTTAATTCAGCGGGCTGCACATAACTCATGTACATTCCTTGACAATATCTATTATGGATCTGAGACATGACCAATTACCAAGATTAAACTAATCGTTATATCAAATTCTGTTTACAGATCACAGCACAATGAAATCTATAATCTACAACCACCCTTTCCTTTTGCTATCACTTATAATCACCGTGCTATAAAAGCATGCCTAAATTTGTTAGGAATTAATAAACAAGATAAGACTTAATTATTGCCAGTTAACATTTCATTTATAAGACAATACAATGCACTGTAATTTAAAACTTGTTTTTAATATCCAGTGAAAGTACAGTACATCACATCTCCAGATAATTAGATCGATATTGTTTATCAATATCTTTTATCATACTTTTTTGAGAAGAGAAGAAAAGAAACATCATACCTCTTGTTCAAACAATTGAAGCTAGACCAGCAAATGTCAGAGTTACTTCTGCTATATTTGTGTGAAAAGATAAAGCCATAGGATATCCTTATAGATTGTAAGACGATTGTATCAACGTGACATTAATTACCATATCTTATGAAAGTATGTTATGTAACTCTAGAAACAATTACTCCAGTAGCATCAAGATTAATTTAACAAATTGGAAAGCCATGGTTAACTCTGATATTTCACTGATTTTATGACAAGAGTAGACATTTGTTAGACGTAGATCTAATCAAGTATATACGTGCTATTATGGCGAGTCATTAGACATAGTTTTTGGAAATGATGTCCTATAATTTATAGCAACTACTACTCATTGGATGTATTCAATTTCTCTTTAGCTAAATTGTTGTCCTTTTATACTTAAATTGTATGTTGGTTTTATGAAGAATACATGTAATTTGTTCCAAGTTTATCACTACTGTGTGAACAACCATATATAAGTGGAACATCTATGAAGTTTCCATAACTTATTTGTTTATGTTATTCAGCCATAAGCCAAACGTAAAATTTCATTTCTGTTTACTTTATAAATCTTAACCAATTTTTTTCTTCTTCCTCTAAAACTAATTACTGGTTCCACATAATTCCATACATGTTCCACTTATGTTAATTACATGTAACCATAATTTGTAACTACATATAAGAAATATTCATTTTGTAATGTGATACCTGAAAAGCCCTTCCATTTAATTATATTCCCGTGAACTTTAACCCATTCTCAACCCCATAGTATTACTCTTATGCATAAATCCTAACCCTGGATCATTTGTTTTTCTGTTGTGTCATGCATGAACGAACACGTCGAAGCATCAGGAAACACCACCACCATAAGGACCAAGTATCATATTATCACATTAGGAACGGCGCCCAAGACTACTCTTGTCTGGAAAGGCATTTAATCTTTCCAGAGGACCTCCTCAACTACATGGACTCCTGGCTTTCGCTGTGAAACCCTAGGTAAAAGACAAACCAGCTCTACCCAGCAAACTTTTACAGTGGCTCAAGTACAATTACTTATAAGTCACTCTTTCGTGTTACCACTGACTCACCTGCAAGAACTCAGACCCAGCTGAGGTAGGCGAGTGTAAGCTAAGTGGACTATTCTAAAAAGCCATAAACTCCACTTTCAAACTTTTCATCGGCTCTACAGTACAGACTTCTCTCAGCACTAACAAAGAGTACTGTACACTTGAACACGATATCATATAAATTGCAAGCCACAGCCGAAGTTCTTCATCAGCATCCCCGGTTTAAAAGACTAAATACAGGCTATCAAACTGGAGCTGGAAGCACATTAAGCTTTTTTCTCTTTGAAGTTTACATTACTTTTGACAGCTAGGGCTTTGGTTGACAAACTTAAAGCAGTAATTTTAACCCTTCAGTGACCATGTGCTGTGAAGTGTCTCCCAAACTATAAACTCATAGTGGTGGAACAGTGTGTTTCTATGGAACTATGGACTTCATTCAACGTGGGATACTTCGAAACGAATCCGCATCAGCTCATTTCCATTTCCTGTCCTCTGATTTTATTTTTCTGGTGTTACACTTATGACTTTCCAAAATAAATTATGTACATGTAAATGTTTGTATTTTTCCACCTGGTAAGTACGCTCTATTGCCTATGTTGCAAGCACAACATTTTTGTAAGTGTAAATTATTCTTTTAGGTATTTTCCACTTAAAAATTTGTATCTCATTCATAAAAGTTACCAGTCGTTTGGATTTGCTGAGGGCAGTAAATTCTAGGCGATAAGGATGTGTTGCACGTATAGGCTGAGCAAGATTTGGAAATTTCTGTAATCATTATTCTGTAACATGTATATTCGATGCCTTGAGTCTGGACACAGCTGTGTATAAAAGTTATATGATCAAAGGTAAGTTCTGCTGACTGGCAAAACATGTACTTTGGACTGGTGAATCATACATCCTGCTGGCTTAGGGAAATAATTCACAGGTGGTTTGTAACAGGTCTCAACTTGTTCCCCATGTTTTAAACAATGAATAACACATCCTGCTGATCAAGGGAAATAATGCTTAGTTGCTCAGTAACAGGTTTAAACATGTTCTCAATAATGTAAACAATATGGTGCAAATTAAGAGTTAGCGTGGGAATCATTGAATTGACCTTTTGGTAGGACACATATTAAGCTTGGTTGAGTGAGCCCTCGGGGGAGAGACCTCACACAGATTTCAGAGGGGACTTGCTGCCGGTCTCTGTAAGAATCAACAAGAGTTTATTTCAAAGTGCTACCACGAGAAGATAGCCAGCAGGGCGTACCAGACCGTACAACTTTGACAGCCAAGCCATACAAACAACACCCTGCCAAAGGAAAAGTTGCATTATGTTATGTTTTTAAATGTTACCAAAGCGCCCCTGATCTCCTCCAGATCCAGGGAGTGCCTTGTAAAAATACTAGGCTTCTTTGAACCACAGTTATTCTGTTCAGTTTGACTTAGATGTTTCTTTCGCTCTACCTTTTCAGTAGCTACACTCCCAGTTGCAGATTACGTTTGTAAGTCTTTCACCCCCCTTACAATCTTGGTCTACAACAATATATTAGTGATAAAGGTATTAGTCTGGTATCGAAAACTCAAATATTCCAGCAAAAAAGTTGAAAACCGAGTACACAGAGCTACTCAGGAAATTTGTTGAATAAAGTCTCCATTGAGATTAAGGAAATTTGTCTTAACACAGATTAGTAAGTTTCATGAAGTCGTCACTGGTTGTAATCTTAGAAGAGGAACCACTGCCGTCCCATTTGACCGATTGAAACTCATGAAAACTATGATAATTCCAAAAGAAAGGTATATACTTGCAATAAACCTAGATTAGTGATGAAAGTGCTAGTCCGGTAGCGAAAACTCAAATATTTCAGCAAAAAATTTGAAAACCGTGTACGCAGAGCTACTCATGAGATTTGTTGAATTAGGTTTCCATTGAAATTAAGGAAATTTGCATTAACACAGTTAATAGGTTTAATGAAGTCGCTTAATAGGTCCTAAATGATATCTTAAATGCAACAATTTTTTAAAGAATTTAGTAATTCTCTCGGGGAAACTCTTATACAGGGCAGTTCAATCAAAATCAGGCACAAGATAGTTTTAAACTACTACATTACCGATTGTGCTGGGTTGAATATAAGAAAAAATAAAGGTTCACAATGTAGCTCAATTTGCCCCATTTGACTATTAAGATTTTGGAAGTGGAACTGCTGCTGTCCCATTTGACCGTTTGAAACTCATGAAAACTATGTGCAAATAGTTCATAAAGCTAACTGGATAATTCGAGAAGAAAGGTATATACTTGAAATAAAATAGTTTTGATAATGAAAGTGCTTGTCCGGTAGCAAAATCTCAAATACACTCCTTGAAATGGAAATAAGAACACATTGACGCCGGTGTGTCAGACCCACTATACTTGCTCCGGACTCTGCGAGAGGGCTGTAGAAGCAATGATCACGCGTACGGCACAGCGGACACAACAGGAACCGCGGTGTTGGCCGTCGAATGGCGCTAGCTGCGCAGCGTTTAGGCACCGTTGCCGTCAGTGTCAGCCAGTTTGCCGTGGCATACGGAGCTCCATCGCAGTCATTAGCACTGGTAGCATGCCACGACAGCGTGGACATGAACCGCATGTTCTGTTGACGGACTTTGAGCGAGGGCTTGCGGGAGGCCGGGTGGACGTTCCGCCGAATTGTTCAACACTTGGGGCGTAAGTTCTCCACAGTACATCGATGTTGTCGCCAGTGGTCGGCGGAAGGTGCACGTGTCCGTCGACCTGGGACCGCACCGCAGGGACGCACGAATGCACGCCGAGATCGTCGGATCCTACGCAGTGCCGTTCTGGACCGCACCGCCACTTGCCAGCAAATTAGGGACACTGTTGCTCCTGGGGTATCGGCGAGGACCATTCGCAACCGTCTTCATGAAGCTGGGCTACGGTCCCGCACACCGTTAGGCCGTCTTCCGCTTACGCCTCCAGTGGTGTCCCGACAGGTGTGAATGGAGGGACGAATGGAGACGAGTCGTCTTCAGCGATGAGAGTCGCTTCTGCCTTGTTGCCAATGATGGTCGTATGCATGTTTGGCACCTTGCAGGTGAGCGCCACAATCAAGAATGCATACGACCGAGCCAAAAAGTGCCAACACCCGGCATCATGGTGTGGGGAGCGATCTCTTACACTGGCCGTACACCTCTGGTGATCGTCGAGGGGACACTGAATAGTGCACGGTACATCCAAACCGTCATCGAACCTATCGTTCTACCATTCCTAGACCGGCAAGGGAACTTGCTGTTCTAACAGGACAATGCACGTCCGCATGTATCCCGTGCCACCCAACGTGCTCTAGAAGGTGTAAGTCAACTACCCTGGCTAGCAAGATCTCCGGATCTGTTTGCCATTCAGAATGTATGGGACTGGATGAAACGCCGTCTCACGCGGTCTGCACGTCCAGCACGAAAGCAGGTCCAACTGAGGCGCCAGCTGGAAATGGCATGGCAAGCCGTTCCACAGGACTATATCCTGCATCTCTACGATCGTTTCCATGGGAGAATAGCAGCCTGCATTGCTGCGAAAAGTGGATATACACGGTACTATTGCCGACATTGTGCATGCTCTGTTGCCTGTGTCTATGTGCCTATGGCTCTGTCAGTGTGATCATGTGGTGTATCTGACCCCAGGAATATCTCATTAAAGTTTCCCCTTCCTGGGACAATGAATTCACTGTGTTCTTATTTCAATTTCCAGGAGCGCATTTCAGCAAAAAAGTGGAAAACCGATTACGCAGGGCTACTCAGGGAATTTTGTTGAATAAAGTTTTCGTTGAGATAAACGAAATGTGTCTTAACACAGATTAGTAAGATTCATGAAGTCGTTACTGATTGTGCTGGGTTGAATATAAGAGAAAATAAAGGTTTACAACGAAGCACAATATGCCGAATTTGACTATTAAGATTTTAGAAGTGGAACCACTGCTGTCCCATTTAATTGTTTGAAACTCCTGAAAACTATGTGCAAATAGTTCATAAAGGCAACTGGATATTTCGAAAAGAAACATATACACTTGAAATAAAATAGATTATATGGGTCCCGGGTTCGATTCCCAGCGGTGGGAATGGGGATTTTTCTGCGACCCATCTTCCCCAGTCTGGAAGTATGAATGAGATTGTGAATGTGTGAGTGATCTAATGATTAAAAAATACACCTAACGAATACGGGTTAACACCTGCGGTATATTCCAAAGGAGAACGGCCGCCGATATGACCATTGTAGTTAAAGACGGGGTATAAATGGAACAAGGAAAAAAAAAATAGATTAGTGATGAAAGTGCATGTCCGTTAGCGAAACATCAAATATTTTAGCAAAAAGGTTCAAAACCAACTACGCAGAGCTACTCAGGAAATGTGTTGAATAAAGTTTCCATTGAAATTAAGGAAATTTGTCTTAACACAGATTCGTAAGTTTCATGAAGCCGCTTATCGAGTCCTGATTGATAACTTAAACTAAAAAATTTTCTTAAGGAATTTAGACGTTTTCTCGGGGAAACTCAAATAGAGGGCAGTTACATAAAAAACAGGCTCAAGATAGTTTTAAACTACTACATTACTGATTGTTCTGGTTGAATATAAGAGAAAATAAAGGTTTACAATGTAGCACAATTTTACCCATTTGACCATTTAGAGTTTAGAAGTGGGACCACTGCTGTCCTATTTGACCGTTTGAAACTCATGAAAACTATGTGCAAATAGTTCATAAAGGCAACTGGATAATTGCAAAAGAAGGGTATACACTTGAAATAAACATAGGTTAAAGATGAAAATATTATTTGTTCTTCTTTCTAATGGTGTTGGTATTATTAATTAAAAAGCAATTGAAGCTCTAATATTATCTTATTACGTACGCATTTGGTTATAGGTGGAATGGAAGTAGGAGAATATGCAGCCATAAGCACTTGTAGGGTGTAATAATCCCTTAGCCTAATATAATGTTTAGACATTTCATTTATTTTGCACGTCTGTGACATAAAAGTTAATAATAATATACTATTTAGAAAAATACAAGTATCGGAAAATTAAAACAAATAACAGGGAGCATGTTGATAATATATCACTGCGAAACAATGCATTTGACATAAATCTAATATTTTAATGAGTTCTACATTGTGATCCGAGAGTTTCTCAGTATCTTATGGTTTACCAGTATTGCAAAGGACATGCAGAATGAATAGGGCTTAGTATTTGAATTGTGATACTCAAATTCAGCTTTAGAATTTACTAAAGCAGAATCTGAAAGAGAGATGAACAAAATTTTAAATCCACATTAACCTGACATAAGAACAAGCGTAATATGTATTTAGTGGATAGATTGATCGAAAAACGTGGAAAATTGCATTTTATTGTGCTGCATGCTCTTGTATGCTGTGTATTAACCTAATAACTTTGTACTAGGAAATATTTTACCTAGGAGAAAGGCACTGCAATAATTGCAATTTGGCTCTGTTCTATTGTTTCTGTATTGGGTTTCCTTACACTACCAAGGGTTCCCGAGCTAAAGAAAGTTTTATATTCATGTTTTTCTTTATTTGAGGTCACGCCATGGCTAAGATGTTGGACCGCTTGGTTCCCACCAAGGCGGCCCGTGTTCGATCCCAAGCAACTGCAGAGTGAGATTAGTGGTGGACAACACGGCGCTGGGGTGGGTTTTCTCCAGGATCTCCGGTTTTCCCCACCATCTCATTCCACCGGTCCTCCATTTTCATTTCCTATATCATCGGTGTCACCGTCTGCAGTGCCGTATGTTGCAAAAACGGGCGTTATACGCTGCACGAACATGTTTCTATTCACTTATATATTATAAGCTTTAAAGAGCTTCGATCGGTTAGACCATATTAGACGGTGAACGAAATGGGTAAAATGATGCTCAAATGACCCCAGGATACATAGAGCTTAGAGTTATCCGATATCTTTCAGGATAGGCAAAACCCGTGAAAAACCTTATCCAAATAAGTCACCTTAAACAAGTATAGAACTCGGGAAATTTAAGGTGTCAGACACGCTACCCGCAGATCATAGAGGCTGGTTTAAATCCTGTTGTGCCACATATGACGTAATTGATCTGTGGCCATTATTGGAAGTCTGACTTTACTGCATTGATTCCGTCTAACGAGACGGTAGAAGCACATATCACGCTTATTAGCTCTCAGTACAGCGAATATAAGACGTGTGTGTGTGTGTGTGTGTGTGTGTGTGTGTGTGTGTGTGTGTGTGTGTGTGTGTGTGTGTGTGTGTGTGTGTGTGTGTGTGTGTGTGTGTGTGTTTCTGAGTGTGTGTGAGGGGGGAGTGGTGGGTGGACGGGTGGGTGTGATGGGGCGTGCGTGCTTGCGGAATTCAAAACTTCACTTTCTTTCACTCAAGTAATTAAATGGATGTAATGCGTACGAAACCTCGCAAGAACAACTAGCTACACCTTTGTCAACGATAATTGTAGAAGCTCTAACATGGCCATTTTGGGAGTAATACACACATTTTCACCGCCCCATAAACTAAAGACAATCTGCTTCATATATTATTTGTTCATCTCTCTGAAATTGATGATAGGATTATAAATGTTTCTTCATTTATTTATTACTTCCTTTTTATTTATTCTCTGTAACCAACATAAAAAAAGACAAGCTAATATTGGTATAAGTTCAACTGTAATTATTCAATCCCAAGAAGGTGATCTCTTAAAATGATAATAGGTTGTACATATGTGATATCAGTTAACTGTATCAGCGAAAAGTCATTATTACAAACCGTGGTGTTCGCAGTTGTACAACAGTGCTTTTATAGGACCTCCTCGCCATTTTGATTATGCACGTTGATCCGTGCAGTGCTTTAAGTGTTTGAGTGACTTATGCAATGCCGAATATTTTGTTATTAAGATTGTTGTTATATGTTAAATTGTGAGGTATTAAATGGACAGGAAGAATTTAAGAATCCAAAGTCCACTTCCCCAAAGACATTCCAAAAGTAATATGAAGTATGTATTCATTGGTCCTAGAGCCCAGTGCCATGGAAAAAGGTTGTACGCCACGCTGTGTCCCACGTACTTGATAGTCGCGTTCATACCTGTAAAAAAATTTTCCATGTAGCATCAAACTTAAGATGGCCGTATGAAAAACACAAAAATTCAGAGTTCCCATTTGAGTGACATGGACTATACATTCTCTACTCTGTATATTAAGTAGTGGAAGTATTGCATTCAATCCAAAATTTGATGACAATGTAACAAGATACATGAACATTTTGATATCTCTCAAACTTAAAATACACTATAGAAATATTATATGTATGCCTTTGGTCTACATTTTTCAAAACGAATTGAGGATTATACACTAATTCTCAGAAGCACAATTTCCGAAGATCTCGCCCCTCAAAATCCAAGCTCTGCTGTCTTCGTCCCGAGGGGTGGGCAACAGGAAGTAGGGTGTGACTGAGGGTTGAAATTGTGTGATACAATAGTTGTATAGAATTGAGAGAATCAGCACAGTGTAGATAAGATGCTGAACTCTCCTCTGTGTTAATATATGAGTGATGTAGAATGCTCATTGATTTAGAACTCTCCTATATGAAAATCGAGGTGTAAAAGAAGGGGAGTGTTGGCGTAGTGCCGTTCTCCCCTGTGCAGTGAGATGTGTTTGAGGGTGGGGTGATGATGATGATTGTGTGTGTGTGTGTGTGTGTGTGTGTGTGTGTGATGTGTGATGGGTGGGTGGGTAACGGGGTTCCGGGGGTGTTTGAATTAAATGTGAATTCTTTTCGATGTGTGTGCTTAAACTCTCATGTATGAATATCGAGTCTAGGGTTCGATATTGTGATGGGTGGGTGAGTAACGGGGTTCCGGGGGTGTTTGAATTAAATGTGAATTCTTTTCGATGTGTGTGCTTAAACTCTCATGTATGAATATCGAGTCTAGGGTTCGATATGGGGTTCGGGAAGGGGCGATGTTTGAATTAAATGTGTTGATAGTAATTCTTCGATGTCTGTGCTTAAACTCTCATGTATGAATATCGAGTGTAGGGTTTGATATCTATTACGTTTAGTGTATGATATATGGTGCAGTATCGTTAATCTTTAGATAAAAGAATATCGAGAGAATGATTAGGTATGTGTACTGGGAGAGATTTATGAAAATAAATGTAATAAGACATTCTGGTAAGGGGTGTTCCCTATCCAGAATCTAACCTTGAGCTACGTATCCAAGAGCGATGTAAAGGTTAAGAAAAGGTTAACTTCCATTCCCACATCGAGGTACGAGAAAATATAAATCTGTTCCACATTGAAGTATAAGAATGAAAATGTAAATCTATGTGAGAGGGTCTCATGACAAAGAAATGTTCCCTCTAAGCATGATAAATGTGGGACATAGCAAATGCAAATAAAATAAAAGCACTACCCATCTCTTTAAGAATGATAAAAAAATATTGAGAGAAAAGTATAAGAATGCAAATGTAAATCTGTTTGAAAGGGTTTTCATGATAAAGGAACGCACCCTCTAAGCACGATAACCTAAAAAGAATATTCCCTCTAAGCATGATAAAAGTGGAACATAACATCGAAAAATAAAATAAAAGCACTAACCATCTATTTAAAAATAATTAAGATAACGAGAGAAAAGTATCTCATCTTTAAGTATATATGAGTAATACAAAACTGATCAATCAATATGATAATATATATACGCAAGTAGGGATTTATAGTGTAGATATCCTAACTATCCATGGTAAGATATCACCCTCCATATAAAAAAAATTGTCTAGAAAATCTCCCCTCAGTATTCCGAATACTCCACTGAACTATATCCCTCTTGGTATGTGGGTCAGAGAAAAAAAAAAAAAGTTAATCTCTCCAGACTGGTGACAGGGATGGTCAAAACATTCCTATTGCTGTAGCAAAGTCTAATTTTGTCAAATAACGTTAGGGAAAAGAAGAATATATTTTAAAATTAAACGAATGAATCTATATATTTGTATGAATGATGAAACAATACTATGAATGTGTTAGTATACCAAATGTAAAAAAATCAAATGTTCAGAAAAATATATTTTGTACAAGTATGTGTGTGTGTGTAAAGAAATGTGTAACTATATCCCCCCCTCCAAGATGTAGGGAACGAATCACAGTTAGTGTGCGCACGCAACATGGTGTTTGGGAAGGAGAGATACGGTTGGAGGGGGTGTAAAAAATGATGAACCTATATAAAGTTTAAACTATGATAATAAAGTTACTAGTATTACTTTTAAACTCATAACGTAGTCACAACAACTTTAAACTCATAGCGTAATATGTAGGCAGTAACACCTCTCCCGGACGGAGGGGGCGGAGCATCTGTTAATAAATACCGCGGTACGGATGAGTGAGGAGGCAGTCGATTCTCTGGAAATATGGATCCTACAGGTAAGATAGAAAAGTTGTATACTGTGATTCATTTTTTTATCTCTGTTTACGAAGAATTTTGAAGTAATACTGATTCGTGTGTGCTTATATGTTTGTTTCAGATCATGAGATGCTCCAGCTAAATCAACTAGCTGAAGGTGGAACACATCTTCCCACAAAGAAACTACGTGAATTAGATCAGTCCGTTCAACACATCATTCGATCCGTCAAAACCGTGAAGACCAGATATGGTGAACGGGTTGTCGTCGAAACATCAGAATTCCAAGTCTTCCTCCCGGAGAGATTCAAACACATGACCGCAGCGCAGAAAGATCTACTAAACCGTGGTGACTGCATACTCCAATACCATGGCGAGGAAACTCTAGAAAGTGGTTTCAAACGACATAAATTGTCTTTTTTAAGCAGCCCGTAATGTCGTCAAAAGGTGAGCATAATTATTGAATAAAATTTCATAAAAAAGTGATAATGTAGTTACTTGCATGTAAATGTGAAATCGTACATTTTGTATTAAAACTTAAAGTGTTAATTATCGCACGTCATGTAGTATTAGTAATTGAGAGTGAGTGAACGTTGAAGGGTTAATTTTCATATGTAATAATTACGTACATGTGAATATCGTAGTTCAGTTACGTTATTTCACATGCATGTTAGTTATGTTTTGTTTGTTACACGTAAAAGTAACGTTGTAGGTGAAAAAAGAACGTTAATTTATATGTGTAAAAACGTACATGTGAATATCGTAGTTCAGTTACGGTATTTTACATGTATATGGTTTACGTTGTGTGTTTTATCATTTATGTAAGGGAAAGAGCATTACGTAAAACAGTTACATACTATCTGAATATTGTAGTTACGTAATGATAGCAATAATTGAAATCTCTGTGTAAAATACATAATCATTATGTAAATATTTTCATATGTAAAAGTTACATGCATGTTACGTTCTATGTAAAGTATAGAGTTTACGTAAAATTGAGATTCATACATGTAAAAGTTATTAACATGTATGTTATTTCTGTCACCACCTTACATACATGTAAATCAATGTTCCCATATGTAAAGTTAATCGAATGTTGTAATTACTTTTTCAGAAACGGCGACAAGATGCTCCGATAGTGCCACTGGACAACCCTCGATTCAGCAAGACGAAACCCGTCTGAACGTGACCCAGGCTGAACGCTTACAATGTATTCACAGTGAGTCCGCATTCAAAAATAGATTAGTTACCTACGAAATTCACAACTGTGTTAATATACTTGACCCCGTCATATTCTTAGCAGAATGCAAACCTTTAATTTTGAATGAAATTGATAAGGGCTTAAACATGTATAAATCAGGTCTTAAGATAGGATCCTGTTTATCCTGTCAATATGTCATAATATCACAAGAGAGCGATAATATTCATTCATTTAACTTTAACAGTAAACTTGAGGTGATATTGCAATCTACAGATAAATCTATATGGTATGAAGAGAAGATTGTACAACCTATACTAGATCATATGGATAATTTTGAGTCGCGTACCAGTTCAAAAGCTTTATACAGTATTGAGAAATTAACAATATATGTGACACAATACGATTCATTGAATGCAGGGATGTATACTGAATTACCCGACTTTATAAAATCGAAGAGAGCTGTTATTAACATTCGTAATACTGATAAATATTGCTTTGCATACTGTCTGTTAGCATCCAAATACCCAGTAGAACGTAACAAGAATCGACCCACGTCCTATAAAAGATATGAGTTTCTTAAAGAATTTAACTTTGAGAATATAACATTCCCCGTATCATTGAAAGATGTAGAAAAATTCGAGAATCAAAATTCAAATATTTCAATAACGATATACGGTGTTGAAAATAAATCGATTATTCTCTTATATCAACCAAGAGAGATAAAATCACATCATGTTAATCTTTTAATGTATAAAAGACATTATTGTCTGATAACAGACTTATCACGTTTGCTAGGAAAGCAGCTAACTAAACATGATGGACGAAAATGGTTATGTAACAATTTTAACTTGTATTTCACATCAGAATCACGTTTAAATAGTCATAAAAAGCGGTGTATGATGAATCAAATTATCAGAATTCCCGAGGCTGGTAAAACTGATCTCGTTGAATTTAACGCATATTCGAAATGTCTAAAGGTTCCATTCGTGGTTTATGCAGACATAGAATGTATCTTACGTAAGGTAGATTCGTGTCAAGATGTATCGAGTAAAAGTTGGACACGTACCACTCATAAACATGAAGCGTATGCAATTGCATTACATTTGGTTTGTAGTTATGATAAAAATTTAACACGTTTCAAATCATTTGAAGGTCCATATGCCATTGAAAATTTTCTTAAAGAATTAACGTTAATTGCAAATCAGGTCATTAATATATATGCTAATAAAATTGAAATAAGTATGAGAGATGTGGATGAACTAGAATATCAAAATGCAACACGATGTCACATATGCCAACGTGAATTTCTTAACTCGTGTATAAAGGTTCGTGATCATTGTCATTTGACTGGAAGTTACGTTGGCCCAGCCCATAAGCACTGCAATTTAAATAGGAAAATGCCAGGATTCATACCAATATTCTTTCATTGCTTGTCAAAATACGATGCTCATTTCATAGTAAAGAAACTAGGTTACGATACGGAACCTATCAACTGTTTTGCACAAACCTCTGAAAATTACTTATCCTTTAGCAAAAGATATACAAATTCGAATGGAATGAGTATATATCTAAGATTTCTGGATAGCTATCGTTTTTTGGATTCAAAACTTAGTAACCTTTCGGATATGTTAGAATCAGATGATTTTCATTATACCAATAATACGTATACGAATCCTTTGCATAGACAACTGATGAAACGCAAAGGTGTCTTCCCGTACACGTATGTGGATTCTATAGAAAAATTATACGAGAATAGTCTACCATCCAAACATCAGTTTGATCATGTAAGTGATGAGGATTATAGTCATGCTAGAACGGTATGGAATGAATTCAATGTTAAAAATCTGGGTGAATATTTAAATATATATCTTAAGTGTGATACGTTAATACTAACGGACGTGTTTGAACGCTTCCGTGAATTAAGTATCGGTTTGTACGGACTCGACCCGTGTCAGTATTACACACTTCCCGGATTAGCCTATGATGCAATGTTAAGGTCGACTAGTGTACAGATTTCATTATTAACAGATGGGACTATGTTAGATTTCTTCGGAAAAGGAATACGAGGTGGAATTTGCACTGTGTCCAAACGGTATGCAAAGGCGAATAACAGATACATGACTAGCTATGATAACACTCAACCAACTAATTATTTAATGTACGTCGACTGCAATTCTTTATATGGATATACAATGGAAAATAATAGCTTACCATACACTGATATAAGGTGGCTAACTGATGCTGAAATTAAATCAATAGATTTTATGTCTATTACAAGTGATTCTGACGTGGGATATGTGTTGGAAGTAGACTTTAAATATCCACAGGAACTTCATGATATACAAAATGATTTGCCATTATGCCCTTTGAATGAAATCGCGCCAGGTGATAAGTATACAAAATTTCTAACAACATTGAATGATAAAAATAAATACGTATTACATTATCTCAATTTTCAACAATGTGTTAAACTTGGTTTGATTCCATTACGTATACATAGAGTAATAGGTTATAAACAATCTAACTGGATAAATCCTTACATTGAACTCAACGCTCGTAAACGTATTGAAGATAAGACAGAAATTTGGCCAAAATCTATGGAAGTTAATGAATAATTGTGTTTATGGAAAATTTATAGAGAATGTAAAACGTTATAGTTCATTTCATTTAGCTACCAGCTGGAAACGAGCGCGTAAATTGTTAGCTCGACAGACGTGTATAAGGTACGTGATTTTTGATGAAAATTTAATAGGTATAGAATTGGTCAGAGATGAAATATTGATGAATAAGCCAATATACATAGGACAAGCAATCCTGGATCTATCCAAACATAAAATGTATGATTTTTATTATGAAATTCTGAAGAAAAAATTGAAAGATGTAACTTTAATCTATACGGACACGGATGCTTTTCTCTTTGAATCTAGCTGCGATATATATGAATTTATTAAAAACAATATACATTTATTCGATACATCGAATTATCCAATGGATAATGTGTATGGTATTCCGTTAGCAAATAAGAAAATTTCAAGATTATTCAATGGTGAGCTAGCCGGTAGAGTGATGACTGAATATGTGCGGTTGAAATCGAAATTATATTGTTATCGATATGATACTGAAGTGATTAAAAAATCAAAAGGTGTAACAAAAGATTCGATGAGATTCATAACCTTTGAACAATATCTCTCATGTATTACACATCCTGACACGATACATCGAAGCATGCAGACATGTTTCAGAAGTTATAAACATGATGTTCATACCATCGAATCTAATAAGATAGCTTTAAGTGGTATCGATACAAAGCGATACATTCCCGATAATTCATTTTCAACATTAGCATGGGGACATTATGCTATAGAAAATTGTGAAGTGTAATTTTTTTTCTTTTCCCAATAAAGCATAGATTCAACTGAGTTAAAAGGTATTACTAGGTCACGATAATAACATATTACTGTATTTCAAAAAACAAAATAATTGAGTTTCAAGTATAATTGTAAAGTGTGTTACAACTGAGTTAAAAGGTATTACTAGGCACATGATAATAACATATTACTGTATTTCAAAAAAATAATAATAATTGAGTTTCAAGTATAATTGTAAAGTGTGTTACAACTGAGTTAAAAGGTATTACTAGGCCCATGATAATAACATATTACTGTATTTCAAAAAAAAAAAAAAAAAAAAAACGAAATAATTGAGTTTCAAGTATAATTGTAAAGTGTGTTACTAATTACATGATAATAACATATTTACTTCATTTGAAAGATAACGTGTTGCTTTTTTTATGTTTACGTTAGGGGGGGAAGGAATATTTTTTCCTATTCATGTCGTTTTGAAATGTTAGATAGCAGAAATCAATGTAACCTTATTGATCTCTACAATGAAATGTTAATTCAACTATAATCATGTATGATTTTTTATTAAAATATATTTACTAATTATATCAAAATGTTATTATCATGTCTCCGTTAAGGGGTGAGGGGGGGATTTATATATAATCAATGTGAACTAGCATGTACAAAGGCTCTTATTTCAGCTATAATCATGTATGATGTTTGTTTAACGTATATTACTAATTACTTCAAATTGTAATTATCATGTTTACGTTAAGGGTAGGTGAATTTATATATACTCAATGTGAACTAGCATGTACGTTATGTTAAAATCTCTACAATTAAATGTTAATTCAACTATAATCATGTATGATTTTTTAAAAAAGTATAAAAATGTTATTATCATGTTTAAGTTACGGAGATGTGAATTTATATATAATCAATGTGAACTAGCACGAACGTTATGTTACAGAAGATATCAGGAATCAATGTGAACAAAGAAATAAAACACAATATATCATTAAAATTATATTTCTTTATTGAGTTGTGTGTTTTTTATTTATACAATGTCCACCTCATTAATCCATTCACGGGTAGGAAATCCTAACCATTTCACCAGAATCCTATCACCACGTAGTCTGATAACCCTTTCAACTAAATACGTGTCTGGATATTGAGTTTTCTGTAATTGATAACCGTAGAATGCTCCTTCAATCAGTTTACCCTCCAGATCCTCGATGAGATAGGTCAATGGATGTGTCCTTTGCACTGTACGTATCCTAAAGACTTCAACACTCCAATTTGGTAGATAACCTTTCTCCATAACACCTTTATGCTTAGAAATCCTCACGTAGTCACCAACACGATGAAGTATAGATCTTCGCTTCTCACGCAGACTTCTATCATATTTGTATACACTGAGGAGGAGAGAATTATCACGAACTTCTACAGGCTTCATACGAATCGTTCGATGGTAAGTATTATTGTATGTATGAATAATTCTAGGTAGTATGTTTATCCATTGATATGAGCCTTGAACAATAAATTCCTTATGCAAATTCAGTTTGATCGTTCTTATTAATCGTTCCACTGCAGCAGCCTTAACGTGAGTGAATGTACTGTAATGTTTAATATTATTACGATTCATTAGTTCGCGGAAATGTTTATTGTAAAACTCCCTTCCATCATCAGATTGAACATTCTTCGGAAACGATTCCATTTCATTCAATATCTCCTCCATAGCAGTCGAAACGTTAATACCACTTTTATCACGTAATGGTCGTGCATAAGCCATCTTGGAATAAAAATTGCATGCAAGAAGAATATACTTATAATTCCTATTGTCTCTTGCATAATTAGACATGTCCATAAGATCTATTTGTACTAAATCGTTCATTCCTTTGCTTATGATCTTACGACGTAAAAATCGTCTTCTAGCTGGTGCATGTAACTCGGTTGCAATGCGACGTTTTATCATGCTATAATTTTTGATGTTTTAAGTTCTGTAATAATTTCTTCTATCTCGGGTGAGTGATTCAATTTATCTGCATCCCTCGACGCAACTAATAATCTTAATCTGTTTATTATTTCATTCGGATCGTTCCAGTAGACGTAATCTAAGTTTCTCTGCGGTACAATTTCTTTCCAACGTAAACCAAATCCAGTTCGATTACTAACAAGGTCACGAATGATATGACGATACTTGAACCCTAGATTTGCTCTTAAACGTCCATCTCTTGAATAACCGTGCCTGTAAACTTGAGTATTCTGTAAGATTTGTGAATACACGTCTAAATCATCATCTGTGTACGATGTCTTGCGAGGTAAACGTTTAAATAATAATTCATATAAGCCTGCTGTGGGTTCATACGTTTCTGTTCCTATCTGAACACCATCAGATTTAAACACAACTGCCTTGTTACCCAATTTATACTCATTATCCTCGTAACGTATGCCGTAAGTATTGTCCATGTCACTCGAACTAGCAGTTCGAACCTTGTGTAGATACTTTGACACGAGATCAGATCCGTTAGCATCATCTGTAGTTTCGTCGTCGTCGTTGTTGTCTTGGTGTGCTTTCGCTATTACTTTCAATGGTTCGGTTACAGGTTGAAGAACTTCAGACATGACTCGTTGCGTTTCGAATTTCATTCCTTTGAGAGAACGTAACTTTTCTCTTATTGCCCTACTGTGACGGGCAATGGATTCCTTAAGTCTTATAGCTTCAGCATCCATATCGAAATGAATGTATAATTAATAAGCTACTGCTAATTTATATGAAACTATCAGTTCTATACTTAATATATGACCATCTTTAGCACGTCCGGCTGGCGCTGTAAACGATAGAATATCGCCAGTTTCAACTCTTACAGGATATCTTTCAACTAATCTTCCGTTTATTGCAAACAATGTATCATTTACAGCATGCGGATGTACCGATGATACAATAGAACACGAGAGTACACTTCCATTTCCAGGAACTTTATAGTATTCGAGTCCCGATGTTAACGTATACCTTAAAGAGGGACCTCGAAACGGACGTGTTTGCAATGAAATTATGAGTTGTGCTTTCAATTGTTGTAACATAGTGTTTACAACATTTCTCATTCGTGTTTTCATAGTATGAATATCATTATTTATAGTGATTAGTTTATTATCAAGTTCCGTTTGTCGAGCGGTTAGTTCTTTCACTTCTTTTTCTACAGCTGTAGTAATAGTCTCGCTAGCGGAGGTGATTGTTCTAGTTAACTGACTTTGTAATTCATTCTGTTTCCGTGTAATAGTATCGGCAATGTTTGTTATAGTCTCAGTTAAACCCGTTTGCAATTCATTGTGTTTCTGTATAAAGAAATGATTAACATAACTCATGGTGACTGCATCACTATCTTCTATCGGGTCGGCTAAATCCTTCAATCTCTTCATTCGAAATGATAGAGTTTCATTAGAGTCGTGAATTGGAATCCTATCATCTACATATTTTTTATTAGGAACGTCGTGTTCGTGAAGGGGGTCCAACAGCGTTTTCATTCTTATACCAGCTATAATGACATTATTCTCGGAATCACGTTTAAATGCATATTTACTTAAGTACTCCATTAAATTGTTGTATTGGATGTCGAGCGATTTTTGTATGTGATCCCTAAGCATAGCTTCAAACTCGCCCATACGCTGATACGAGGTCTGCTCGCTGAAGATCTGCATTCGATTCTCGACGTCAGCCGTATGCGTATCCACATAACGTTTAGTCGATGCATCATCACCTTCTTCAGGGTCGTGAATATTGCACAATCGCTTTCCCTTGAATCGATAGTTTCCCGATCCATCTCTAGTTATGATATATCGATTGAACACACCCCTAGAGGGTATGATTCTTCGGGATCCGAACCTGTCGATACTCATTGCTTAAGTGATGGATTATTCTATTTATTCATTCTGATAAAGCGATCAAAACCGTGAGGGTAGCGTCCCTCGTTCAGTGGATATTCTAGTACTATAACAACAAAGGATCGTTCATCACTCTCCCATATATGTTTACACATATCCTTAAATTCATCATAGGACATATCGGTATTTACATAATCTTCGTATATATGTTTTAAATTGAGATTATCCTGTCTAAAGAATATAATCATATTTGCATTATCTCTAATTAAATGTTTAGGTACTTTAGCATATGATTGTGCTAAATATATAGCATCGACATTACGATGTCTACCCATACTGTAATATGAAGCTATCTTACCCTGTTTTTCATTTATCACATCATCAAATACGAATATCGAATTTTCTCTGGCATCCGACGTTTGAATCACTTTATCACCATCATCGAACGTAAATACACCTATATCGGGTATAGTTTTCAGTAACCTGAGTAAATATCGATATTTAGGTTGTTGCAACGATTTCGAGTATATGTAGAGGTTTTCGAATCTCAGACCATTCTCGTGAATAAGCAGGTTGAGTAAAACGTTCGTTTTTCCAGCATTTGAACTGCCCAGTATGAGCGCTCTAACGTTACTCGGAAACAACGCACCGTGTCGTCCTTTGCGAATGTCATCCTCGTAATCTAACACCTGTATGGGTAGTGTACACTTTTGCTTTACTATCTCCATATCGCGACTAATACTTATAAAGCATAAGTTTTGTCTTTTATTTCGTTCGTGATAAGGGCAATCTATGTCTTTACTGGTTTTAGCCAATCGTCATAGGAATCGTATACTTATAAAGCACACGTTTTGCCTTTTTTATTTCATAGTGAGACATGCACTCTACACGTGCACGCAAAGGTTCGGGAATTCTTAATTCCTTGATTAATTCATTACCATTTGAGGTACATTTACCGGGTTATCGTTTCTGCGGTCCCGGAACGAAACTACATAAACGCTTGCACAGAGGTGACTTACCGGTGAACGGGTTAGATTCAGCGTGTCTCGATCACGATCGGGCTTACGCAGAGAGTACTGATACAGAATCTCGTCGTCTAGCCGATAAGGTGTTGGTAGAGAAAGCTTGGAGACGTGTAAAGTCTGCCGACGCTTCTTTGGGCGAACGACTTGCAGCTCGACTTGTGACTACACTTATGAAGGGTAAATTGGCAGCGGGCACTGGCATGCGTAAACGTCGCAACAAGAGAGGTGGTTTCTTACCTTTGCTACCACTTTTAGCAGCTCTAGGTGCAGCAGGTGGTCTAGCTGGAGGTGCTGCTCAGATTGCTACGGCTGTCAATAAGAAACGTTCGGATGCAAAACAACTTGCGGAATTAACACGTCACAACGAGCGCATGGAATCTTTGGCTCAGGGCAAAGGTCTTCGCCGTAAGAGACGTCGTAAGGGTAGAGGATTGTATCTTCGATCAAAAAACTCGGGGCGAGGCCTATATTTATCCCGGAAAAAGCCCTGAGTGCTAACGAGATCGATTCGTATGCACGACGTCTACACATTACACATTTTAGAGGTGTCTACATGATCGATAAACTACCTCCACGTCCTCGATACTATGAGAGAATAGTAGTGAATCTGGATACTTCAAATAACCCTGGTACACATTGGGTTGCTGTACGTAAGGACGGTGATGTTGCCTACTACTTTGACAGTTTCGGCGATCTGAGACCTCCGGAAGAGATAGAAACGTACCTTTCGGGTGTCAAGCTCCTATATAATACGACGAGATTTCAAGAATTCGATTCTGTGATTTGCGGTCACTTGTGCCTTCAGTTTCTCCTCGACGAGTTACACGATCACCGTGAGTGGTAGTGATACCAGCTTCTCTACATTTCTAAATCCACCGTTACATCTGGATCCTAACGGACATTACGAGATAGCTCTATTGAATTTTGAAACTTTTTACTCGATTCCGAATGTGGACGAGAGTAATAATCTATTCCATTACGTTCGCGATGGAAAAGTCGAACGTATAGTAATTCCAGCGGGTACTTATGAATTGGATGATATCGCCAGATTGATCAAGGATGCTCTCGACTTCGGTGACGACTTTATTCTACGTGCTAATAATAACACCATGAAATCAGAAATTCAATCTCCCTATATTATCGACTTTAGTCGTGAGAGATCTATTGCTCCTCTTCTCGATTTCACCTCTAAACAGAGGGTACCGGCAAACGTGCTGACCGAGTCTAATGATTTGGTTAACATATTCAAGGTCAGCATCATACGTATCGAGTGTAGTCTTGCAACGGGATCTTTCATCAATGGTAAAAGTGGTCATTCTCTGTATGAATTTTTCCCATCGGTACCTCCAGGTTATCATATCTCGCAGGAACCATCAAGTCCTATATATTTACCAATCATCGATACGAATCTCATTGATCATCTCGACATTAGAGTGGTAGACCAGAACGGCGATAAGTTAGATTTCAGGAACGAAACCATCACTGTACGATTGCACATACGTCGTAATGGGTATAAGTTTTAAGAGACGATGCTATATTAAAAAACATCTCTCGAGATTGAACTCTACTCGATCATCGACCCGCAAGCTAATCACATCGTCCAATCGAAAATTTCTCGCTAACTTAGGCTTCAAGGTTCTATGATGGATGTGTTGGACGTGACCGGGATTCCGACCTTTGATGATAAGATCAGTAAGGAGGAAGAACACGTATTCCTACTGTACAATACGTCAGCTCTCGATGTGAACGATGAAATTAGAATTCCATGTCAAGCTGAAGATTTGTACACGCTTCCTAGTAGAAGTTATCTCTACATTGAGGGGACTCTCACTAAACCCGACGGCACCGTTGCCACATCGAAATTGAGTAACAATGCTATGGCATTCCTATTCAATGAGATTCGTCTGGATATGAATGGAACGACTATTGATAGAACTAGGAATCCGGGCATTTCATCAACGATGCGTAACTATGCAGCACTGAATGAACTGGAATCGAATCGTTTACTAAATGCTGGATGGATCTATCCAGGAGGTGTGGTACATCGAATGGTATCTTCAATGCTATCGTTCCTCTTTCGATGTTGCTGGGTTTCGCCGACGATCACAAGGAGGTCATACTTAATAGCAAGTTTGAACTTATTCTCATTAGATCTAAGGATTCTAATAATTGTATCATTGGAAACGATCCTACAACCATACAACTAACTAGACTCGAATGGAGGATGCCTGTACTTCGACTTTGAGATTCTGAACGAGTTGATAAACTTAAACTCGTCAAATCGAATAAACCTCTACACGTCGCATTTCGAACCTTGGACCTTCACACTCAACCTGCTGTACCTCAAACTAAAGCGTTCACATGGAACATTGCAACCACGACTAAACTTGAAAAACCACGTTTCGTCATAGTCGGTGCACAAGTGGATAGATTGAATCATCTCGCTAAGGATGCTTCTCTATTTGATAATTGTAATATCACCAATCTGAAACTTTATCTCAACAGTGAATCTTACCCCTATCACGATATGAATTTGGATTTCGCCAATTCGAAATTTGCATCTCTGTATGATCAATATTCCAAATTTCAATCATCCTACTATGGAAAGGAGAATTACCCTCTTTTGAAAAGGAACGACTTTCTGAAATATGCACCGCTATTCGTCATCGATTGCTCTCATCAACCTGAGGATACTGTGACGGGGGCAGTGAATGTCAGATTGGAAGTTCAAGCATCGTCAAATTTTCCTGCACAAACTTCATTATTCTGTTTAATTATTCATGATAAATTATTCACTTATAAACCACTAACTCATGTTGTACAATCTATCATATAGGTGTAATAAATAAAACATTACAAATTCAAATTATCTTTTTATTGACTTTAACATACATCTCCAATATCCTCTTCCTTGCACTCCTGCTTTTTGCATCATATGAACATAATGATTTATGAATATCATACAACTGATATAAATTCCTTTCAATATATGGAATTAGTCCTTTAAGTCCATTGAATGCAGTACTATTCAGATTTATACTGCCCACATTTAAACATGTATTCACAAACGTTATTTCTTGCATCTTATTCATGTATAACATTATATTAAATGCATATATTATATTTTCACTGTACGGTGCACATTGATGCTTACCATTTTTCAGATACGTATCCAAAACACACAAATTTGACATTATTACCTCCCAATCCTCTTTTGAAATATACACAAACGTATCGTCATGTGTGGCTTTAATGTAAAGTGATGGGAGTTCATTGTATAATCCTATGTTCACACGAAAGTCAATGCTGATGGAGATGTCGTTATCGTTCATGCACACACTATTTACCATCACTCACAACTTCCTCCTCTACTTCTTCTGCGAAGGGTGTGAAGGGTTCGAACATCATTATGATGAAACTGTCTTGATCGAACGTCTTCTTGGCTTTGACGATTCTCAGTTTGCAGTTCGTCTTCTTCTTTTTCTTGTCTACTTTCTTACTGGATCTGCGGACATATACGAACTATGTCTCAACATCGTGAATATTTAATACACTTGTTAACGTAAAACTCTTATTATTTTATACTCACTTTTCTATGACTTCCTCCTCGGGTTTCGATGTACCGATATCCTTAAACGGACGATCATTGTACGGACCGCACACATCTTCACCTTGATCCTGTTCGGACTGGCATGCCACATCTTCACTTTGGGCTTTACTGAAATAAACATATTTATCATTAGTTATCTAACACATAACAACACTTTCACGTTAACACACAATTATAATTCTACTTACCCGAGATACACTTTACAATTCTTTCCGCATTGAGCATAAGATGTGATCGAATCATGATGGGAAGGATTCTTGCAAATCACTTGATGCATCTTCCCATCACACGTTTCATCGTGATGCTCAACCCAATGCTTTTGCAAATCTTCGAAATTGCGTAGATTCTCCCAGAATCTGGTATCACTTTCAATGATAGGAGTTGTTGCTCCACTCATCTTGACGTTGCGATGTGAAGTGAGAATGCATTCGTTCCCGAGTGAGCAGATGGGTGATGAAACGTGATCATACCTGTCTCCCCCCCTCTCCATCCTATCGTCGATTGTACTTAACGTACGGAGGGTTTGTGTGAAGTGAGGACACGTTCGTTCCCGAGCTGGCGGGACAGGATGAGACCTTACTATATTACCGTTTTATCACGTTCCCCCCCTTCCACCCTCTCGTCGCTTGTACTGGAGGAGGACTAGTGTTTATCCTCGCGTACATGAATGGGTATCGAACCGAGGACCCTATGTTCATATATATGAATCCTCCCGAGAACTCAATATTCATAGATGAATATTTATACGCCCACCCATATACACATATGCACAAATCTTGAGGAATGACAACACGTCATCACCCTTATACTTCAATGTGGAACAGATTTATATTTTCTCGTACCTCGATGTGGGAATGGAATTTAACCTTTTATTAACCTTTACATCGCTCTTGGATACGTAGCTCAAGGTTAGATTCTGGATAGGGAACACACCCTTACCAGAATGTCTTATTACATTTATTTTCATAAATCTCTCCCAGTACACATACCTAATCATTCTCTCGATATTCTTTTATCTAAAGATTAACGATACTGCATCATATATCATACACTAAACGTAATAGATATCAAACCCTACACTCGATATTCATACATGAGAGTTTAAGCACAGACATCGAAGCACTAAACGTAATAGGTATCAAACCCTACACTCGATATAAGCACACACATCGAAAAGAATTCACATTTAATTCAAACACCCCCTCCGGAACCCCGTTACCCACCCACCCATCACAATCGAACCCTAGACTCGATATTCATACATGAGAGTTTAAGCACACACATCGAAAAGAATTCACATTTAATTCAAACACCCCCGGAACCCCGTTACCCACCCACGCATCACACATCACACACACAATCATCATCATCATCATCACCATCATCATCATCATCATCATCATCATCATCATCATCATCATCATCATCATCATCATCATCATCATCATCATCATCATCATCATCATCATCATCATCATCATCATCATCATCATCACCCCACCCTCAAACACATCTCACTGCACAGGGGAGAACGGCACTACGCCAACACTCCCCTTCTTTTACACCTCGATTTTCATATAGGAGAGTTCTAAATCAATGAGCATTCTACATCACTCATATATTAACACAGAGGAGAGTTCAGCATCTTATCTACACTGTGCTGATTCTCTCAATTCTATACTACTTACAATCTTTTTGTGTTATGAATACATATTATTAATACATAGTTTTTCAGGGTTATTGCTTTTTCATTTCCTTGTCCTAATGCATTGATTGTATGTTTTATATTGGCATATGTTTTGTGTGTATTTGATGTTTTGTGCCGTGGGCTGACTGGGAGCTCATTGACTTTTTTAAGTACTCCTAAGTTATTGGCTAATTACTCTTATATGGACTTAACGTCCAAAGTCACAAATAATAGAACCGCAATTCAGCAAATTTGTAAACTCACTCCGGACCAGCAGTTCTCTTTTAATAAGTTAGTAGAAACTTATAACCTTACCTCTGACGACATTAAAGATCTCCACCCTGATGTCCTAGAACTTTGGAGTTATATGCACAAAGTGACAGTTAGACCCTCCCACCGAGTTCGTAAATTATCACCTTTTCCATACATTCCCGACAAACCAAGAAGTTTAAGTGTAGGAAATTTAACAGAATCTTCCCCGGATAAACATACTCGTCCAACCCCCTCAGAAGCACTCTCTATGTGGGTATTTAATGATCAAATCATGAATCCTTCGGTTCCTCAGAACAGTTCCATAACTAGCGAGGACATAAACATTAAACCTGCATTATCTGTCGAAATGCCGTATGCACGCCAGTTTATTGACCCTGGCGTGTTTGAAGGCAGACTCGGACAAGACATTTTTGCTTATCTCTACAATTTTGACAGTATAGCAGCAGCCAATGGCTGGGCGACCATGCCAAAGCACAGTATTTACCACGTGGCGCTGCAGCTACTTGGTTTAAAACATTTACTCCCCGACATACACAATATACCTGGACAGACTTAAAGTCCGCCTTGCAACAAGCCTTTGTGCCAGCAGCATACGAAGACGTGGTAGAATGTCGGCTTAGGCAAAGAATTCAAGATTTGGCCGAGCCTGCAGAACAGTATATCTATGATGTTCTAGCCCTGTGTGGTCAAGTGATCCCCAATATGACAGAGGGAGAACGCTTACGCCATGTTACCCGCGGGCTTAAACCATCCTTACTGGAGCAAGTGTTCCTTACAAACCCACAGACTGTAGATGACCTAATCACATTTGTCCGTATGATTGAAACCGCTAGATATCTGGCAGGACAACGTGTTGACTTAATACACAGACCAACACCGAGGCCCCTTTGTTCCATTAACGATGGCAATGCATCAGATCCTACTGACACCCTGACTCAAGCAGTACAAACCTTACAGAAGCAGATACAAAGACTTCAATTTACACACAATAATACACCTAGTACATCATATCGTGTGTCAGGGCCAATGACCCCTAGACACGCTCGCGGTACTAACCCCGGTAATTACTTTACACATGGCTCTTACAGATCATCCTAAAATAATTTTTTCCAGAGACCCTCTAATGCTCAACAAAAAATCAGCTTGCAAACAAACAGTAGAACAGCTAATGGACGACCTGTTTGTTTTGTATGCCACCGACAAGGTCATACAGCGATAAATTGCAGACTTAGGCAAAGTCCCCCAAAGGGGCAAGGGACGCCACGGCACTAGAGTCCGGGCGCCTATAGCAACTAATATTCCAGGGTTTACAGTTGCACATATTCGGCCTATGAATGTGTTACGACTCAGGGTGTTACAGCTAACAACCAACCGGTTAGCATATTGTTTGACACCGGCAGTGCGGTTAGCATAGTGCGTGAATGTTTCATTACTTTACCCGTATTTCCACTATCTAACAGTGTGCTTCTTCGCACAGCAGACAATAAATTACTAGACGTTTGTCATTCGACCCAGTTTAAGTTTCAACTTGCAGGAGTACAATTTACAGAAGAATTATTAGTGGCACGAGAGTTCGCTCACGACCTTCTGTTAGGAATGGAATTTTTAAACAAACATCAAGCTCTTATTAATTAGGCTTCTTACGATATAACTCTTAAGGTATCTGACGATAGCGCAGTAAATATGCACTGTGGCGAGAAACAAAATTGTCACTTGGCTGAGATTACAATTGAACCAGAACAGGAACCTGAAACTTTACTTAAGGCATATTGTACACACGACACTCGTATAACCCCTTTCACTTCCATGAACGTACCAGTAAAAATTAATCTTGATACGCCAGGACAAATTTTGTTAGAACCCAGAGACTCGATTATGCAAAAGAAATGCCTACAAATTTCACCTATCTTGTTTGACAACGTAGGACAATGTTCACTACCAGTACATAACAATACTGCCGAAGCAAAAGTTATTTTTGCTAGAACAACCCTTGCTAATGCTTATGAAGTAGCCCTTATACAGGCTTCCAATTGGTCTTCTGAAGATTCCCAACATATCGAGCTTGAAAACGCTAAATTTAACATTAATTCACAACTCACTTAGAACAGAAGTCTCAAATGACTTGTTCATTACAGAAATACCGTCATGTATTTGCTACAAAGTTGCAAGAATTTGGTCAAACAGATATAGGAGAATTAAAAATAGAAGTCACACATGAAACACCCATAAAACAAAAACCATATCGGGTATCTCATTCACAAAGATAAATCAAAGTTTCCCAAATTAAAGAAATGCTAGATGCCGGGATTATTCGCGGATCCCATAGACCCTGGGGTTCACCCGTGGTATAAGTTAAAAAGAAAACTGGTGAAATGAGATTTTGTATAGATTATCGGAAGCTTAATGCAGTTACAAAAACAACTTCCTACCTCCTACCCCTCATAGATGATTTGCTTAGTTACTTAGGCAACTCGCGATGGAATTGCAGTTTGGATTTGTTAAGCGCATATTTTCAAGTTCCTATTGATGAGAAAAGCAAGAAGTAAACAAGCTTCGTAACAAGTTCTTCCCAGTAAGAATTTAACAGACTAAGCCTCGGACTTGCTAATGCACCTAGGTTTTTCTCAGTAATTTCTGGTAAATTATTGGGTGATCTTTGTTATAGAAAAGCTTTAGTCTATTTGGACAACATTGTTGTGTTTGCTCCAACATTTCATGAATTATTAAGAAATTTATAAGAAGTATTTCGTCAAATATGTAACCATAACTTCAAAATAAAACCAGAAAAATGTTTTTTGGTATGTCAAAAATAAAATTATTAGGCTTTGAAGTATTCGCTAAGGGTATAGAACCAGACAATGATAAATTACGAGCTATTCAAAATTTGCCAATCCCTAAGACTATTCGTGACGTTAGAGAGGTACTTGGTTTATTTAGCTTCTATAGACGTTTTGTCCCGAATTTTGCTTCTATTGCTTCACCCCTCCATGAACTAACTCGAAAAACAAAGATTTTGAGTGGACATCAACGCAAGAAGACTCATTCGATAAACTAAAACAGTTACTAACAACTGCCCCAGTACTAGCTCACTACCAAACAGGAGCCTATTCAGAAATGCATACTGATGCCTCTACGTCAGGTATTGTTTGCGCTCTATTGCAACGCATAGATGGCGAATTGCATCCAATTGCTTAATATTTACGTTCTCTGAACAATCATGAAAAAATTACAGTATCTCGGAACTAGAATTGCTAGCAATAGTATACGGTCTAACACATTTTAGACCATATATTTATGGCTTCCCCGTCAATGTTGTGAGTGATCATCATTCCCCTTGCTATCTCCCTAATTTAAAAGACATTACAGGAAGACTAGCACGTTGGGCTTTAAAACTCCAGGAATATGATTATTCTATCATTTACAAATCAGCTGCAAAACCCACGGACGCGGACGCTCTTTCCCGTTTTCCAGTGGATAAACCGAACCCCTATTAAGTGGAACAATTGGACGACTTGCCAACTTGTATATTAACACCAGTTCAAGCAGCAAATCAACAAAGAGCTGATCCCAAGTTGCTATCCTTAATAACTACGTTGTAAAATCCCCAATCCGGCTCACCTAGGTTACAACGACAGGCAAAAACCTATACTTTAAAATCAAGAGTCCTGTACCGCAAAAATACAGGAAGTTCAAAGCCTTTGCACTTATTGGTCATCCCTGATCAGCTGAAACAGGAAATCCTAATTTCGTGTCATTCAGGTCCTCTGGCGGGACACATGAGATTCCAGAAAACTTTTACAACAATCCATTCCAGATATTACTGGCTCGGAATGAAGAAAGATATTGTGACTTTGTGGTTTCGAGAAATGAAAAGTCCAATTGCAACACTCAAAAATGTTCTTTATTTCCACCGACTTACAGTTGAACACTTGCCAATTACACAGGATTACGTAATGCACACAATTACGATTCACCAGTTCGTCCGTTACAATTCCACTGCACTCGCGATTACGTAAACTCCTCCGACGCAAGTACGCAGTCTTCTCATCCGTTCGCTAGCTTGTCAAGCATTGACTAACTGACTGACTCAATTCAATCACTGCAGCCCTTTTTATAGGAATATCACAGTCCTCTAGAAGTCTCTGGTTTCCGTGAATCCACGCGAAGGTTCCAGATGACAGTGGACGGGAGAAAAGAGGCGGCCAGCGACAAATGACATTTCCCTTATCATCCCCCTCAGTTAGAGACAGAGACTAATTAGGTAGGCCTGGCCGGCCTCTGATCCCTTACTCAGCTGTCTTCTGTTGTGCTTCCCGAAAATTGGGTGACAATATTGAAAAATTGGTCCGAACATGCCAATGCTGCCAAGGTCGAAAAGGGGTAACAGATATTAACCTAGCTGGTCTTTTACAGCCAATTTCCGTGAATTTTGTCTCCAAACGTTGGGGCATTGACCTCATTGGTCCGATTCATCGTTCCAAGCACGGTAACACTATGATTGTTCTAGCGAATGAATACTTTACAAAATGGGTAGAAGCTCGTGCTATTCCTAAGGGTTCTGTAGAGCACGTAGCTAAGTTTGTGTTAGAACAAATTATCTGTCGGCACGCGTCCCCTGACGAGCTCTTACCTGATAGAGGTACTGTGTTTCTGACTGATGTAATGAAATATCTCTTAAAATCCCTGGGTGTTCACCCGTCATTTACCACAGCTTATCACCCAGATTGCAACGGACTTACAGAACGTGCTAACCAGACTGTAACCAATGTGTTGTCACACTACGTCTCAACTGATCAAAAGGATTGGGACGTGGCACTTCCACATGTTATCTTTGCTTATAATACGAGTAAACAAGAAACCACAGGAAAATCACCGTTCTTCCTCTTGTATGGACGCAATCCCACCCTTCCCAACGAAGTTCAACTAAAATACACCACGGAAAACCCCTTTGTCCAAACTACACAAAACCACATTCAGAGAGCTCGCCAACGAGCTAAGGATAGAATCAGGCAAAATCAAATTAAGTACAAAAAATATTTGACAGAAAAAGACGCAACATTAAATTTCAACCCGGACAATTAGAAAAAGTATTTACCCCAACGAGAATGAGAGACAAAGTGACTAAACTGCTACATCGTTATCATGGGCCGTTTAGAGTTGTGGAACAAACAAGTCCCGTAAACTACGGCATTAAAATGTTACTGGTCGAAATAAATATGATAGTATCATACACGTATCAAGCGTTAATCCCTATTATACACCTCAATAATTTATTGATATATTTATTTGTAGAATACCTGTCACAATTTCACTACAATGATTTTAATATTGAGAATGCAGTATCACACCCTATATGATTAGAATGGAAGCTAACCAGGAAAAAAACATAAATGATTTCAGGTCTGTCTATCTCTATCTTTCTCCCCTCCCATGTGTTCAAATGTTTTTTTCTGTTCTCTTATTTTCTTTCTCCTAGATAGTTTACCACAACAAATCCAATATGGTTTTTCACTACTTTTGCAATATTTTATATAAACTGTCGTTCATTAAGATGATTTTATTATTGTGACTTTGTGGGTTCGTGGAATAAAAAGTCCAATTACACAAACTCAACAATGTTCTTTATTTCCACCAACTTACAGTTTAACACTTCCAATTACACAATATTACGTAATGCACACAATTACAGTTCACCAGTTCGTCCGTTAAAGTTCCACTGTACGCTCATAATTACGTAAATTCTTCCGTTCCACGCACGCAGTATTCTTGTCCGTCCGCTAGCTCGTCAAGCACTGACTGACTCCTGTTGCACGACGTGTTCCTTATATATGGTCCGCTTGCCGATCTGGAAGGTTCTCGATTAGATGAAATATCCCGTAATTTCGAGAACACAGGTGGAACAGAAGGAGACGGCGCAGTGGCGTTTTTTGTCCCGACGCTCGGGTGACATTATTAATCTGAATTCCTTAAAGTCCTAACAATCCACATAACCTTTTTTATTCTTAAAATATATCCTGGAAAGCAAAGTCACATACACACACTTCATAACCCTCACTAAAACACTGAAGGTTTCTAAACTACTTCTCTAGCCTCCAAGCTTAAGATAGTTGGTAACGTAAACTAATAACCTAAGAAACAAACAATCGAAAAATGATCAAATTAAAATAATAGCCTCACTACTTTCCAGCTATATTTCTACTGCGATCATAGAGTATTAATTTTCACTTTAAGTTCATTACCTGATATATTTATATTAGCAATCGCTTATTTACTTGAAGTATATAATTCTTAATCATAGACTCCGTATTCTTACATGGGTTACATGTAAAAGATAAATGGCAAAATGAATGGACAGAAAGTCTAGAAGGTAGAAGAGTGTTTGAAATTTTTCAGGACGTCAAAGAGAGATTAAAATTGAATTTTATTCAACCAACAAAGGGATTTATACATTATATAACAGGACACGGACCTTATAAGACCTATTGGAAGAAAATCAATAAAACTGAAAATGATATATGTGAATTATGTAACAAACAAGATAATCCTGAACATGTAGTATTTGATTGTGGAAGATATGCAATTCACCAACAAGAAGAGAGGCATGCGCTAACAGGATATATCGTAAATGACATAATTCGAGATCAACAATTGGTAAATAAATTACAAGTTTTGACTAACTTTGTAAGTAAGAAAGCATGGGAGGTACAAATATTCAAAGGAGAAAGAGTTGATAATAGGCGAAGAATAGTACAAGATCCAAGAAGGAGTTCTAGAATACAAAATAGGATAAGACGGGAAGAATTATTCAATAATCTAACAATGGAGTTGACTGCATGGGCGGCGCAGGGAGAGAGTGATGGCAGAGGCCATGGTGGACTACAGAATTAGTAGATTTAGATGTAGATTTAGGAAATAAGGATTTTGTAATTTTTATAGTTGTTTTCTTTTTTTGCTTTTTTGTGTTTATTTCTGTTATTTTATTTCATTTTATTTTTGTAGAGTAGTATTCTGAGAGATTTGTCTAATTATAACATTTGTAAGGATTTTATGAAAAATAAAGAGAAAATTTGGATATATGCCCCGGTATAGTTGTCTAGGTGCCGGGGTAGAATATTGATATTTTATTTATTTATTTATATATTTATTTACTTATTTATTTATTTATTTATTTATTTATTTATTTATTTATTTATTTATTTATTTATTTATTTATTTATTTATTTATTTATTTATTTATTTATTTATTTATTTATTTATTTATTTATTTATTTATTTATTTATTTATTTATTTATTTATTTATTTATTTATTTATTTATTTATTTATTTATTTATTTATTTATTTATTTATTTATTTATTTATTTATTTATTTATTTATTTATTTATTTATTTATTTATTTATTTATTTATTTATTTATTTATTTATTTATTTATTTATTTATTTATTTATTTATTTATTTATTTATTTATTTATTTATTTATTTATTTATTTATTTATTTATTTATTTATTTATTTATTTATTTATTTATTTATTTATTTATTTATTTATTTATTTATTTATTTATTTATTTATTTATTTATTTATTTATTTATTTATTTATTTATTTATTTATTTATTTATTTATTTATTTATTTATTTATTTATTTATTTATTTATTTATTTATTTATTTATTTATTTATTTATTTATTTATTTATTTATTTATTTATTTATTTATTTATTTATTTATTTATTTATTTATTTATTTATTTATTTATTTATTTATTTATTTATTTATTTATTTATTTATTTATTTATTTATTTATTTATTTATTTATTTATTTATTTATTTATTTATTTATTTATTTATTTATTTATTTATTTATTTATTTATTTATTTATTTATTTATTTATTTATTTATTTATTTATTTATTTATTTATTTATTTATTTATTTATTTATTTATTTATTTATTTATTTATTTATTTATTTATTTATTTATTTATTTATTTATTTATTTATTTATTTATTTATTTATTTATTTATTTATTTATTTATTTATTTATTTATTTATTTATTTATTTATTTATTTATTTATTTATTTATTTATTTATTTATTTATTTATTTATTTATTTATTTATTTATTTATTTATTTATTTATTTATTTATTTATTTATTTATTTATTTATTTATTTATTTATTTATTTATTTATTTATTTATTTATTTATTTATTTATTTATTTATTTATTTATTTATTTATTTATTTATTTATTTATTTATTTATTTATTTATTTATTTATTTATTTATTTATTTATTTATTTATTTATTTATTTATTTATTTATTTATTTAATTCTAGTGTTCATTCAAATTTTAAGTAAAAGTTAATAATTAAAACTATATTTTCTTAGCTGTTAATCTTGAGCAAACCATGATTTGCTTCCTATGTTTTCAGTAGATACAGCTAATTAGATAATATTAGGCACTACACTGTCCTCTGGGAATACAGCTTTGTTGGTGGTAGCACGTGTGCATGGAACCAAATCATGCTGGGCGCGAAACTGTTACAAAATCGTATACGTTGTACCAAATTCAACATCCTGAGTTTCTGCTTATACATCATCCCACGCAATACATTAATCTGGGTCGTACAGTTATATTCCCTCATGTCCGTCTCGCTATTACTAACGTAAACCCCCAAAACCTTCGTACACCGCACCATAGGTATTACTAAGATGGATGTGTCTGGCCGATCTGGTCCAATGGCTAAAATCTCGGACTTCTGCATATTAACTGTCATCCCTGTCGATCCCTCGTAATCTTGTAAACAATCTCTTAAGCGCGGACTGTCTTGGGGGGTGGTAACTTTTACCGTAATATTATCTACGTAGGCCCTGACAACAACTCGCTGCCCATATACCTCAAGGCAAACAAGTGTGGATTGCAGCTGTCGGAGTAGTGAGTCAACATACAGGGAGAATAGCATCATTGAGATGGGACATCCTTGTCTTACTGAGCGTTTAATCGGTATAGCAGACGTTAAATAGCCATTGCAGAGAACTTTTGACGAGGCACCAGCATACATGGCTCGAATCAGGTTGCAGAGTTTATCATAAACTTTTAATTACATCACACGTCTCCACAAACCCTCATGGACAACTCTGCCAAAGGCCCTTTTGAGGCCCAAATAAGTAATGGCTGCAGACTGATGTTCCTGTGCGCAATGCAATATACATTCTCTCAAGGCAGCTACCGTATTTTGCAGGGTCGCCTCTTTCTTTACTGCATATTTTGCATCCGACCAACAATTATTTTAGCAAACAGTTTGTAATCACAGTTCAACAGCGTGATCGGCCGATAATCCAGTAAGGACTTGGGTCTAGCCACCTTCGGATGTTGTACCACTATCCCATTTGCAAATGTGATTGGTAAACGCTCTGTATTCCAAATTTACTGAAAGACTTGTAATAATTCGTTCTGGATGTGACACCAACACTGCTTGTAAAATTCATATGGCAAGCCATCAGGTCCTGTGGAGACACGCAATTTGGATTTTTGGACTGTTTCAATTAACTCTGATTTGGACAGCGACGGCATATTTTGCCACAATTCTTCCGGTATCTCTGGTAGGAATTGTGACATATATGCCTCTACTTTGTGTGCGAGATCTGCGGAGACGGTGAATCGTTTTGCGTAGAAGTTGTTCATTTCACGAATAATTTCGGCTCTAGTGGAAACTTCCCGTTCATTTATTTCCAGCTGCGTCATTAGCTTCCGGCGACCATGATTACGTTCCTTTTCCAAATAAAAAAAAACTCGCCTGCTCCCCATGCAGCACTTCCTCCGAGTGTACTCTGGGCAAATACCCCCAAAGCTATTGTGTTCACGAGCTTTTATGTGTTCTTTGATCTCCCGCACTAGTTGCACAACATGGTCTCGTTGCTGTTGGCGTACGTGCAGAGCGTGGAGATTTGGAAGTTTTATTCCATGGTTTCTCTTCTAGCCGGCGCTCGACGACCGGCAGCAGCCCGAAAGAAGTTTAGTAATGCAGGTTTGGCTATACACACCAACCGGTCGACTTTGATGCACGCGCAAAGGATACCCGCAATCGTGACCAGCAGTCCTAGAAGTCAGTCATCATTTCCTCATCCGTAAGCAAGGATCAGTTAAGTTTCCAGTAACCTCTGCCTCTATTGCAGCTCGCCACCCTGCCCTCCAGTGCATTTATTAGTGCATTATAATCACTAAATGCCACCGGCATTATTTCTGTGCGATGAAGGCGGGGTAAGAGTTCAGCCGTAACATACATGCGGTCCAGTCGTGCAGCTGATGGTCCTCTCAAGAATGTAAATTGTACTGCTGAGCCGTGCTTATGTTCCCAGGTATCTGGCAGGTGCAGTTGTTCTACTAGCTGTTGCAGAGTACTACAAACACTGACGGTAAGCCGTTGATCTTTAGCAGCTAAAGTACAATTAAAATCGCCAACCAGGACGAACGGTGCACTTGATGGAACTTGGGTCAAGATGTCTTGCCTAAAATGTTTCTGGCTGCTTTCTTTTGTTACTGCCCACAGGAGCGTAAATGTTCACCAAGGTAATGCCCTCATAGACTGATGAAATGGCTCTACCAGAGCAATGGCGCACGAAATGGAGTAGTTGTAAACCTTGGCGATACACAATAGCCGTACCGATACCTTCCTGCCCAAGATTTGACTCGTACTCTTAGCCATATAAGAAGTCCATATTACCAATATTCACCTCCTGCAAAAAGCTGATATCTATGTCATTATTTATCAAGAAGTTCCTTAAAAGCTGCTGTTTGACCACCTGTCGCAGACCATTAACACTAAGCGATGCCCAGATTTGAAAACCTATTGGCATTCAATGGGCAAGGGGCATATCCTTAGTGATGCCAAGATTTCGAAGAACCAGGAACCACTTTAATATCAGTTTAGCCTCCTTGAACAATGCCTGGGCGCGAACCCTCTTTGGTAAGTTTAGCTGAACGTAGTTCTTCTTCATACTCATTACCGTCATCCACTGCCGGCCGCTTGCCTGAGTCCATCTCTTTCGCTTGAATGGGAACCGGTGGACTACCTTTCTGGTGTAGCACATCCGGAGGTTGCTGACTTGGTGGGATACCTTGCACTTCCATACTCCTGTGCTGACTTCTTAAACGAGAGTCGCGTCCTGAAAATGCAATGCCAACCTTCTGTCTTAACTGAGCTATTTGAGTAGCAGAAACCTCTAAATCTTCATCACTTACAACCTCCATACCACCATCCCGAGAAACCTCAGATGGAGCAGTAAAAGCAGATCTTTCAGGGGCATCCTGTGTCTCAATCATAGGCGTCATATCGCTGGCCACTGCGGACTTTTAGGACTCCGCTGGTTCTCTCGGCACCCCACTACTGCTCGACCATTGTCTGCCTGTTGTGCAGGTTGCTCCAACTGCTGGTCTTCTGTGGACGTACTCGTCGAACCTGCTGTGTGCTCTCTACCGACAGCATCAGCATATGAGTTATCACATGCTGCCGCACTGAAGGACACTGGACGATTCCGTGGGTTAATGCGTAACCGCTAATCACGAAGGGGGCACTCAGTTTTCATTTTTTTTATTATTTTACGTCCTCCAACTTTTAAGTCATATCGGACGGTGAATGAAATGGGTGAAATGATGCTCAAATGTGTCCAGGGTCCATGGAGCTTAGAGCTACCTGACATTCGTCTATCAGTATAAGGGAAAACCCTGGTAAAAGCCTTATCAAGGTAACACACCTTGACAAGATTCGAACACGGGACCTCTTGAACGTGTGGCAGACATGCTACCATCTGCGCTACCGAGGCGGGCCAGCTTTCAGTTATGTAGTGGCATGACACAGATGACAAGCTTGCGGTTGACCGATGTAACTGATTCCAACCAAAGAGGTATCGATGACCAAGCTAGCGTGTATGTGATGTCTCAGTCCCATCTTAACAGCAATCACGTCGTTGTTAGTCGGAAGAGGATACTGGAAGCTCCACTGCTCTCTGCGTATGCCATACATTGTGTCATATTGCCTCAGCTGCTGCGACAACACAGCGAGGGGAACCTCCGAAGGCAGATTGAACACTCTAACATTCACTGTTTGCTGGTCACCCGCTGTAATGCGTAACTTTGCCGATTCTCCAGAGGCGTAAGTAAATTTTTGCTCATCTTGATAACGGGATAGGAGATTATCGTACAATACCACCGAAATCACCTTCACATATATAGCACGTTCTCTTGTGTGCAGCTGGATTGTGTCAACTTGATCCACCTGTAATCCCATGACGTTTACAAGCCACTGATGGATATCTAATGCAGTAGGTTTACTTGCCGTTGCTTCAAATTGAATTTTTGGTGTATTCACACGTTTGTACATCGCCATGATTGCCCTTTCAACTCAAAACCGAACAGGTATAAAATATACTCAATTCAAGAAAAGTAGGTGCAAAGCGCTGAACTGTACACACGGCAACCCAAACAAAACCCGCTCTGCCTGGCGTTTACTACCGTACACACCGGAAAGACAACTTCGCGGTATACCAGTGACCGCACAACTAAACTTGTACTGTAGGCGCCAGGTATCGATCCTGGTACCTCTCCAATGCTAAGCGAGGGCTACACCATTTGAGCTACGGCCACTGGCTAGGCCTACAGTTCTTCTGACGTTAAGCAATAGTCCTGTAGAACCAAGTTGCATGTATAAATGGCGCTGTGAGTACAGAATCAGGGTGTTCAGTCAGGCTTAGCGCACTCGATGACAACAATGTAACCGCCACTTGCCAAAAGGAGCTATTAAGTTCGCAATGTGACAATTTATTGAAGGAAAAATATACACACAAGAAAGATTTTTACGAGAATGTTCCCCAAACCAGATTTCCGCGGTTTTTGTTCACATACGTTTGCGAACAATTTTGTTTTCTGTTGTGAAATTAGCTAAATCTAAACACCGAAATCCCTTGTCGGATTACAATGTAACATGCAGCCTTCAATTTCAAATTTCCCAGACATTACGTCCTGACATTGATAAACTAGTCAAAAAATAACGAAACAGAAAGTGTCCGAAAACGTCCACGTAATTTTGTTTTGAATGGTTCTCTTCTAATTTGCAGAGAACATTACTTAACCAAGAACCCACTTGAACTGTGATTGAGTATTATAATTTTAGCCTTATCAAAACATTCAAAGTTAACTTTTTAGAAAAGGCCATTTGAGGTTTAGCTGCTATCCAGGTCATTCAGTAGGCAAAAATCGTGTTCTGGGAAATTGTTCATCGATAATATAAGGTAGAGGATACGTGTACAACAAAGAAGGAAACCTCGCGAGCTGATCTGTCGCTACTACAGTCTACCAGAAGGAAAGGATGAAGTGAAGCAGCCACGGGTGCTGCAGTGCGCATGCAGACAGGGCACAGATATGCACCGAAGTTCCTTGCTCCAGCATTGGAGCTGTCAAAATAGGAGAAACAGCAACCCGCCGAATCTGGTAGACTTCCGGTTTCCACGGGGAATACTTTATCCTTGGTGCAAGCATCCGCGACATCTGCCGTCACCGTCATGAAACTTGGAAAGAAGATAAAGACCCTTCTGAGGAATACCATAGCTTAGGATCTGCTCACCCCTTTGGATATGTAATTTATAGAGAAGAAGCTTATCACAGGTATGCAGTAACAGAAGGTTTCCACGCTGCAAGTGAGAAGTGCCCATATGAACTGTGCAACAAGGAATGCACTATATGCCACTTAATCAGCTGTGCGGAAAGCGAGAAATCAGTTGTGGAATATAGCAAGGGAAACTAACTTAACAAATCAATTATGCACAAACGCAAGCAATTCTATTTCATTCGTTATTTGTGTTTAAGTTGCTTTAGACGATATTTTACTAGCAAGAACACGTAGAGCTTCGTATAATCATACCTCTGCTTCAGTTCCAAAAAATAATACAAAGTTGCACATAAATTCACTTTAGTTATAAGCCTACTCGAAGGTATTGATTTCCACACATATCATAACCAGTCGGTACATATTCCTCTGTTATCTACATTCTGTTTGATGTCGCTTATATACGAAATACAAATATAATTATAAATATATATAAAAATATATAATTCACATTTATGATAAAATAATATAATATAACTTACAAAAATTTATACAATGCCTGATAGGATCCGTGGCGACATCTAGCGGTAGCTGCCGCATTACTTCATGCTGCTAATATGAATGTGCGCTCACTCCACGACACATGGGTAGAACGGAGCGCTCCTTTAAACATTTATTAGCGAAATCGGGAAAATAATTTTTTTAACTTATTATGCCAATTCATATTAATTATTACTTCCATAAGGGGAAGACAAAGGTCATACATGCTATTGGATCAAAGGAAATCTCCGCTTTGTTATATATTAAACAGGATAAAAGTTTGCCAATCTGATTTCCCTACATGTAAGTTTGCAGTTACAGGATTTATTTGAAAGAGAAGGTAGTTTAATGAATAGTTTTCCATGCTCTCACAAGAAACAAAAGTACATAAGTTAAAATACATTTTTTTTTTTTAATTTTACGACCTCCAACGTTAAGCCAAATCGGACGTTGAATGACATGGGTTAAATGATGCTCAAATGTGTCCATGGTCAACGGAGCTTAGAGCTACCCAACATATGCCTTTAAGGATAAGGGAAACCCCTCAAAAACCCTTATCCATGTAACTCACCCTGACCGAGTTTCGATCTCGGGACCTCTTGAACTTGAGGCAGACACGCTACCATCTAAAAATTCCAACTAACAACAGAAAGTGTCACACATATATTTTTAATTTCAGTAACTGTTCAGTCATATGTATCGTAAATTTTAAGAATGTTTAGATTTTCATTTCCGAAGTTTTTGTCTCTCTAACAGTCTCCCAGTCACGCAAATGTGTTCAAATTATAATACCTCACATACAAATTACCTGCCGAAAATTTAAGATATATATTTAATTCATTGTAAATATCTTAAAAATGATGTAGTCAAAACTGCTACAGACATTTTGAGAAAATAGAATGTAAACAAGGCGTTTTGTATAGTTTACGTAATAGAATTCTATGAAAATCTTAGCATCATATCACTCATAATCACCATGCTATAAAAGCATGCCTAAATTTGTTAGGGATTAATAAACAAGATAAGACTCAATTATTGCCAGTTAACATTTCATTTATAAGACAACCCAACGCACTGTAATTTAACACTTGTTTTTAATATCTAGTGACAGTACAGTACATCATATCTCCAGATAATTAGATCGATATTGTGTATCGATATCTTTGATCATACTTTTTTGAGAAGAGAAGAAAAGAAACATCATACTTTTGTTCAAACAGTTGCAGCTAAAACAGCAAACGTCAGAGTTACTTCTGCTATATTTGTGTAAAAAGATAAAGACATAGAATATCCTTATAGATTGTAAGATGATTGTATCAACCTGACATTAATTACCATGTATTATGAAAGTATGTTATGTAACTCTAGAAACAATTACTCCAGTAGCATAAAGATTAATTTAAGAAAATGGAAAGCCATGGTTAACTCTGATATTTGACTGATTTTATGACAAGAGTAGACATCTGTTAGACGTAGATCTAATCCAGTATATAGGTGCTATTTTGGCAAGTCATTAGATATAATTTTTGAAAATAATGTCCTATAGTTTATAGCAACCACTACTCATTGGAAGTATTCAATTTTTCTTTAGCTAAATTGTTGTCAGTATTATTAATAGTTAAGTATAAATTGTATGATGGTTTTATGAAGAATACTTGTAATTTGTTCCAAGTTTATCGCTACTGTGTGAACAACCTTATATAAGTGGAACATCTATGAAGTTTCCATAACTTATTTGTTTATGTTATCAGCCATAAGTCAAACATAAATTTTCATTTTTGTTTACTCTATAGATATTAACCAATTTTTTTTCTTCTTCCTCTAAAACTAATTAATGGTTCCACATAATTCCATACATATTCCATTTATGTTAATTATATATAACCATAATTTGTAACTACATATAAGATATATTCATTTTATAATGTCATACCTGAAAAGCCCTTCCATTTACTTATATTCCCGTGAACTTTAACACATTCTCAACCCTATAGAAATATTCTTATGCATGAATTCTAGCCCTGGATCATTTGTTTTTCTGTTGCGTCATGCATGAGCGAACACGTCGAAGCATCAGGATACACCACCACCATAAGGAGAAAGCAGAGGAGACACCACAGATTCCAGGGACACTAGCAGTTACTCTTTTCAGGGAGAACCAAAGCACCCCAGATGACCAAGTATCATATTAGGAACGGCGCCCAGGTCTACTCTCGTCTGGAAAGGCACTTAATCTTTCCACAGGACCTCCTCAACTAAATGGACTCCTGGCTTTCGCTGTGAAACCCTGGGTAAAAGACAAACCAGCTCTACCGAGCAAAATTTTACAGTGGCTCAAGTACAATAACTTATAAGTCACTCTTTCGTGTTATCATTGATTCACCTGCAAGAACTCAGACCCAGCTGAGGAATGCGGTTGTAAGCTAAGTGGACTATTCTAAAAACTATAAACTCCACTTTCAAACTTTTCATCGGCTCTTCAGTACAGACTTTTCTAAGCACTACCAAAGAGTACCGTACACTTGAACACGACATCATATAAACTTCAAAGCAACAACCGAAGTTCTTCATCAGCATCCCCGCTTTAAAAGACTAAGTACAGGGAGTACAGAGTGTTAAACTGGAGCAGGAAGCACATTAAGCTTTATTCTCTTTGAAGTTTACATTATTTGTGACAGCTAGGGCTTGTTTGACAAACTTAAAGCAGTAATCTTAACCCTTCCGTGACCATGTGCTGTGAAGTGTCTCCCAAACTATAAACTCATTGTGGTGGAACAGTGTGTTTCTATGGAACTATGGACTTCATTCAACGTGGGATACTTCGAAACCAATCCGCATCAGCTCATTTCCATTTCCTGTCCTCTGATTTTATTTTTCGGGTGTTACACTTATGACTTTCCAAAAAAAATTATGTACATGTAAATGTTTGTATTTTACACCTGGTAAGTACGCTCTATTGTCTATGTGCCGAGCACAACATTTTTGAAAGTGCAAATTATTCTTTTAAGTATTTTTCACTTAATGTAAATTCATATTGAGGAATTAATCCTTAAAGAATTAATCCTTTCAAGTACGTTAGATATTGTTTATTATCCCTACAGCATCACTAATACTCTCTGAAACTTCTACCAAGTATTACTTTAAGTAATGCCTTGACGTCCCGGGAAAACGCATTATCTCTGATTTCGGTTTTCTTAATTTCTCTCTAAGTGATTTCTTCCTTACACTTTTCATCCTAGTGACGATTTCATTCGTACTGTTGGATTTTCTATTCAATGTGCAATCGTTGGTGACTTAATACAAACATTACAAAGCGTGGATATTCCATCTTCTACCTGCAGAAGTACACCTCGTTCGTAACTATTATTAAGTCCTGTTTATTATCTTTATTGTTTGCTCGCGACGTGATGTAAAAGCGCCTTTTAAGAGACCAGCGCAGGTATTAACACTTGGCTAGAAAGACTTGCGTGTCTTAAATTTGTTTTCCCTCTAGTATTTTGGAATGAATGACAGCTTCTCGTGTAACATTCAAACACGATAACCTCCTACTTCTGATTGTTTGTCTCACAGCTACTGAAAGGTAAATACATTCACAAGAACGTCCAGTTTAAATACTATACTATCTTACAAAATATATGGAACAACAACGACAACGACAACAACAACAACAACAACAATAATAATAGTAATAATAATAATAATAATAATAATAATAATAATAATAATAATAATAATAATAATAATAATAATAATAATAATAATAATAATAATAATAATAATAATAATAATAATAATAATAATAATAATAATAATAATAATAATAATAATAATAATAATAATAATAATAATAATAATAATAATAATAATAATAATAATAATAATAATAATAATAATAATAATAATAATAATAATAATAATAATAATAATAATAATAATAATAATAATAATAATAATAATAATAATAATAATAATAATAATAATAATAATAATAATAATAATAATAATAATAATAATAATAATAATAATAATAATAATAATAATAATAATAATAATAATAATAATAATAATAATAATAATAATAATAATAATAATAATAATAATAATAATAATAATAATAATAATAATAATAATAATAATTATAATAATAATAATAATAATAATAATAATAATAATAATAATTATAATAATAATAATAATAATAATAATAATAATAATAATAATAATAATAATAATAATAATAATAATAATAATAATAATAATAATAATAATAATAATAATAATAATAATAATAATAATAATAATAATAATAGATGATAATAGCGAGAGCAAGAGCAAGAACAAGAACAGTCATAATCATAATCAATTACGATAATAATTATAATACATATAATTAATTAAACATTTCTTAACACTAGCCGTATATAGGCTAAGGTCTTTGTTAGATAGCTACCATAATAAATTCAATACAACTGCCGGGATTTGAACCACAGCTCTCCTGGTTTCCGTCCAGTCGCTGTAACCGATTAAGCTAGCATGGCCAACTTGCCGTCATGACGTTAAATTCTCCATTTGACTGACATATCTCCCCTATAGAGCCTCTCGTATTCGAGACACATCGTTTGTAGCCACTTATTATTGTAGTACTTGAGACCAAGGCTTCATAGTTTAACTCTTATTAGCTTAATTAATATTTTCTTCACACAAGCCGTATATAGGCTAAGGTCTTTGATAGAAAGAGTCAACATGAAATATTCAATGCCATGGGCGGAATTTGAACCACAGATCTCCTGGTTTCCATCCATTCGCTCTAACCCGTTAAGCTACCATGACCAACGTGCCGTCATGAAATTAAATTCTCCATTTGACTCGCACATTTCCCCGGTAAACCACTAGGGGCTCTCGTATCAGAGATTCACCGTATGTGGCGTCTTACTCTCGTAAGTACTTGAGTCCCAGGCTCCATCATTTAACTCTTATTATTTTAGTTAATTGATGGAAATTAATGAGTTCTTCACACTAGCCGTATATAGGCTAAGGTATATAATAAATATTAGGATTACTGCAGTTTAATACTTTATCATAACAATTTCTCTCTTCTCTGGTATATGTAGATTGAATAACAGAGTTTCAGATTTCTGTGGTATTCTATGTTTCTCTTTTTAGACTTGATGAGTAAAGTACTAACATTAGTAACGAAAACACTGCTTTTAATGAGCCTGAGTATTTGTGTTCACGCACCACAGCAATTTTACAGAGACAAAATACATGTTTAAGTGCTATATTTTCCCTATAATGAAATAATAAAAACCATTTATTTTCTGTGTATTTTGAGAAGTGTTCCTGTAATGCAGTAACGCATGCAGAACGACGTCTGTACGGTAATTACTTTGTGGGGAACAGAAACACTTCATCATCCTAGTTCTTAGGGCACCAACTTCCGACGAGAGCTGGTGTGTGACAGTTAAGGATTTTTGCCTCTGGGAAAGAAGTTAGTTAGTTACTAACACTCCCCACATGGCAACCTTGGCCTTCGGGGTAACCTCACCCCACCAAGTGATGACCGGACCCATTTCTCAGGTGGAGGCACCCAGAGGGCGGTGTCCATTACCTCCGATGATAGGGTGATAGTGAAGATGGCGGTGAGGTGAGAGGACCTACAGTTTTTACCGTGGACTCCGAACCACGTTGGGCATAGGGGATACTTCACGTGTGCTAGACAGAGGTGAAGGCGTGGATAGGGCCGACTTAAAATCGCCAACCCCAGAGCCGGGAATCGAACTCGGGACCCTTAGAACGGGAGCCGCGAACGAAACCACCGCGCTACCCCGGCGCCCCCCCTCTGGGAAAGAATGAAAGAAGAAAAGAAGCGTGCCACTTTGCGAAATGTTAACCAGAATTCTGTGGAAAAGAAGAATGATTAATGACGACATTAATTGCGTTCTGGAGAACGTACATAATGGCTGATGTTTTCGAAATGAGTGCAACAATGAATACGTAACTCGGAGAAATATGAAACTTCAGTCATAAAGTTATATCATGAATATAAATTATATTGCTGTAGAGATTTTGTGCATCTGCAGTTATAAATTTGCAGTATTCTTTATAAGGTTTCAAAATCGATTCATGTTTCTAATTTTTAATAAAAAGCGGAATTACTTAACATAATTCTGCTGGTGCAATTGCAGTTGTTTATATTACCTGACAATGTTTGCAACAGTATGGCTGACTCACTGATGCTATGCCAAGTTCTAGCGGAGATCTTGCTTCAGTCTCGAGCAGAGTCCTATCACAGGGTTTGTGCGGGTGTGTATTAAAAATAAGGCTGACACTGCAACGTAAGCCTGAAACGTTTAAGATCATTTTAAGTTTTCTCTTAAATCGAGAAGTTGACGACCAATGGAAACAAACATACGAGGACTGACAAACAAAGACACAGACTGATTTCTTTCACAGATGTTTACCGCTGCAATTCAGTGATTACATCATCTTTTCCAAAGTGGTCCCCTACTACTTCAATGCACTTTTTATAACATCTCCTCCAGTTCTCGAATACGAGCTGCGGACCATTCTTTGTCACGACCTTGAGAATACCCTCACTTTTCTTGAGCACTGCTTCAGAGTTCTCAAATCGAATACCCATAAGCTTCGATTATCACCGCTGATGAGTCACGTCTGCACGCTTATGATCCTGAGGGAAAGCACACTGTGAAAATCACCAGGTTCTCCAACACCTAGATAGGAAACAGTCGTTCCATCTACAGGGAAAGCGATGATCACATTTTTTTGACTGTAATGGAATGATTTACCAGCATGCAGTTCCTCAGCACACTACTGTTACAGCAGCATACCACACGTCAGTGTTGGCTACACTGAGGAAGTGCATTGTAAAGAAACGACCAGAGCTTTCTCGGACTGGGTGGTGACTTCATCAGAACAATGCACGGCCTCATGTCACATGCAGTCCCCCCTTACACCACTGTTACAGCAGCATACTACACGTCAGTATTGGCTACACTGAGGAAGCAAATTACAAAGAAACGACCAGAGCTTTCTCGGACTGGCTGACGACTTTATTATGACAATACACGGCCTCACGTCACATGTAGTTCCCCCTCACACTACTGTTACAGCAGCATACTACACGCCAGTATTGGCTACACTGTGGAAGCCACATTGCAAAGAAATGACCAGAACTTTCTCGGACTGGGTGACGACTTCATTATGACAATGCACGGCTTCACGTCACATGCAGTTCCCCCTCACACAACTGTTACAGCAGCATACTACACGTCAGTATTGGCTACTCTGAGGAAGCACATTACAAAGAAACGACCAGAGCTTTCTCGGACTGGGTGACGACTTTATTATGACAATACACGGCCTCACTTCACATGTAGTTTCCCCTCACACTACTGTTACAGCAGCATACTACACGCCAGTATTGGCTACACTGAGGAAGTACATTACAAAGAAACGACCAGAGCTTTCTCGGATTTTGTGGCTACTTCATACTGACAATGCACGACCTAACGTCCCATGCACTTATACCTCACACTACTGTTACAGCAGCATACTACACGTCAGTATTATCTATACTGTGGAAGTACATTACAAAGATATGACCAGAGCTTTCTCGGACCGGGTGGCGACTTCATCATGAAAATGCAGTCTCACGTCACATGCAGTTCCCTCTCACACTACTGTTACAGCAGCATACTACTCGCCAGTATTGGCTACACTAAGGAAGTACATTACAAAGAAACAACCAGAGCTTTCTCGGACTGGGTGGCGACTTAATTATGACAATGCACGGCCTCACATCACATAAAGTTCCCCACTAATTTTCAGAATATAGACCAATCGATTCTATGAACTTCAAACATCGTTCATTATCCCACGATGGTGCCAGCTTCTGGTTTTTAACACCAACTTAACACTGAGTTAAATAACTTTACCTTTAATTATATTTCAATTCCTCTATGCCTGACATATCTTCGTCTGTTGATTCATTATCGCTGTCATTCTCGTTACCGTTTTCATCCCAATGTCTTCAATTATATTTCTTTTCTTTTTCCTTCAGTTAGTGCATCTTTTAATGCTCCTGATCTATTTCATTCATACGAAGAGATACTTTTTCTCCTTCCATTTCACTAATTTTCTCTAGTCATTGTGGGTACTACATTTCGTCTTTCATTTTAAAGGTTATATTTCTGCAAACATCCCATTGTTGGTTATCTGTGCCCATTAATTCTATAGGATTCAAATCCAGATGTTACGGAGGAAGCCTTAAGGTTGTATGGTTATATTTTGACAATATTTGGTCAGTCAAAAGGTTCTTCTGAGTCACCCTATTGGTTAGAATTAAATCATACGAATTTGTTTTGGTATTACTTTCATTAAACGGTATACTGTGACTTTGTAGACAAGAAAGCATATGTATTGTTAAAAAACTTGACGGTGGAGGTTTATCAACTTTTGTATTATGCTAAGAGACATTGCAGTCGCGAGCCATTATCTACAATCTCGCGGCTTGTTTACACAAAGAAACTGATAGGTGGACAATGTGGAAATAAACAGCTTGCATAATCAGATAAACATAGCGTTTGAGATAAAGGACTAGCCAGCACAGATTAAGTTAGGCTTCTGGAAGGTGATAGAGCGTTCAATGTTTTGTTTATTCCAGAAATATCTCGTGATTGTTACTGAACAGTCTTGAACTTATCAATGAGTTATTTAAGGGGGCAACGACTCGCCGTAAGCAGTAAACAGCTGAACTGATGTAAACAGTCGTGAACATTCGTGAGCACTAAACAGTTGTTAAACAGTCGCAGGAGAGGTTAGCTGAGAACAGCTGAGCGTGTTGTTGTAACGAGAGCTGATGTAAACTGAACGCTGTTTGTTACTGTCATCGACCTTGGAAGATTGTGTTGTATATGTGATGTAATGTCGTTACGTGAGAATTGAACAGTATATTGCTATGGAAATAAAGAACTTATAGAACTTCGGCAAATAAAACTTTTTATTCTACGAACCCACAAAGTCACATTATCAATTGCTAGGGTCGAGTTAAGGGTAAATTTGGAATTAACATTGTACGTAACCATTTAACATAATTGTCAGAATTCATTTGTTTAAGAACACTTAATATACATATGACTGTCACAGTACCTTACTGTCAACTGTTCTCATGAACAGACGATTTAGATGGGATATTGCTTCAGGTAATAGGAAAGATAAGTTGTTTGAGCATAGGATTTCGAAGGAGACAGAAGAGAAAGAACGTTAGATCTGCGTTCTCTGACTGTTATGTGCGTGAAGGTCAGTTTTCCAGAATCACTGTGCTACTTCACCAAGTGGCCAGAGGTGTATGCCATCCCGAACCAAGAGGCAAAGTCAATCACAGACTGCCTCGTGGAGCAAGTGTTCTGACGATTTGGGGTGCCCTTGGAGCTGCACAGTGACCACGGCACCAATTTTGAATCCAACCTAATGAAGGAGGCAGTAGAAAGACTTGGAGTTAACAAGACCCGCACGACGCCTCTACATCCCCAGTCGGACGGCATGGACGAAAGACACATCAAGACCTTAGGGGAACGCCTGAGGAAGGTCGTGGCCAGCCATCATCGAGACTGGGACGTCAAGGTGCCGCTGTTCTTGCTGGCCTACCGCTCGTCAACACACGACACCTCGGGAATGGCGCCAGCCAGCTTAATGTTCGGCCGAGAGTTACGCCTCCCTTGTGACCTGGCTTTTGGAAGCCCTCCGGAAGCGAAACAGCCAGTGACCGAGTATGTGGAGAACCTGGTGGACCATCTCCAGGACATGCACGAGATGGCTCACCAAAATATCCAGAAGGCGAGCGATCGCATGAGGACCCGATACGACAGGCAGGCCAAGAGCCAAGGGTTTCAGCGAGGTTACCTGGTCTGGTTGTACCGCCCTACTCGGACCAAGGGACGCTGTCCGAACCTCCAGCAGCCATGGCAAGGTCCGCACCGTACCGGGCGGTGAAGGGGATTAACGACGTGATCTACCGCATCCAGAAGGTACCCCGAGGGAAGATGTTGGTGATACATCTGGATCGCCTTCCCCGCATAGATAGTGCTGTTCGGGACGACCAGCTTTGAGGAGGGAGCAGTGTCACTCAGTTGCCGGAAGGCATGACCAACTGGAGCTGGTAGGAAACGGGAGGCATTCAGACCACACCTACCCATTTATCTTGTGCCGCTAATCGAGGGAATGGGTAGGGAAGTGTCACATACCGTCTCTTTCCCCTCCCTCTGACTTCTGGAACAACCAAGGTGATTCACCGAGGGCGAAAACTCCAGATACTGCGATCTGCGTATATAAGGGGTGCACTGGACGAGTCAGTTCAGTTCTTGGCAAGCAGCCGTGAAGAGCCCAGTGCTAACGAACGGACTTGAAGACTGCGTACGTGTATCAGAGGAGTTGTACGTAATTGTGAGTGTGGAGTGGACCTGTGCCAGAGGAACTGGTGGATTGTAATTGTGTGCGCTACGTAATTCTATGTAATCGGCAAGTGTTCCAGCTGTAAATCGGTGGAAATAAAGAAAATTTTGAGTTTGTGCAATTGGACTTTTAATTCTGCTAACCAACATTCACAATTTGCTCTATTGTGAATGCTGTACTCCTGCACACACTGTTTTAAAACGCTTATTTGCTTAATTTATTTTATGATAACCATTATCTTATCATAGGTACAAAAATTACATATGTGAATACAGTAGACTTGAAGTGATAGTCAAATATTTTACACAGCTTGTTGTTATACGGTGGCGCTGATACGATCTTGACAATTAAGATCGCCATTCATAGAATATATTTACCTGAATTTCTATACAGAGGTTATATGAATGCATAATTTTAGTCAAGTTTGTATACATTTACGAGAAAGGGCCAATAAGTTTGTTTTTCTGTATTAATGAGTTGGTAAGCATGTAATCTCCGTTGAGTTACAAACCAAATTCCGGCCCGGAAAGGTAAATGGGAGGTACGCCAAAGAGTAAATGCAATGTTGTTTATTCAGTATGATCTGGATGGTGAAAACTGTTTTTTTTTTTTTGTGATCCAGTCAGTCAGTTGGGATTACCTGTTTTACCGCAGTGTTTAGCATTTAATGTGTTTTGTAGTTACGGTCCAAACTCTCCAACCATCCATAGAGTGCTAAAACGCTGTTAACTACAGTTAAGAATTCCTACTATGTATTCCATTGCGAGGCAAGCTTTAAACCCCAGTTATAACTGACTAGTTTCATTTACTTCCCGTGTTATGTTTGAACTTATTTAGCAATGATCTAGGTTATGTTTGTACTAATTGCTTCATTTTATTTCTTAAATTTAAATATCCTTCCTTTGGCACGTTTTATGTCTTTCCGATATCTCAGTGTTTGATGTAGCTGCTGCCAGCTGGTGCAGTAGAGAAATATTTGATTCATCTTCTTAGGAACAGAAGCTGACTGAAGTTTGACTCAAGAAGAAATCTGGAGTCCCAACAGCTGTTCTTAACAAAGACAATTACAGACGTCTGCAAATTATTAGAATCAATGGTGAAATATTTAACATATAGAGTTGCCTATTTATTTAACATAAATAATGTTACAAAATATTTTAACTCTTAATATTTTGTATGCATCCCTTTAGCATTTATTACCATTTTGGTGCATTTACGCATGCTCTCTACAAGGGTAGAGCACTTTTCCTTTATTTCTTCATCTCGGTATCAAATACTTATCAGGTCCTCAATAAGCTGAACTTTTGTTGCTATTTTCAATTTTATCAGTCTCTGTTTAACAATAATCCACAGATTATCTATTGGATTTAAACAGGGCTATTCCCCGGCCATGGTGGTCCTTTTCCATCGTTTTCTTTGAGTAACTGGGGTACAGATTTTGCTCTATGGCAGGGAGCACTGTCATGCATGAACACAAAATCACCATTTGGAAACCATTCTTTACTTTGCGGAAATACTCTTGTTTCAAAAACACTTTTATACTGTTTCCACTCCATAGATCCCACAACTATGTACAATCTACCAGGTCCATGGACAGACATACACCTCCAGACCAATTTTTGATGTTGGGAGCTTTACTATTTGATCGAAACACTGAGGGGAAAATGCTTCCTTATCTGTCCGTCTCACATATTGGCTGCTCTCTTCACATACTTTAAACATGGATTCATCTGAAAAAATGTCTTGAAACAATAAAAGCTGCTATTAATATTAAACAGTTTTAAAATTGCTCAAAGGTAGTATAACAAAACCAGCAATGAGAGAAACAAAGTTTAGGCTGTTTATTTCATTTCCATAAAATTTACATCTACATATTTTAATTTTATGCTATATACAATTTTCATACTATTTACCTTTCTCCAAGATTCCACTGGATGTTTCTACATCTCTTTGGCCCATTCTAAACGTTTTTGTTTTGCCATTGCAGGTGTCAGTTTAAACTTTTTACGAGGCCTGCGTGCTGGTAAACCTGCTTCTCATAATCTTGTGCGAATTAGTGAGGCTGATATTTCTGTACCGTACTGCTTAGTTGATTACTGAGGTCAAAGCTGGTTGCTCTTCTATTTTGTTTTGCCACCTGCACAAATTTTCTTTGCATCCTTGGTGATAGCTTTCTTTTTCTTCTGCATTTTCCATCCCTTTGTGAGATCAAATTCTCCCCGAATGTTAAAGCTTTAATAATGCGTCTAAGAGATTGTTTGTGAAATACACAATTTCTTAGCTGTTTCACGTTGCGAATAAAGAGTTTTCTTCAAAAGGCTGTCAGATACAGCTACTTTCCTTGGGGATAAGGCAGTAGTTTTACCCATAGCCTCACTTTTGAATCATTGTGAGTGCTGAGGATAAGATACACAATGTTACCTGGCTTGAGATCAATTAATAATAAATAATGAGGATATATTAGCCATAAAACACAATAAAGGCAAATATTAATAATCTTCAGTTACTACATTCACCAAATGAAAGCAATATCACCAAACAGTTGGATAAACAGACATGATGAAAATGGCTGCTATTAATTCAGAGCTACCACCATATTACTATAAGTAAAAGAAACATCCCCCAGCTATTATTAAGAGAGAAATTTCATTAATTATGCCTCATATCATAGCAAGGAAAAGAATTTCGACAAATTGAAATACGTTACGGCGGTAAATAACATATTTTGAATGTTAAACTGAAACAAGGTAAAAAATGAGTCTAGTAATTTGCACACCTCTGTAATAATAATGTGACTTTGTGGGTTAGTAGAATTTAAAGTCCAATTTGCAGAAATTCAAAGTTTTATTTAGATGCGTAGAAATACACTTTGGTCAACTGCTACAATAGCAGAATTACGTAACGTAACGTACACAAATACAATCTGAAGGCTCGCTGTTCACAAACAAAGAGTTCACTTTCAAAACACAGTTGCAGGCACACGATTATCAAGCTCCAATTCGACTAACTACTCAACTAACCGCGGCCTCCTTTTATAGGACCATTCATGATTACAGACGGTGGTGGAATGTACTTTAAGATGGAACCAGACAAAAGACGAACTTTCTAGTTATCTATCTTTATCTGTTTCGGCAAGCCTCTTATCACCGCGTTGCTTCATTTGTCCTTTTGTGTGCGTTGGCCGCCAGTCACGACAGTAATGATGATCATGACGATGATATTGATGACGATGATGATTATAATAATAAGGAATACGTGCCTAAATATACAGAATTATAAGACAATGACGCTGTAAATAAACCAGAGTGGTTCAAGTGGTTCAAGGGCTCCAAACCGATTGGATATGGTGAGCGAAGAGGAGGACAATCGGCGATCAGAGCCCTCTGCTGAAGACTCCTTAGAGGAGGAGCTTTTAGACGCCCTAGGACTCTTCTTGCGGCTGACAGCTTCGGAAGCATCCTTGAGTAAATCAGATTTGGTGTACCTAATCTTGAATTGTTTGGACGTGCATCATAAATAACCAACTTGTCGGTCTGGGAGCTTGAGGCTTTAACTAGTGACTGCGATGCCGATCTACGTGACTGTGCTGTTGGCTTGTCAGACTTCGGAGATGTTGGAGTGATAGCTTTCTCCGATATCGTTACCTCACCAGTATCGCTGGTCTGAGTGGCGATCACTCCCCTCGATACAGGCTTAGCAGCTATAGAGCTGTATGTGACTGCCCGCGGGAGGGATGTTATACGTGTACGAGCGAGTTTCCGGGCTTCAGAGGACAGCTTCTCTTTCACCCGCATATCTTAGACAGCATTTTCCTCAAAAAGCGAGGGCAATCATGAGAGCTGGATGGGTGTTCTCCAGCGCATTTGACACATTTAACTGGCGATGAACACGCACTATCGTGCTGTGACATTGCACAGTTAAAACATGTAGGCGAGGCATTACAAACCGCACTTGTGTGCCCAAATCGCTGGCACTTGAAGCACCTCAGTGGGTTTGGGATATAGGGGCGTACCTGAATGGTCTGATACCCTGCCCTGATCCTTTGTGGGAGATCTACCCGATCAAAGGTCAGGAACAGAGTACGGGTAGGCACCAATTCCTCTCGCTCTCTACGCTGCACCCGGTAAACAGCCGTCACACCTTGGTCTTTCAGGTTCTCCATAATTTCCTCGGTGGTCATACCGTCCAACACACGGGTGTTAACCAAACCGAGAGAGCAGTTCAGGCATTCAGGAGTTCAGGGCTCTGACGTTTACCGGGCAACTGCCCAACAGGTTCGCCTTCAAAATGACCGCTGTCTGGGAGACTGAATGAGCTTCCACCATTAGCGTGCCACTTCTTGATCGAGTACAAGATTTCAGCGGACCAACTATCTTATCCAATCTCTTTTGTATGATAAAAGGGTTCAGTGACAAAAATTTCTTTGCTTCCTCAGTTCTAGTTACGACTAAGTAGCGAGGACCACATCACTCGACTACTTCCTATCCAGTACCCTTCTAAGTTGTGGGTTTAAATTTAGGTGCCATTGCGGTAATGTCCTCCACCATTACAAACCTCTCCGATGGCGTGCTCAAATCCTGGGGACCACCCCGGCTTTGGTGAGAGTACTGGCCTGAACCTTGCTCACCTCAGGGTCACAACACACAGTGTAAAGACATAGGGACCCAATCGCCTTCAGAACTGTAACAGCTCATGTAGTGGCCCGTCCCTGGGACTGCCCTTTATCAGCCGATACGAACACAGTCCTACATGGTAACAAGGGGCTGGGAATTACCGTATCCCAGACACCCCTTGCGCTTCCCACTCCAACCACCGGCGCTATGTTATCCGTCAGCCATGTGTTCAGGGAGGAAAAAGAATAGAAAAAGAAACAAATGGGGTCAAACACCGAAGTGGACCATAGTTTGGGCGTTTGAAGAAACACTCTCACCTCGCACAGGAAGCAAATCGAGAGATTTTACCAGAGCCACTTCTGCCAGTTTTCGGGGTTCCTGATGGGCTTTCTCGGCAGCTGTAGCAGTCCTGAGGTACACTAAGTACCCACCGTACAGCACTCCATCAGTCAGTCCCCAACTTCTTTCTGCCCACCCCTCAGGACGAGGACCGCAGAGATTGGATTTTGGTGGGGAATTTAAAGTGAGTATGGACCACCAACTGTCAGTATATGAATCGAGTATCCAGATATGGCAGTCGTCTGATCACTAGTTTTAACATAATATGGACATTACTTATTGCTATTACACATCTGTCTATTATTTCCTTGCAAAATAACAATTGATTTTGTCTGTTTTAACTTCTGTATCATGGTAGGTATATTAAGAATATAATCTGCTCTATTCTATTCATATGGAAATCTCACCGGAAATATGCATGGAGGATCTCTAAGGTAAAATGGGTTGCCTTAGAGAAATAAAGATTTGCAAATATAAACATTATCAAAAATAGATGATATATAACTGCCAAACGTTCTGACAGTCCAAGTTACTTCAAACAGATACGGCTGAAGATACACGTTTCGGTGGTCTGCCACAAAGACTTCTACTTCTACGCCTGTCTCCAGTGAGCGTGGGTGAAAATACCTGTTTATCTGCCTGAGTAATTGCTTTGGCTAAGTTCATAGCAGTTGGCGATCACAGGATACAGGTTTAAGAGAAAGTGGTTGGGTGAAAGTAGAATCTGAAGAATAAACGCACTATTCGCTAATACGCCCA
>CM060948.1:233893250-234155750 GCA_030765055.1 Mantis religiosa | reverse complement strand
TACGGTAGGCAGTCCCTTTTTGTCGTTTCATCCTCTAATATTCTTTAAGGTTAGATTAGGATACTACGTAGGCAATTCAGCACCGAATCCTGTAGTTTGTTGTTCCTAAGCCCCAAGTGGGGCATCCCAGGGAGGAAGGATGAGGTGAGAGCAGACAAAGGGTGGCCGACCCAAAGAGTCACGACGGCGGTGAGACACCCATCGACACTTCTAACATGTAAGAGAACATCAGATGTGAAATGATGATGGATATGAATTCGGGGGGGGGTGTTATTAACCTATCCAGCATTCGTCTGGCGACCCGGGAAAGCCCCCAAAAAATCAATTTTTCAGGTAGTTCGGCAACGGGAATCGAACTCGGGCCTCCCGAATCCGGGCTGCCTGAGCCATCCCACTCGGTTTCTTTAAGGTAACTTCTGCAAAAGTTTATCTGGATTAACTGGAAACGTATATGAGAATAAAAGACTGAAATAACTGTTTGTAGGATTGAGTTTATACAATGCAGTGAGTGCAAAGCAACGGCTTGATAAAAAATTAGATTAAAAATAAATATTATCCTTTAGTAATAAAATAAATAGCAAATTTAGGAGTAAATTCCAAATAATCAAATTGCAGGGACTGTTAAAATATGCAATCTTGCTGATGTTTGCATTTAGTCTTCGCTTCAGCTTCGTGTATCTAAGAAATGTGTACTGAAACTATGATTACTTATATCTCGATTAGCATTAATTAGCTAGAAAAAGTAAGTTTAACAAAACGGTTTATGAAAGAAATTTAAAGGCAAATGATAGTGAACGGAAAACATATGAACGCAAGTGATTTTTAGTAACAGTTCTGTGCGTTAACGTTTGTTGCATAACCTATGCTTAACACTTCCTGTTTTTTTTCTTTCTTCTTCACATCTAGGGCTATTTATAACAAATTATCCTCTTATAAATCACTGCAATCTTGACCACGAACCGCACTGCCATGGCAGAATAGAGCAAAACAAGTGCAAATTATGCTGCCGAGGGAGCGTGGGAAAGATCAACAGTGGCTCACTGCCGCCAGACAAAATGCACTATATACCATTGAATTCGTTTTTATACCTCACATTATGCACTCTTTTATGCTGTTATTTTTAAGGGACGAGATAAAATTGTTGAATGTAAGCGCCCCGGGTTTGAAATTCCCTGCAGCAAATCGCGACAGTCAGCTGTCCTGAATGTAACAGTATATCAACTCCAAGCGTTTGTATCCTAACATTTGGTCGATATAGCTATATTAACAGAAGTTGTTCACAGATACCTTGAGCGGCGTTGAAAAATGGCATTTGCAATAATGGAGTTGGAAGTAAGGAACTGTCCCTTCTAATTAGATGTTATTTAAACACACTGAAAACATTAATGTCACGCCGGGATTTGAACCGCATATCTTTGACTCACCCTTCCGCTGCTCCAACAAACTGAGCTAACTTAGCAAAATAAGGGCGAAAAATTAAATTCTATAATGAACCTAGGTATATTTTACCGGTAAACCACAAGATATTCTCAAACATAATTTAAGAATAGCATGTCCGAATAATGAATTAGAATCTTGCAAATAAATTTACCACTTTTAGACCAAAAAATATTAAAGATCCTCTCACACATACAGTGCATAGATTAAAGATCTAAGTGTATAGTCCCACCGAAAGAACTCCATAACTTAAGCGGGATTTCAACCACGAATTCTAGGCTTCCTCTAACCAACAGAGCAAAAGAATGAATCCTCAGCTTACCGTGCCGCTGTTTAAATCAGCTCAGCTACCTTGGAATATCCCGCAGGAAATTAGACTTTCAAAATCTTAACTTTTAAAAAATTCCCAATATTTCAAAAAAATAAAAAATTATAAGCTTTCAAAGAATGTCTAAACTTTTCATAAACCAAAAACAGAAATTAATAGGAAAAATGGAAGACATAGATAAGAGAGAGCACAATAAACGGAAAGGACTTACATGGCTGATGGATGGAAGACGACTGAGTCGTATTCAGAGGCGTTCTTTGGCCTATTTAGAATCTTTTGGGGCATACCTACAGGCTTTTGCGAGGTATTTACTGGCTTTTGGTGTACTTAGAAGCGTTAGAAGCACATTTAGAGGCCTTCTGGGTGTATCTAGGGCCTTATGAGAGGTATTTAGACTCCCCTTGACTTATTTAACGTCTTTCGAGGCATATCTAGAGGCTTTTGCGAGGTATTTACTGGCTGTTTGCTTTACTTAGAAGCTTTTGAAGCAAATTTAGAGGCTTTCTGGGTGTATTTGGGCCTTATGGGAGATATCTAGGCTACTTTTGGCTTATTTAAGGTCTTTCGGGGCATATCTAGAGGCTTTTAGGAGGTATTCACTGGCTTTCGATGTACTTAGAAGCTTTATAAGCATATTTAGAGGCGTTCTGGGTGTATATAGGGCTTTATGGGAGGAATTTCTACTTTCTTTGGCTTATTTAAGGTCTTTCGGGGCATATCTAGAGGTCTTTGCGAGGTATTTACTGGCTTTTGGTGTACTTAGAAGCTTTAGAAGCATATTTAGAGGCGTTAGGTTGTATATAGGGCCTTATGGGACTTATTTAGCCTCACTTTGGCTTATTTAAGGTCTTTCGGGGCATATCTAGAGGCTTTCGCGAGGTATTTACTGGCTTATGGTGTACTTAGAAGCTTTTGAAGCAAATTTAGAGGCTTTCTGGGTGTATCTAGGGCCTTAAGGTATTTAGACTACCTTTGGCTTATTTAAGGTCTTTCGGGGCATATCTACAGGCCTTTGCGAGGTATTTACTTATTTTGGTGTACTTAGAAGCTTTTGAAGCATTTTTAGATGCGTTCTGGGTGTATTTAGGGCCTTATGGCAGGTATTTAGACTCCCTTTGTCTTATTTAAGGTCTTTCGGGGCATATGTAGAGGCTTTGGCGAGGTATTTACTGGCTGTTTGCTGTACTTAGAAGCTTTTGAAGCAAATTTAGAGGCGTTCTGGGTGTATTTAGGGCCTTATGGGAGGCATCTAGACTACTTTTGGCTTATTTGAGGTCTTTCGGGGCATATCTAGAGGCTTTTGCGAGAAATTTACTGGCTTTTGGTGTACTTAGAAGCTTTTAAAGCACATTTAGAGGCGTTCTTGGTGTATCTAGGGCCTTATGGGAGGTATTTAGACTAGCTTTGGCTTATTTAAGGTCTTTCGGGGCACATCTAGAGGCCTTTGCGAGGTATTTACTGGCTTTTGGTTAACTTAGAAGCTTTAGAAGCATAGTTAGAGGCGTTCTGGGTGTATATAGGGCCTTATGAGACCTATTTAGACTCACTTTGGCTTATTTAAGGTCTTTCGGGGTATATCTAGAGGGTTTTGCGAGGTATTTACTGGCTTTTGGTGTACTTATAAGCTTTAGAAGCACATTTAGAGGCGTTCTGGGTGTATCTAGGGCCCTATGGGAGGTATTTAGACTCTCTTTGGCTTATTTAAGGTCTTTCGGGGCATATGTAGAGGCCTTTGCGAGGTATTTGCTGGTTGTTTGGTGTACTTAGAAGCATTAGAAGCAGATATAAAGCGTTCTGGGTATATCTAGGGCCTTACGGCAGGTATATAGACTCCCCTTGACCTATTTAACGTCTTTCGAGGCATATCTAGAGGCTTTTGCGAGGTATTTGCTGGCTGTTTGCTGTACTTAGAAGCTTTTGAAGCAAATTAAGAGGCTTTCTGGGTGTATTTAGGGCCTTATGGGAGATATCTAGGCTATTTTTGGCTTATTTAAGGTCTTTCGGGGCAGATCTAGAGGCTTTTATGAGGTATTCACTGGCTTTCGATGTACTTAGAAGCTTTAGAAGCATATTTAGAGGCGTTGTGGTGGTATATAGGGCCTTATGGGACTTATTTAGCCGCACTTTGGTTTATTTAAGGTCTTTCGGGGCATATCTAGAGGCTTTTGCGAGGTATTTACTGGCTTTTGGCGTACATAGAAGCTTTTGAAGCACATTGACAGGCGCTCTGGGCGTATCTAGGGCCTTAAGGTATTTAAACTACCTTTGGCTTATTTAAGGTCTTTCGGGGCATATCTAGAGGCCTTTGCGAGGTATTTACTGGCTTTTGGTGTACTTAGAATCTTTTGAAGCATTTTTAGATGCGTTCTGGATGTATCTAGGGCCCTATGGGAGGTATTTCTACTCTCTTTGGCTTATTTAAGGTCTTTCGGGGCATATCTAGAGGCGTTTGCGAGGTATTTACTGGCTTTTGGTGTACTTAGAAGCTTTAGAAGCATATTTAGAGGCGTTCTGGTTGTATCTAGGGCCTTATGGGAGGTATTTAGACTCCCTTTGTCTTATTTAAAGTCTTTCGGGGCATATGTGGAGGCTTTGGCGAGGTATTTACTGGCTGTTTGCTGTACTTAGAAGCTTTTGAAGCAAATTTAGAGGCGTTCTGGGTGTATTTAGGGCCTTATGGGAGATATCTAGGCTAGTTTTGGCTTATTTAAGGTCTTTCGGGGCATATCTAGAGGCTTTTACGAGGTATTCACTGGCCTTCGATGTACTTAGAAGCTTTATAAGCATATTTAGAGGCGTTCTGGGTTGTATATAGGGCTTTATGGGAGGTATTTCTACTTTTTTGTCCTATTTAAGGTCTTTCGGGGCATATCTAGAGGCGTTTGCGAGGTATTTACTGGCTTTTGGTGTACTTAGAAGCTTTAGAAGCATATTTAGAGACGCTCTGGTTGCATATAGGGCCTTATGGGACTTATTTAGCCTCGCTTTGGCTTATTTAAGGTCTTTCGGGGCATATCTAGAGGCTTTTGCGAGGTATTTACTGGCTTTTGGTGTACTTAGAAGCTTTTGAAGCACATTTAGAGGCGTTCTAGGTGTATCTAGGACCTTAAGGTATTTAGACTACCTTTGGCTGATTTAAGGTCTTTCGGGGCATACCTAGAGGCCTTTGCGAGGTATTTACTGGCTTTTGGTGTACTTAGAAGCTTTTGAAGCATTTTTAGATGCGTTCTGGATGTATCTAGGGCCCTATGGGAGGTATTTCTACTCTCTTTGGCTTATTTAAGGTCTTTCGGGGCATATCTAGAGGCGTTTGCGAGGTATTTACTGGCTTTTGGGGTACTTAGAAGCTTTAGAAGCATATTTAGAGGCGTTCTGGGTGTATCTAGGGCCCTATGGGAGGTATTTCTACTCTCTTTGGCTTATTTAAGGTCTTTCGGGGGATATCTAGGGGCGTTTGCGAGGTATTTACTGGGTTTTGGTGTACTTAGAAGCTTTTGAAGCAAATTTAGAGGCGTTCTGGGTGTATTTAGGGCCTTATGGGAGGCATCTAGACTACTTTTGGCTTATTTAAGGTCTTTCGGGGCATATCTAGAGGCTTTTGCGAGAAATTTACTGGCTTTTGGTGTACTTAGAAGCTTTTAAAGCACATTTAGAGGCGTTCTTGGTGTATCTAGGGCCTTATGGGAGGTATTTACACTAGCTTTGGCTTATTTAAGGTCTTTCTGGGCACATATAGAGTCCTTTGCGAGAAATTTACTGGCTTTTGGTACACTTAGAAGCTTTAGAAACATATTTAGAGGCGTTCTGGGTGTATCTAGGGCCTTTTGGAGGCATTTAGACTCCCTTTGTCTTATTTAAGATCTTTCGGGGCATATGTAGATGCTTTGGGGAGGTATTTACTGGCTTTTGGTGTATTTAGAAGCTTTAGAAGCATATTTAGAGGCGTTCTGGATGTATGTAGGGCCTTATGGGAGGTATTTAGACTCCCTTTGTCGTATTTGAAGTCTTTCGGGCATATCTAGAGGGTTTTGCGAGGTATTTACTGGCTTTTGGTGTACTTATAAGCTTTAGAAGCACATTTAGAGGCGTTCTGGCTATATGGGGCCTTATGGGACTTATTTAGGCTCCCTTTGACTTATTTAGGGTCTTTCGGGGCATATCTACTTGCTTTTGCGAGGTATTTACAGGCTTTTTGTGTACTTAGAAGCTTTTGAAGCATATTTAGAGGCGTTCTGGGTGTATCTAGGGCCTTATGGGAGGCATTTAGACTCCCTTTGTGTTATTTAAGATCTTTCGGGGCATATGTAGAGGCTTTGGGGAGGTATTTACTGGCTGTTGGTGTATTTAGAAGCTTTAGAAGCATATTTAGAGGCGTTCTTGGTGTATCTAGGACCTTATGGGAGGTATTTAGACTAGCTTTGTCTTATTTAAGGTCTTTCGGGGCATATCTACAGGCCTTTGCGAGGTATTTACTGGCTTTTGGTGTACTTAGAAGCTTTTGAAGCATTTTTAGGTGCGTTCTGGATGTATCTAGTGCCCTATGGGAGGTATTTCTTTTCTCTTTGGCTTATTTAAGGTCTTTCGGGGCATATCTAGAGGCGTTTGCGAGGTATTTACTGGCTTTTGGTGTACTTAGAAGCTTTAGAAGCATATTTAGAGGCGTTCTGGGTGTATCTAGGGCCTTATGGGAGGTATTTAGACTCCCTTTGTCTTATTTAAGGTCTTTCGGGGCATATGTAGAGGCGTTTGCGAGGTATTTACTGGCTTTTGGTGTACTTAGAAGCTTTAGAAGCATATTTAGTGGCGTTCTGGGTGTATCTAGGGCCTTATGGGAGGTATTTAGAATCCCTTTGTCTTATTCAAGGTCTTTCGGGGCATATGTAGAGGCTTTGGCGAGGTATTTACTGGCTGTTTGCTGTACTTAGAAGTTTTTGAAGCAAATGTAGAGGCGTTCTGGGTCTATTTAGGGCCTTATGGGAGGCATCTAGACTACTTTTGGCTTATTTGAGGTCTTTCGGGGCATATCTTGAGGCTTTTGCGAGAAATTTACTGGCTTTTGGTGTACTTAGAAGCATTTAAAGCACATTTAGAGGCGTTCTTGGTGTATCTAGGGCCTTATGGGAGGTATTTAGACAAGCTTTGGCTTATTTAAGGTCTTTCGGGGCACATCAAGAGGCCTTTGCGAGGCATTTACTGGCTTTTGTTGTACTTAGAATCTTTTGAAGCATTTTTAGATGCGTTCTGGATGTATCTAGGGTCCTATGGGAGGTATTTCTACTCTCTTTGGCTTATTTAAGGTCTTTCGGGGCATATCTAGGGGCTTTTACGAGGTATTCACTGGCTTTCGATGTACTTAGAAGCTTTAGAAGCATATTTAGAGGCGTTCTGGTTGTATATAGGGCCTTATGGGACTTATTTAGCCTCACTTTGGCTTATTGAAGGTTTTTCGGGGCATATCTAGAGGCTTTTGCGAGGTATTTACTGGCTTCTGGTGTACTTAGAAGCTTTTGAAGCACATTTAGAGGCGTTCTGGGCGTATCTAGGGCCTTAAGGTATTTAGACTACCTTTGGCTTATTTAAGGTCTTTCGGGCATATCTAGAGGCCTTTGCGAGGTATTTACTGGCTTTTGTTGTACTTAGAATCTTTTGAAGCATTTTTAGATGCGTTCTGGATGTATCTAGGGCCCTATGGGAGGTATTTCTACTCTCTTTGGCTTATTTAAATATCTTTCGGGGCATATCTAGAGGCGTTTGTGAGGTATTTACTGGCTTTTGGTGTACTTAGAAGCTTTAGAAGCATATTTAGAGGCGTTCTGGTTGTAGCTAGGGCCTTATGGGAGGTATTTAGACTCCCTTTGTCTTATTTAAGGTCTTTCGGGGCATATGTGGAGGCTTTTGCGAGGTATTTACTGGCTGTTTGCTGTACTTATAAGCTTTGGAAGCAAATTTAGAGGCGTTCTGGGTGCATTTAGGGCCTTATGGGAGATATCTAGGCTACTTTTGGCTTATTTAAGGTCTTTCGGGGCATATCTAGAGGCTTTTGCGAGGTATTTACTGGCTGTTTGCTGTACTTAGAAGCTTTTGAAGCAAATTTAGAGGCTTTCTGGGTGTATTTAGGGCCTTATGGGAGATATCTAGGCTACTTTTTGCTTATTTAAGGTCTTTCGGGGCATATCTAGAGGCTTTTACGAGGTATTCACTGGCTTTCGATGTACTTAGAAGCTATAGAAGCATAATTAGAGGCGTTCTGGATGTATCTAGGGCCTTATGGGAGGTATTTAGACTCCCTTTGTCTTATTTAAGGTCTTTCGGGGCATATGTAGAGGCTTTGGCGAGGTATTTACTGTCTGTTTGCTGTACTTAGAAGCTTTTGAAGCAAATTTAGAGGCGTTCTGGGTGTATTTAGGGCCTTATGGGAGGCATCTAGACTACTTTTGGCTTATTTGAGGTCTTTCGGGGCATATCTAGAGGCTTTTGCGAGAAATTTACTGGCTTTTGGTGTACTTAGAAGCTTTTAAAGCACATTTAGAGGCGTTCTTGGTGTATCTAGGGCCTTATGGGAGGTATTTAGACTAGCTTTGGCTTATTTAAGTTCTTTCGGGGCATATCTAGATGCCTTTGCGAGGTATTTACAGGATTTTTGTGTACTTAGAAGCTTTTGAAGCACATTTAGAGGCGTTCTGGGTGTATCTAGGGCCCTATGGGAGGTATTTAGACTCTCTTTGGCTTATTTAAGGTCTTTCGGGGCATATGTAGAGGCCTTTGCGAGGTATTTGCTGGTTGTTTGGTGTACTTAGAAGCATTAGAAGCAGATATAAAGCGTTCTGGGTATATCTAGGGCCTTACGGCAGGTATTTAGACTCCCCTTGACCTATTTAACGTCTTTCGAGGCATATCTAGAGGCTTTTGCGAGGTATTTGCTGGCTGTTTGCTGTACTTAGAAGCTTTTGAAGCAAATTAAGAGGCTTTCTGGGTGTATTTAGGGCCTTATGGGAGATATCTAGGCTATTTTTGGCTTATTTAAGGTCTTTCGGGGCAGATCTAGAGGCTTTTATGAGGTATTCACTGGCTTTCGATGTACTTAGAAGCTTTAGAAGAATATTTAGAGGCGTTGTGGTGGTATATAGGGCCTTATGGGACTTATTTAGCCGCACTTTGGTTTATTTAAGGTCTTTCGGGGCATATCTAGAGGCTTTTGCGAGGTATTTACTGGCTTTTGGCGTACATAGAAGCTTTTGAAGCACATTGACAGGCGCTCTGGGCGTATCTAGGGCCTTAAGGTATTTAAACTACCTTTGGCTTATTTAAGGTCTTTCGGGGCATATCTAGAGGCCTTTGCGAGGTATTTACTGGCTTTTGGTGTACTTAGAATCTTTTGAAGCATTTTTAGATGCGTTCTGGATGTATCTAGGGCCCTATGGGAGGTATTTCTACTCTCTTTGGCTTATTTAAGGTCTTTCGGGGCATATCTAGAGGCGTTTGCGAGGTATTTACTGGCTTTTGGTGTACTTAGAAGCTTTAGAAGCATATTTAGAGGCGTTCTGGTTGTATCTAGGGCCTTATGGGAGGTATTTAGACTCCCTTTGTCTTATTTAAAGTCTTTCGGGGCATATGTGGAGGCTTTGGCGAGATATTTACTGGCTGTTTGCTGTACTTAGAAGCTTTTGAAGCAAATTTAGAGGCGTTCTGGGTGTATTTAGGGCCTTATGGGAGATATCTAGGCTAGTTTTGGCTTATTTAAGGTCTTTCGGGGCATATCTAGAGGCTTTTACGAGGTATTCACTGGCCTTCGATGTACTTAGAAGCTTTATAAGCATATTTAGAGGCGTTCTGGGTTGTATATAGGGCTTTATGGGAGGTATTTCTACTTTTTTGTCCTATTTAAGGTCTTTCGGGGCATATCTAGAGGCGTTTGCGAGGTATTTACTGGCTTTTGGTGTACTTAGAAGCTTTAGAAGCATATTTAGAGACGCTCTGGTTGCATATAGGGCCTTATGGGACTTATTTAGCCTCGCTTTGGCTTATTTAAGGTCTTTCGGGGCATATCTAGAGGCTTTTGCGAGGTATTTACTGGCTTTTGGTGTACTTAGAAGCTTTTGAAGCACATTTAGAGGCGTTCTAGGTGTATCTAGGACCTTAAGGTATTTAGACTACCTTTGGCTGATTTAAGGTCTTTCGGGGCATATCTAGAGGCCTTTGCGAGGTATTTACTGGCTTTTGGTGTACTTAGAAGCTTTTGAAGCATTTTTAGATGCGTTCTGGATGTATCTAGGGCCCTATGGGAGGTATTTCTACTCTCTTTGGCTTATTTAAGGTCTTTCGGGGCATATCTAGAGGCGTTTGCGAGGTATTTACTGGCTTTTGGGGTACTTAGAAGCTTTAGAAGCATATTTAGAGGCGTTCTGGGTGTATCTAGGGCCCTATGGGAGGTATTTCTACTCTCTTTGGCTTATTTAAGGTCTTTCGGGGGATATCTAGGGGCGTTTGCGAGGTATTTACTGGGTTTTGGTGTACTTAGAAGCTTTTGAAGCAAATTTAGAGGCGTTCTGGGTGTATTTAGGGCCTTATGGGAGGCATCTAGACTACTTTTGGCTTATTTAAGGTCTTTCGGGGCATATCTAGAGGCTTTTGCGAGAAATTTACTGGCCTTTGGTGTACTTAGAAGCTTTTAAAGCACATTTAGAGGCGTTCTTGGTGTATCTAGGGCCTTATGGGAGGTATTTACACTAGCTTTGGCTTATTTAAGGTCTTTCTGGGCACATATAGAGTCCTTTGCGAGAAATTTACTGGCTTTTGGTACACTTAGAAGCTTTAGAAACATATTTAGAGGCGTTCTGGGTGTATCTAGGGCCTTTTGGAGGCATTTAGACTCCCTTTGTCTTATTTAAGATCTTTCGGGGCATATGTAGATGCTTTGGGGAGGTATTTACTGGCTTTTGGTGTATTTAGAAGCTTTAGAAGCATATTTAGAGGCGTTCTGGATGTATGTAGGGCCTTATGGGAGGTATTTAGACTCCCTTTGTCGTATTTGAAGTCTTTCGGGCATATCTAGAGGGTTTTGCGAGGTATTTACTGGCTTTTGGTGTACTTATAAGCTTTAGAAGCACATTTAGAGGCGTTCTGGCTATATGGGGCCTTATGGGACTTATTTAGGCTCCCTTTGACTTATTTAGGGTCTTTCGGGGCATATCTACTTGCTTTTGCGAGGTATTTACAGGCTTTTTGTGTACTTAGAAGCTTTTGAAGCATATTTAGAGGCGTTCTGGGTGTATCTAGGGCCTTATGGGAGGCATTTAGACTCCCTTTGTGTTATTTAAGATCTTTCGGGGCATATGTAGAGGCTTTGGGGAGGTATTTACTGGCTGTTGGTGTATTTAGAAGCTTTAGAAGCATATTTAGAGGCGTTCTTGGTGTATCTAGGACCTTATGGGAGGTATTTAGACTAGCTTTGTCTTATTTAAGGTCTTTCGGGGCATATCTACAGGCCTTTGCGAGGTATTTACTGGCTTTTGGTGTACTTAGAAGCTTTTGAAGCATTTTTAGGTGCGTTCTGGATGTATCTAGGGCCCTATGGGAGGTATTTCTTTTCTCTTTGGCTTATTTAAGGTCTTTCGGGGCATATCTAGAGGCGTTTGCGAGGTATTTACTGGCTTTTGGTGTACTTAGAAGCTTTAGAAGCATATTTAGAGGCGTTCTGGGTGTATCTAGGGCCTTATGGGAGGTATTTAGACTCCCTTTGTCTTATTTAAGGTCTTTCGGGGCATATGTAGAGGCGTTTGCGAGGTATTTACTGGCTTTTGGTGTACTTAGAAGCTTTAGAAGCATATTTAGTGGCGTTCTGGGTGTATCTAGGGCCTTATGGGAGGTATTTAGAATCCCTTTGTCTTATTCAAGGTCTTTCGGGGCATATGTAGAGGCTTTGGCGAGGTATTTACTGGCTGTTTGCTGTACTTAGAAGTTTTTGAAGCAAATGTAGAGGCGTTCTGGGTCTATTTAGGGCCTTATGGGAGGCATCTAGACTACTTTTGGCTTATTTGAGGTCTTTCGGGGCATATCTTGAGGCTTTTGCGAGAAATTTACTGGCTTTTGGTGTACTTAGAAGCATTTAAAGCACATTTAGAGGCGTTCTTGGTGTATCTAGGGCCTAATGGGAGGTATTTAGACAAGCTTTGGCTTATTTAAGGTCTTTCGGGGCACATCAAGAGGCCTTTGCGAGGCATTTACTGGCTTTTGTTGTACTTAGAATCTTTTGAAGCATTTTTAGATGCGTTCTGGATGTATCTAGGGTCCTATGGGAGGTATTTCTACTCTCTTTGGCTTATTTAAGGTCTTTCGGGGCATATCTAGGGGCTTTTACGAGGTATTCACTGGCTTTCGATGTACTTAGAAGCTTTAGAAGCATATTTAGAGGCGTTCTGGTTGTATATAGGGCCTTATGGGACTTATTTAGCCTCACTTTGGCTTATTGAAGGTTTTTCGGGGCATATCTAGAGGCTTTTGCGAGGTATTTACTGGCTTCTGGTGTACTTAGAAGCTTTTGAAGCACATTTAGAGGCGTTCTGGGCGTATCTAGGGCCTTAAGGTATTTAGACTACCTTTGGCTTATTTAAGGTCTTTCGGGCATATCTAGAGGCCTTTGCGAGGTATTTACTGGCTTTTGTTGTACTTAGAATCTTTTGAAGCATTTTTAGATGCGTTCTGGATGTATCTAGGGCCCTATGGGAGGTATTTCTACTCTCTTTGGCTTATTTAAATATCTTTCGGGGCATATCTAGAGGCGTTTGTGAGGTATTTACTGGCTTTTGGTGTACTTAGAAGCTTTAGAAGCATATTTAGAGGCGTTCTGGTTGTAGCTAGGGCCTTATGGGAGGTATTTAGACTCCCTTTGTCTTATTTAAGGTCTTTCGGGGCATATGTGGAGGCTTTTGCGAGGTATTTACTGGCTGTTTGCTGTACTTATAAGCTTTGGAAGCAAATTTAGAGGCGTTCTGGGTGCATTTAGGGCCTTATGGGAGATATCTAGGCTACTTTTGGCTTATTTAAGGTCTTTCGGGGCATATCTAGAGGCTTTTGCGAGGTATTTACTGGCTGTTTGCTGTACTTAGAAGCTTTTGAAGCAAATTTAGAGGCTTTCTGGGTGTATTTAGGGCCTTATGGGAGATATCTAGGCTACTTTTTGCTTATTTAAGGTCTTTCGGGGCATATCTAGAGGCTTTTACGAGGTATTCACTGGCTTTCGATGTACTTAGAAGCTATAGAAGCATAATTAGAGGCGTTCTGGATGTATCTAGGGCCTTATGGGAGGTATTTAGACTCCCTTTGTCTTATTTAAGGTCTTTCGGGGCATATGTAGAGGCTTTGGCGAGGTATTTACTGTCTGTTTGCTGTACTTAGAAGCTTTTGAAGCAAATTTAGAGGCGTTCTGGGTGTATTTAGGGCCTTATGGGAGGCATCTAGACTACTTTTGGCTTATTTGAGGTCTTTCGGGGCATATCTAGAGGCTTTTGCGAGAAATTTACTGGCTTTTGGTGTACTTAGAAGCTTTTAAAGCACATTTAGAGGCGTTCTTGGTGTATCTAGGGCCTTATGGGAGGTATTTAGACTAGCTTTGGCTTATTTAAGTTCTTTCGGGGCATATCTAGATGCCTTTGCGAGGTATTTACAGGATTTTTGTGTACTTAGAAGCTTTTGAAGCACATTTAGAGGCGTTCTGGGTGTATCTAGGGCCCTATGGGAGGTATTTAGACTCTCTTTGGCTTATTTAAGGTCTTTCGGGGCATATGTAGAGGCCTTTGCGAGGTATTTGCTGGTTGTTTGGTGTACTTAGAAGCATTAGAAGCAGATATAAAGCGTTCTGGGTATATCTAGGGCCTTACGGCAGGTATTTAGACTCCCCTTGACCTATTTAACGTCTTTCGAGGCATATCTAGAGGCTTTTGCGAGGTATTTGCTGGCTGTTTGCTGTACTTAGAAGCTTTTGAAGCAAATTAAGAGGCTTTCTGGGTGTATTTAGGGCCTTATGGGAGATATCTAGGCTATTTTTGGCTTATTTAAGGTCTTTCGGGGCAGATCTAGAGGCTTTTATGAGGTATTCACTGGCTTTCGATGTACTTAGAAGCTTTAGAAGAATATTTAGAGGCGTTGTGGTGGTATATAGGGCCTTATGGGACTTATTTAGCCGCACTTTGGTTTATTTAAGGTCTTTCGGGGCATATCTAGAGGCTTTTGCGAGGTATTTACTGGCTTTTGGCGTACATAGAAGCTTTTGAAGCACATTGACAGGCGCTCTGGGCGTATCTAGGGCCTTAAGGTATTTAAACTACCTTTGGCTTATTTAAGGTCTTTCGGGGCATATCTAGAGGCCTTTGCGAGGTATTTACTGGCTTTTGGTGTACTTAGAATCTTTTGAAGCATTTTTAGATGCGTTCTGGATGTATCTAGGGCCCTATGGGAGGTATTTCTACTCTCTTTGGCTTATTTAAGGTCTTTCGGGGCATATCTAGAGGCGTTTGCGAGGTATTTACTGGCTTTTGGTGTACTTAGAAGCTTTAGAAGCATATTTAGAGGCGTTCTGGTTGTATCTAGGGCCTTATGGGAGGTATTTAGACTCCCTTTGTCTTATTTAAAGTCTTTCGGGGCATATGTGGAGGCTTTGGCGAGGTATTTACTGGCTGTTTGCTGTACTTAGAAGCTTTTGAAGCAAATTTAGAGGCGTTCTGGGTGTATTTAGGGCCTTATGGGAGATATCTAGGCTAGTTTTGGCTTATTTAAGGTCTTTCGGGGCATATCTAGAGGCTTTTACGAGGTATTCACTGGCCTTCGATGTACTTAGAAGCTTTATAAGCATATTTAGAGGCGTTCTGGGTGTATATAGGGCTTTATGGGAGGTATTTCTACTTTTTTGTCTTATTTATGGTCTTTCGGGGCATATCTAGAGGCGTTTGCGAGGTATTTACTGGCTTTTGGTGTACTTAGAAGCTTTAGAAGCATATTTAGAGGCGCTCTGGTTGTATATAGGGCCTTATGGGACTTATTTAGCCTCGCTTTGGCTTATTTAAGGTCTTTCGGGGCATATCTAGAGGCTTTTGCGAGGTATTTACTGGCTTTTGGTGTACTTAGAAGCTTTTGAAGCACATTTAGAGGCGTTCTAGGTGTATCTAGGACCTTAAGGTATTTAGACTACCTTTGGCTGATTTAAGGTCTTTCGGGGCATATCTAGAGGCCTTTGCGAGGTATTTACTGGCTTTTGGTGTACTTAGAAGCTTTTGAAGCATTTTTAGATGCGTTCTGGATGTATCTAGGGCCCTATGGGAGGTATTTCTACTCTCTTTGGCTTATTTAAGGTCTTTCGGGGCATATCTAGAGGCGTTTGCGAGGTATTTACTGGCTTTTGGGGTACTTAGAAGCTTTAGAAGCATATTTAGAGGCGTTCTGGGTGTATCTAGGGCCCTATGGGAGGTATTTCTACTCTCTTTGGCTTATTTAAGGTCTTTCGGGGGATATCTAGGGGCGTTTGCGAGGTATTTACTGGGTTTTGGTGTACTTAGAAGCTTTTGAAGCAAATTTAGAGGCGTTCTGGGTGTATTTAGGGCCTTATGGGAGGCATCTAGACTACTTTTGGCTTATTTAAGGTCTTTCGGGGCATATCTAGAGGCTTTTGCGAGAAATTTACTGGCTTTTGGTGTACTTAGAAGCTTTTAAAGCACATTTAGAGGCGTTCTTGGTGTATCTAGGGCCTTATGGGAGGTATTTACACTAGCTTTGGCTTATTTAAGGTCTTTCTGGGCACATATAGAGTCCTTTGCGAGAAATTTACTGGCTTTTGGTACACTTAGAAGCTTTAGAAACATATTTAGAGGCGTTCTGGGTGTATCTAGGGCCTTTTGGAGGCATTTAGACTCCCTTTGTCTTATTTAAGATCTTTCGGGGCATATGTAGATGCTTTGGGGAGGTATTTACTGGCTTTTGGTGTATTTAGAAGCTTTAGAAGCATATTTAGAGGCGTTCTGGATGTATGTAGGGCCTTATGGGAGGTATTTAGACTCCCTTTGTCGTATTTGAAGTCTTTCGGGCATATCTAGAGGGTTTTGCGAGGTATTTACTGGCTTTTGGTGTACTTATAAGCTTTAGAAGCACATTTAGAGGCGTTCTGGCTATATGGGGCCTTATGGGACTTATTTAGGCTCCCTTTGACTTATTTAGGGTCTTTCGGGGCATATCTACTTGCTTTTGCGAGGTATTTACAGGCTTTTTGTGTACTTAGAAGCTTTTGAAGCATATTTAGAGGCGTTCTGGGTGTATCTAGGGCCTTATGGGAGGCATTTAGACTCCCTTTGTGTTATTTAAGATCTTTCGGGGCATATGTAGAGGCTTTGGGGAGGTATTTACTGGCTGTTGGTGTATTTAGAAGCTTTAGAAGCATATTTAGAGGCGTTCTTGGTGTATCTAGGGCCTTATGGGAGGTATTTAGACTAGCTTTGTCTTATTTAAGGTCTTTCGGGGCATATCTACAGGCCTTTGCGAGGTATTTACTGGCTTTTGGTGTGCTTAGAAGCTTTTGAAGCATTTTTAGATGCGTTCTGTATGTATCTAGGGCCCTATGGGAGGTATTTCTTCTCTCTTTGGCTTATTTAAGGTCTTTCGGGGCATATCTAGAGGCGTTTGCGAGGTATTTACTGGCTTTTGGTGTACTTAGAAGCTTTAGAAGCATATTTAGAGGCGTTCTGGGTGTATCTAGGGCCTTATGGGAGGTATTTAGACTCCCTTTGTCTTATTTAAGGTCTTTCGGGGCATATGTAGAGGCGTTTGCGAGGTATTTACTGGCTTTTGGTGTACTTAGAAGCTTTAGAAGCATATTTAGTGGCGTTCTGGGTGTATCTAGGGCCTTATGGGAGGTATTTAGAATCCCTTTGTCTTATTCAAGGTCTTTCGGGGCATATGTAGAGGCTTTGGCGAGGTATTTACTGGCTGTTTGCTGTACTTAGAAGTTTTTGAAGCAAATGTAGAGGCGTTCTGGGTCTATTTAGGGCCTTATGGGAGGCATCTAGACTACTTTTGGCTTATTTGAGGTCTTTCGGGGCATATCTTGAGGCTTTTGCGAGAAATTTACTGGCTTTTGGTGTACTTAGAAGCATTTAAAGCACATTTAGAGGCGTTCTTGGTGTATCTAGGGCCTTATGGGAGGTATTTAGACAAGCTTTGGCTTATTTAAGGTCTTTCGGGGCACATCAAGAGGCCTTTGCGAGGCATTTACTGGCTTTTGTTGTACTTAGAACCTTTTGAAGCATTTTTAGATGCGTTCTGGATGTATCTAGGGTCCTATGGGAGGTATTTCTACTCTCTTTGGCTTATTTAAGGTCTTTCGGGGCATATCTAGGGGCTTTTACGAGGTATTCACTGGCTTTCGATGTACTTAGAAGCTTTAGAAGCATATTTAGAGGCGTTCTGGTTGTATATAGGGCCTTATGGGACTTATTTAGCCTCACTTTGGCTTATTTAAGGTTTTTCGGGGCATATCTAGAGGCTTTTGCGAGGTATTTACTGGCTTTTGGTGTACTTAGAAGCTTTTGAAGCACATTTAGAGGCGTTCTGGGCGTATCTAGGGCCTTAAGGTATTTAGACTACCTTTGGCTTATTTAAGGTCTTTCGGGCATATCTAGAGGCCTTTGCGAGGTATTTACTGGCTTTTGTTGTACTTAGAATCTTTTGAAGCATTTTTAGATGCGTTCTGGATGTATCTAGGGCCCTATGGGAGGTATTTCTACTCTCTTTGGCTTATTTAAGGTCTTTCGGGGGATATCTAGGGGCGTTTGCGAGGTATTTACTGGGTTTTGGTGTACTTAGAAGCTTTTGAAGCAAATTTAGAGGCGTTCTGGGTGTATTTAGGGCCTTATGGGAGGCATCTAGACTACTTTTGGCTTATTTAAGGTCTTTCGGGGCATATCTAGAGGCTTTTGCGAGAAATTTACTGGCTTTTGGTGTACTTAGAAGCTTTTAAAGCACATTTAGAGGCGTTCTTGGTGTATCTAGGGCCTTATGGGAGGTATTTACACTAGCTTTGGCTTATTTAAGGTCTTTCTGGGCACATATAGAGTCCTTTGCGAGAAATTTACTGGCTTTTGGTACACTTAGAAGCTTTAGAAACATATTTAGAGGCGTTCTGGGTGTATCTAGGGCCTTTTGGAGGCATTTAGACTCCCTTTGTCTTATTTAAGATCTTTCGGGGCATATGTAGATGCTTTGGGGAGGTATTTACTGGCTTTTGGTGTATTTAGAAGCTTTAGAAGCATATTTAGAGGCGTTCTGGATGTATGTAGGGCCTTATGGGAGGTATTTAGACTCCCTTTGTCGTATTTGAAGTCTTTCGGGCATATCTAGAGGGTTTTGCGAGGTATTTACTGGCTTTTGGTGTACTTATAAGCTTTAGAAGCACATTTAGAGGCGTTCTGGCTATATGGGGCCTTATGGGACTTATTTAGGCTCCCTTTGACTTATTTAGGGTCTTTCGGGGCATATCTACTTGCTTTTGCGAGGTATTTACAGGTTTTTTGTGTACTTAGAAGCTTTTGAAGCATATTTAGAGGCGTTCTGGGTGTATCTAGGGCCTTATGGGAGGCATTTAGACTCCCTTTGTGTTATTTAAGATCTTTCGGGGCATATGTAGAGGCTTTGGGGAGGTATTTACTGGCTGTTGGTGTATTTAGAAGCTTTAGAAGCATATTTAGAGGCGTTCTTGGTGTATCTAGGGCCTTATGGGAGGTATTTAGACTAGCTTTGTCTTATTTAAGGTCTTTCGGGGCATATCTACAGGCCTTTGCGAGGTATTTACTGGCTTTTGGTGTGCTTAGAAGCTTTTGAAGCATTTTTAGATGCGTTCTGTATGTATCTAGGGCCCTATGGGAGGTATTTCTTCTCTCTTTGGCTTATTTAAGGTCTTTCGGGGCATATCTAGAGGCGTTTGCGAGGTATTTACTGGCTTTTGGTGTACTTAGAAGCTTTAGAAGCATATTTAGAGGCGTTCTGGGTGTATCTAGGGCCTTATGGGAGGTATTTAGACTCCCTTTGTCTTATTTAAGGTCTTTCGGGGCATATGTAGAGGCGTTTGCGAGGTATTTACTGGCTTTTGGTGTACTTAGAAGCTTTAGAAGCATATTTAGTGGCGTTCTGGGTGTATCTAGGGCCTTATGGGAGGTATTTAGAATCCCTTTGTCTTATTCAAGGTCTTTCGGGGCATATGTAGAGGCTTTGGCGAGGTATTTACTGGCTGTTTGCTGTACTTAGAAGTTTTTGAAGCAAATGTAGAGGCGTTCTGGGTCTATTTAGGGCCTTATGGGAGGCATCTAGACTACTTTTGGCTTATTTGAGGTCTTTCGGGGCATATCTTGAGGCTTTTGCGAGAAATTTACTGGCTTTTGGTGTACTTAGAAGCATTTAAAGCACATTTAGAGGCGTTCTTGGTGTATCTAGGGCCTTATGGGAGGTATTTAGACAAGCTTTGGCTTATTTAAGGTCTTTCGGGGCACATCAAGAGGCCTTTGCGAGGCATTTACTGGCTTTTGTTGTACTTAGAACCTTTTGAAGCATTTTTAGATGCGTTCTGGATGTATCTAGGGTCCTATGGGAGGTATTTCTACTCTCTTTGGCTTATTTAAGGTCTTTCGGGGCATATCTAGGGGCTTTTACGAGGTATTCACTGGCTTTCGATGTACTTAGAAGCTTTAGAAGCATATTTAGAGGCGTTCTGGTTGTATATAGGGCCTTATGGGACTTATTTAGCCTCACTTTGGCTTATTTAAGGTTTTTCGGGGCATATCTAGAGGCTTTTGCGAGGTATTTACTGGCTTTTGGTGTACTTAGAAGCTTTTGAAGCACATTTAGAGGCGTTCTGGGCGTATCTAGGGCCTTAAGGTATTTAGACTACCTTTGGCTTATTTAAGGTCTTTCGGGCATATCTAGAGGCCTTTGCGAGGTATTTACTGGCTTTTGTTGTACTTAGAATCTTTTGAAGCATTTTTAGATGCGTTCTGGATGTATCTAGGGCCCTATGGGAGGTATTTCTACTCTCTTTGGCTTATTTAAATATCTTTCGGGGCATATCTAGAGGCGTTTGTGAGGTATTTACTGGCTTTTGGTGTACTTAGAAGCTTTAGAAGCATAATTAGAGGCGTTCTGGTTGTAGCTAGGGCCTTATGGGAGGTATTTAGACTCCCTTTGTCTTATTTAAGGTCTTTCGGGGCATATGTGGAGGCTTTTGCGAGGTATTTACTGGCTGTTTGCTGTACTTATAAGCTTTGGAAGCAAATTTAGAGGCGTTCTGGGTGCATTTAGGGCCTTATGGGAGATATCTAGGCTACTTTTGGCTTATTTAAGGTCTTTCGGGGCATATCTAGAGGCTTTTGCGAGGTATTTACTGGCTGTTTGCTGTACTTAGAAGCTTTTGAAGCAAATTTAGAGGCTTTCTGGGTGTATTTAGGGCCTTATGGGAGATATCTAGGCTACTTTTTGCTTATTTAAGGTCTTTCGGGGCATACCTAGAGGCTTTTACGAGGTATTCACTGGCTTTCGATGTACTTAGAAGCTATAGAAGCATAATTAGAGGCGTTCTGGATGTATCTAGGGCCTTATGGGAGGTATTTAGACTCCCTTTGTCTTATTTAAGGTCTTTCGGGGCATATGTAGAGGCTTTGGCGAGGTATTTACTGTCTGTTTGCTGTACTTAGAAGCTTTTGAAGCAAATTTAGAGGCGTTCTGGGTGTATTTAGGGCCTTATGGGAGGCATCTAGACTACTTTTGGCTTATTTGAGGTCTTTCGGGGCATATCTAGAGGCTTTTGCGAGAAATTTACTGGCTTTTGGTGTACTTAGAAGCTTTTAAAGCACATTTAGAGGCGTTCTTGGTGTATCTAGGGCCTTATGGGAGGTATTTAGACTAGCTTTGGCTTATTTAAGGTCTTTCGGGGCACATCTAGAGGCCTTTGCGAGGTATTTACTGGTTTTTGGTTAACTTAGAAGCTTTAGAAGCATAGTTAGAGGCGTTCTGGGTGTATATAGGGCCTTATGAGACCTATTTAGACTCACTTTGGCTTATTTAAGGTCTTTCGGGGTATATCTAGAGGGTTTTGCGAGGTATTTACTGGCTTTTGGTGTACTTATAAGCTTTAGAAGCACATTTAGATGCGTTCTGGGTATATATAGGGCCTTATGGGACTTATTTAGGCTCCCTTTGGCTTATTTAAGGTCTTTCGGGGCATATCTAGATGCCTTTGCGAGGTATTTACAGGATTTTTGTGTACTTAGAAGCTTTTGAAGCACATTTAGAGGCGTTCTGGGTGTATCTAGGGCCCTATGGGAGGTATTTAGACTCTCTTTGGCTTATTTAAGGTCTTTCGGGGCATATGTAGAGGCCTTTGCGAGGTATTTGCTGGTTGTTTGGTGTACTTAGAAGCATTAGAAGCAGATATAAAGCGTTCTGGGTATATCTAGGGCCTTACGGCAGGTATTTAGACTCCCCTTGACCTATTTATCGTCTTTCGAGGCATATCTAGAGGCTTTTGCGAGGTATTTGCTGGCTGTTTGCTGTACTTAGAAGCTTTTGAAGCAAATTAAGAGGCTTTCTGGGTGTATTTAGGGCCTTATGGGAGATATCTAGGCTATTTTTGGCTTATTTAAGGTCTTTCGGGGCAGATCTAGAGGCTTTTATGAGGTATTCACTGGCTTTCGATGTACTTAGAAGCTTTAGAAGCATATTTAGAGGCGTTGTGGTGGTATATAGGGCCTTATGGGACTTATTTAGCCGCACTTTGGTTTATTTAAGGTCTTTCGGGGCATATCTAGAGGCTTTTGCGAGGTATTTACTGGCTTTTGGCGTACATAGAAGCTTTTGAAGCACATTGACAGGCGCTCTGGGCGTATCTATGGCCTTAAGGTATTTAAACTACCTTTGGCTTATTTAAGGTCTTTCGGGGCATATCTAGAGGCCTTTGCGAGGTATTTACTGGCTTTTGGTGTACTTAGAATCTTTTGAAGCATTTTTAGATGCGTTCTGGATGTATCTAGGGCCCTATGGGAGGTATTTCTACTCTCTTTGGCTTATTTAAGGTCTTTCGGGGCATATCTAGAGGCGTTTGCGAGGTATTTACTGGCTTTTGGTGTACTTAGAAGCTTTAGAAGCATATTTAGAGGCGTTCTGGTTGTATCTAGGGCCTTATGGGAGGTATTTAGACTCCCTTTGTCTTATTTAAAGTCTTTCGGGGCATATGTGGAGGCTTTGGCGAGGTATTTACTGGCTGTTTGCTGTACTTAGAAGCTTTTGAAGCAAATTTAGAGGCGTTCTGGGTGTATTTAGGGCCTTATGGGAGATATCTAGGCTAGTTTTGGCTTATTTAAGGTCTTTCGGGGCATATCTAGAGGCTTTTACGAGGTATTCACTGGCCTTCGATGTACTTAGAAGCTTTATAAGCATATTTAGAGGCGTTCTGGGTGTATATAGGGCTTTATGGGAGGTATTTCTACTTTTTTGTCTTATTTATGGTCTTTCGGGGCATATCTAGAGGCGTTTGCGAGGTATTTACTGGCTTTTGGTGTACTTAGAAGCTTTAGAAGCATATTTAGAGGCGCTCTGGTTGTATATAGGGCCTTATGGGACTTATTTAGCCTCGCTTTGGCTTATTTAAGGTCTTTCGGGGCATATCTAGAGGCTTTTGCGAGGTATTTACTGGCTTTTGGTGTACTTAGAAGCTTTTGAAGCACATTTAGAGGCGTTCTAGGTGTATCTAGGACCTTAAGGTATTTAGACTACCTTTGGCTGATTTAAGGTCTTTCGGGGCATATCTAGAGGCCTTTGCGAGGTATTTACTGGCTTTTGGTGTACTTAGAAGCTTTTGAAGCATTTTTAGATGCGTTCTGGATGTATCTAGGGCCCTATGGGAGGTATTTCTACTCTCTTTGGCTTATTTAGGGTCTTTCGGGGCATATCTAGAGGCGTTTGCGAGGTATTTACTGGCTTTTGGGGTACTTAGAAGCTTTAGAAGCATATTTAGAGGCGTTCTGGGTGTATCTAGGGCCCTATGGGAGGTATTTCTACTCTCTTTGGCTTATTTAAGGTCTTTCGGGGGATATCTAGGGGCGTTTGCGAGGTATTTACTGGGTTTTGGTGTACTTAGAAGCTTTTGAAGCAAATTTAGAGGCGTTCTGGGTGTATTTAGGGCCTTATGGGAGGCATCTAGACTACTTTTGGCTTATTTAAGGTCTTTCGGGGCATATCTAGAGGCTTTTGCGAGAAATTTACTGGCTTTTGGTGTACTTAGAAGCTTTTAAAGCACATTTAGAGGCGTTCTTGGTGTATCTAGGGCCTTATGGGAGGTATTTACACTAATTTTGGCTTATTTAAGGTCTTTCTGGGCACATATAGAGTCCTTTGCGAGAAATTTACTGGCTTTTGGTACACTTAGAAGCTTTAGAAACATATTTAGAGGCGTTCTGGGTGTATCTAGGGCCTTTTGGAGGCATTTAGACTCCCTTTGTCTTATTTAAGATCTTTCGGGGCATATGTAGATGCTTTGGGGAGGTATTTACTGGCTTTTGGTGTATTTAGAAGCTTTAGAAGCATATTTAGAGGCGTTCTGGATGTATGTAGGGCCTTATGGGAGGTATTTAGACTCCCTTTGTCGTATTTGAAGTCTTTCGGGCATATCTAGAGGGTTTTGCGAGGTATTTACTGGCTTTTGGTGTACTTATAAGCTTTAGAAGCACATTTAGAGGCGTTCTGGCTATATGGGGCCTTATGGGACTTATTTAGGCTCCCTTTGACTTATTTAGGGTCTTTCGGGGCATATCTACTTGCTTTTGCGAGGTATTTACAGGCTTTTTGTGTACTTAGAAGCTTTTGAAGCATATTTAGAGGCGTTCTGGGTGTATCTAGGGCCTTATGGGAGGCATTTAGACTCCCTTTGTGTTATTTAAGATCTTTCGGGGCATATGTAGAGGCTTTGGGGAGGTATTTACTGGCTGTTGGTGTATTTAGAAGCTTTAGAAGCATATTTAGAGGCGTTCTTGGTGTATCTAGGGCCTTATGGGAGGTATTTAGACTAGCTTTGTCTTATTTAAGGTCTTTCGGGGCATATCTACTGGCCTTTGCGAGGTATTTACTGGCTTTTGGTGTACTTAGAAGCTTTTGAAGCATTTTTAGATGCGTTCTGGATGTATCTAGGGCCCTATGGGAGGTATTTCTTCTCTCTTTGGCTTATTTAAGGTCTTTCGGGGCATATCTAGAGGCGTTTGCGAGGTATTTACTGGCTTTGGTGTACTTAGAAGCTTTAGAAGCATATTTAGAGGCGTTCTGGGTGTATCTAGGGCCTTATGGGAGGTATTTAGACTCCCTTTGTCTTATTTAAGGTCTTTCGGGGCATATGTAGAGGCGTTTGCGAGGTATTTACTGGCTTTTGGTGTACTTAGAAGCTTTAGAAGCATATTTAGTGGCGTTCTGGGTGTATCTAGGGCCTTATGGGAGGTATTTAGAATCCCTTTGTCTTATTCAAGGTCTTTCGGGGCATATGTAGAGGCTTTGGCGAGGTATTTACTGGCTGTTTGCTGTACTTAGAAGTTTTTGAAGCAAATGTAGAGGCGTTCTGGGTCTATTTAGGGCCTTATGGGAGGCATCTAGACTACTTTTGGCTTATTTGAGGTCTTTCGGGGCATATCTTGAGGCTTTTGCGAGAAATTTACTGGCTTTTGGTGTACTTAGAAGCATTTAAAGCACATTTAGAGGCGTTCTTGGTGTATCTAGGGCCTTATGGGAGGTATTTAGACAAGCTTTGGCTTATTTAAGGTCTTTCGGGGCACATCAAGAGGCCTTTGCGAGGCATTTACTGGCTTTTGTTGTACTTAGAATCTTTTGAAGCATTTTTAGATGCGTTCTGGATGTATCTAGGGTCCTATGGGAGGTATTTCTACTCTCTTTGGCTTATTTAAGGTCTTTCGGGCATATCTAGAGGCGTTTGTGAGGTATTTACTGGCTTTGGTGTACTTAGAAGCTTTAGAAGCATATTTAGAGGCGTTCTGGTTGTAGCTAGGGCCTTATGGGAGGTATTTAGACTCCCTTTGTCTTATTTAAGGTCTTTCGGGGCATATGTGGAGGCTTTTGCGAGGTATTTACTGGCTGTTTGCTGTACTTAGAAGCTTTGGAAGCAAATTTAGAGGCGTTCTGGGTGCATTTAGGGCCTTATGGGAGATATCTAGGCTACTTTTGGCTTATTTAAGGTCTTTCGGGGCATATCTAGAGGCTTTTGCGAGGTATTTACTGGCTGTTTGCTGTACTTAGAAGCTTTTGAAGCAAATTTAGAGGCTTTCTGGGTGTATTTAGGGCCTTATGGGAGATATCTAGGCTACTTTTTGCTTATTTAAGGTCATTCGGGGCATATCTAGAGGCTTTTGCGAGGTATTCACTGGCTTTCGATGTACTTAGAAGCTATAGAAGCATAATTAGAGGCGTTCTGGATGTATCTAGGGCCTTATGGGAGGTATTTAGACTCCCTTTGTCTTATTTAAGGTCTTTCGGGGCATATGTAGAGGCTTTGGCGAGGTATTTACTGTCTGTTTGCTGTACTTAGAAGCTTTTGAAGCAAATTTAGAGGCGTTCTGGGTGTATTTAGGGCCTTATGGAAGGCATCTAGACTACTTTTGGCTTATTTAAGGTCTTTCGGGGCATATCTAGAGGCCTTTGCGAGGTATTTACTGGCTTTTGGTTAACTTAGAAGCTTTAGAAGCATAGTTAGAGTCGTTCTGGGTGTATATAGGGCCTTATGAGACCTATTTAGACTCACTTTGGCTTATTTAAGGTCCTTCGGGGTATATCTAGAGGGTTTTGCGAGGTATTTACTGGCTTTTGGTGTACTTATAAGCTTTAGAAGCACATTTAGAGGCGTTCTGGGTATATATAGGGCCTTATGGGACTTATTTAGGCCCCCTTTGGCTTATTTAAGGGCTTTCGGGGCATATCTAGATGCCTTTGCGAGGTATTTACAGGATTTTTGTGTACTTAGAAGCTCTTGAAGCACATTTAGAGGCGTTCTGGGTGTATCTAGGGCCCTATGGGAGGTATTTAGACTCTCTTTGGCTTATTTAAGGTCTTTCGGGGCATATGTAGAGGCCTTTGCGAGGTATTTGCTGGTTGTTTGGTGTACTTAGAAGCATTAGAAGCAGATATAAAGCGTTCTGGGTATATCTAGGGCCTTACGGCAGGTATTTAGACTCCCCTTGACCTATTTAACGTCTTTCGAGGCATATCTAGAGGCTTTTGCGAGGTATTTGCTGGCTGTTTGCTGTACTTAGAAGCTTTTGAAGCAAATTTAGAGGCTTTCTGGGTGTATTTAGGGCCTTATGGGAGATATCTAGGCTATTTTTGGCTTATTTAAGGTCTTTCGGGGCATATCTAGAGGCTTTTATGAGGTATTTACTGGCTTTTGGTGTACTTAGAATCTTTTGAAGCATTTTTAGATGCGTTCTGGATGTATCTAGGGCCCTATGGGAGGTATTTCTACTCTCTTTGGCTTATTTAAATATCTTTCGGGGCATATCTAGAGGCGTTTACGAGGTATTTACTGGCTTTTGGTATACTTAGAAGCTTTAGAAACATAATTAGAGGCGTTCTGGGTGTATCTAGGGCCTTATGGGAGGCATTTAGACTCCCTTTGTCTTATTTAAGATCTTTCGGGGCATATGTAGGGTCTTTGGGGAGGTATTTACTGGCTTTTGGTGTACTTATAAGCTTTAGAAGCACATTTAGAGGCGTTCTGGCTATATATAGGGCCTTATGGGACTTTTTTAGGCTCCCTTTGGCTTATTTAGGGTCTTTCGGGGCATATCTACTTGCTTTTGCGAGGTATTTACAGGCTTTTTGTGTACTCAGAAGCTTTTGAAGCATATTTAGAGGCGTTCTGGGTGTATCTAGGGCCTTATGGGAGGCATTTAGACTCCCTTTGTGTTATTTAAGATCTTTCGGGGCATATGTAGAGGCTTTGGGGAGGTATTTACTGGCTGTTGGTGTATTTAGAAGCTTTAGAAGCATATTTAGAGGCGTTCTTGGTGTATCTAGGGCCTTATGGGAGGTATTTAGACTAGCTTTGGCTTATTTAAGGTCTTTCGGGGCATATCTACAGGCCTTTGCGAGGTATTTACTGGCTTTTGGTGTACTTAGAAGCTTTTGAAGCATTTTTAGATGCGTTCTGGATGTATCTAGGGCCCTATGGGAGGTATTTCTTCTCTCTCTGGCTTATTTAAGGTCTTTCGGGGCATATCTAGAGGCGTTTGCGAGGTATTTACTGGCTTTTGGTGTACTTAGAAGCTTTAGAAGCATATTTAGAGGCGTTCTGGGTGTATCTAGGGCCTTATGGGAGGTATTTAGACTCCCTTTGTCTTATTTAAGGTCTTTCGGGGCATATGTAGAGGCGTTTGCGAGGTATTTACTGGCTTTTGGTGTACTTAGAAGCTTTAGAAGCATATTTAGTGGCGTTCTGGGTGTATCTAGGGCCTTATGGGAGGTAATTAGACTCCCTTTGTCTTATTCAAGGTCTTTCGGGGCATATGTAGAGGCTTTGGCGAGGTATTTACTGGCTGTTTGCTGTACTTAGAAGTTTTTGGAGCAAATGTAGAGGCGTTCTGGGTCTATTTAGGGCCTTATGGGAGGCATCTAGACTACTTTTGGCTTATTTGAGGTCTTTCGGGGCATATCTTGAGGCTTTTACGAGAAATTTACTGGCTTTTGGTGTACTTAGAAGCTTTTAAAGCACATTTAGAGGTGTTCTTGGTGTATCTAGGGCCTTATGGGAGGTATTTAGACCAGCTTTGGCTTATTTAAGGTCTTTCGGGGCACATCAAAGGCCTTTGCGAGGTATTTACTGGCTTTTGTTGTACTTAGAATCTTTTGAAGCATTTTTAGATGCGTTCTGGATGTATCTAGGGCCCTATGGGAGGTATTTCTACTCTCTTTGGCTTATTTAAATATCTTTCGGGGCATATCTAGAGGCGTTTGTGAGGTATTTACTGGCTTTTGGTGTACTTAGAAGCTTTAGAAGCATATTTAGAGGCGTTCTGGTTGTATCTAGGGCCTTATGGGAGGTATTTAGACTCCCTTTGTCTTATTTAAGGTCTTTCGGGGCATATGTGGAGGCTTTGGTGAGGTATTTACTGGCTGTTTGCTGTACTTAGAAGCTTTGGAAGCAAATTTAGAGGCGTTCTGGTTGTATATAGGGCCTTATGCGATTTATTTAGCCTCACTTTGGCTTATTTAAGGTCTTTCGGGGCATATCTAGAGGCTTTTGCGAGGTATTTACTGGCTTTTGGTGTACTTAGAAGCTTTTGAAGCACATTTAGAGGCGTTCTGGGCGCATCTAGGGCCTTAAGGTATTTAGACTACCTTTGGCTTATTTAAGGTCTTTCGGGGCGTATCTAGAGGCCTTTGCGAGGTATTTACTGGCTTTTGTCGTACTTAGAATCTTTTGAAGCATTTTTAGATGCGTTCTGGATGTATCTAGGGCACTATGGGAGGTATTTCTACTCTCTTTGGCTTATTTAAATATCTTTCGGGGCATATCTAGAGGCGTTTGTGAGGTATTTACTGGCTTTTGGTGTACTTAGAAGCTTTAGAAGCATATTTAGAGGCGTTCTGGTTGTATCTAGGGCCTTATGGGAGGTATTTAGACTCCCTTTGTCTTATTTAAGGTCTTTCGGAGCATAGGTGGAGGCTTTGGCGAGGTATTTACTGGCTGTTTGCTGTACTTAGAAGCTTTGGAAGCAAATTTAGAGGCGTTCTGGTTGCATTTCGGGCCTTATGGGAGATATCTAGGCTACTTTTGGCTTATTTAAGGTCTTTCGGGGCATATCTAGAGGCTTTTGCGAGGTATTTACTGGCTGTTTGCTGTACTTAGAAGCTTTTGAAGCAAATTTAGAGGCTTTCTGTGTGTATTTAGGGCCTTATGGGAGATATCTAGGCTACTTTTGGCTTATTTAAGGTCTTTCGGGGCATATCTAGAGGCTTTTACGAGGTATTCACTGGCTTTCGATGTTCTTAGAAGCTATAGAAGCATATTTAGAGGCGTTCTGGGTGTATCTAGGGCCTTATGGGAGGTATTTAGACTCCCTTTGTCTTATTTAAGGTCTTTCGGGGCATATGTAGAGGCTTTGGCGAGGTATTTACTGTCTGTTTGCTGTACTTAGAAGCTTTTGAAGCAAATTTAGAGGCGTTCTGGGTGTATTTAGGGCCTTATGGAAGGCATCTAGACTACTTTTGGCTTATTTATTGTCTTTCGGGGCATATCTAGAGGCGTTTGCGAGAAATTTACTGGCTTTTGGTGTACTTAGAAGCTTTTAAAGCACATTTAGAGGCGTTCTTGGTGTATCTAGGGCCTTATGGGAGGTATTTAGACTAGCTTTGGCTTATCTGAGGTCTTTCGGGGCACATCTAGAGGCCTTTGCGAGGTTTTTACTCGCTTTTGGTGTACTTAGAAGCTTTTGAAGCATTTTTAGATGCTTAGAAGCTTTTAAAGCACATTTAGAGGCGTTCTTGGTGTACCTAGGACCTTATGGGAGGTATTTAGACTAGCTTTGGCTTATTTAAGGTCTTTCGGGGCATATCTAGAAGCCTTTGCGAGGTTTTTGCTGGCTTTTGGTGTACTTAGAAGCTTTGGAAGCAAATTTAGAGGCGTTCTGGGTGTATTTAGGGCCTTATGGGAGATATCTAGGCTACTTTTGGCTTATTTAAGGTCTTTCGGGGCATATCTAGAGGCTTTTACGAGGTATTCACTGGCTTTCGATGTACTTAGAAGCTTTATAAGCATATTTAGAGGCGTTCTGGGTGTATATAGGGCTTTATGGGAGGTATTTCTACTTTCTTTGGCTTATTTTAGGTCTTTCGGGGCATATCTAGAGGCGTTTGCGAGGTATTTGCTAGCTTTTGGTGTACTTAGAAGCTTTAGAAGCATATTTAGAGGCGTTCTGGTTGTATATAGGGCCTTATGGGACTTATTTAGCCTCGCCTCGGCTTATTTAAGGTCTTTCGGGGCATATCTAGAGGCTTTTGCGAGGTATTTACTGGCTTTTGGTGTATTTAGAAGCTTTTGAAGCACATTTAGAGGCGTTCTAGGTGTATCTAGGACCTTAAGGTATTTAGACTACCTTGGGCTGATTTAAGGTCTTTCGGGGCATTTCTAGAGGCCTTTGCGAGGTATTTACTGGCTTTTGGTGTACTTAGAAGCTTTTCAAGCATTTTTAGATGCGTTCTGGATGTATCTAGGGCCCTATGGGAGGAATTTCTTCTCTCTTTGGCTTATTTAAGGTCTTTCGGGGCATATCTAGAGGCGTTTGCGAGGTATTTACTGGCTTTTGGTGTACTTAGAAGCTTTTGAAGCAAATTTAGAGGCTTTCTGGGTGTATATAGGGCCTTATGGTACTTATTTAGCCTCACTTTGGCTTATTTAAGTTCTTTCGGGGCATATCTAGAGGCCTTGTCGAGGTATTTACTGGCTTTTGGTGTACTTAGAAGCTTTTGAAGCACATTTAGAGGCGTTCTAGGGGTATCTAGGACCTTAAGGTGCTTAGACTACCTTTGGGTGATTTAAGGTCTTTCGGGGCATATCTAGAGGCCTTTGCGAGGTATTTACTGGCTTTTGGTGTACTTAGAAGCTTTTGAAGCATTTTTAGATGCGTTCTGGATGTGTCTAGGGCCCTATGGACGGTATTTCTACCCTCTTTGGCTTATTTAAGGTCTTTCGGGGCATATCTAGAGGTGTTTGCGAGGTATTTACTGGCTTTTGGTGTACTTAGAAGCTTTTGAAGCAAATTTAGAGGCGTTCTTGGTGTATCTAGGGCCTTATGGGAGGTATTTAGACTAGCTTTGGCTTATTTAAGGTCTTTCGGGGCACATCTAGAGGCCTTTGCGAGGTTTTTACTGGCTTTTGGTGTACTTAGAAGCTTTTGAAGCATTTTTAGATGCTTAGAAGCTTTTGAAGCATATTTAGAGGCGTTCTTGGTGTACCTAGGGCCTTATGGGTGGTATTTAGACTAGCTTTGGCTTATTTGAGGTCTTTCGGGGCCCTTCTAGAGGCCTTTGCGAGGTTTTTACTGGCTTTTGGTGTACTTAGAAGCTTTTGAAGCATTTTTAGATGCGTTCTGGATGAATCTAGGACCTTATGGGAGGTATTTCTACACTCTTTGTCTTATTTTAGGTCTTTCGGGGCATATCTAGAGGCTTTGGGGAGGTATTTACTGGCTTTTGGTGTATTTAGAAGCCTTAGGAGCATATGTAGAGGCGTTCTGGATGTATGTAGGGCCATATAGGAGGTATTTAGACTCCCTTTGTCGTATTTAAAGTCTTTCGGGCATATCTAGAAGGTTTTGCGGGGTATTTACAAGCTTTTGGTGTACTTAGAAGCTTTTGAAGCATTTTTAGACTCTTAGAAGCTTTTAAAGCACATTTAGAGGCGTTCTTGGTGTACCTAGGGCCTTATGGGAGGTATTTAGACTAGCTTTGGCTTATTTAAGGTCTTTCGGGGCACATGTAGAGGGCTTTGCGAGGTTTTTACTGGCTTTTGGTGTACTTAGAAGCTTTTGAAGCATTTTTAGATGCGTTCTGGATGAATCTAGGGCCTTATGGGAGGTATTTCTACTTTCTTTGTCTTATTTAAGGTCTTTTCGGGGAATATCTAGAGGCGTTTGCGAGGTATTTACTGGCTTTTGGTGTACTTAGAAGCTTTAGAAGCATATTTAGAGGCGTTCTGGGTGTATCTAGGGCCTTATGGGAGGCATTTAGACACCCTTTGTCTTATTTAAGATCTTTCGGGGCATATGTAGAGGCTTTGGGGAGGTATTTACTGGCTTTTGGTGTACTTAGAAGCTTTAGAAGCATATTTAGAGGCGTTCTGGATGTATGTAGGGCCTTATGGGAGATATCTAGGCTACTTTTGGCTTATTTAAGGTCTTTCGGGGCATATCTAGAGGCTTTTACGAGGTATTCACTGGCTTTCGATGTACTTAGACGCTTTATAAGCATATTTAGAGGCGTTCTGTGTGTACATAGGGCTTTATGGGAGGTATTTCTACTTTCTTTGGCTTATTTAAGGTCTTTCGGGGCATATCTAGAGGCGTTTGCGAGGTATTTACTGGCTTTTGGTGTACTTAGAAGCTTTAGAAGCACATTTAGAGGCGTTCTGGCTATATATAGGGCCTTATGGGACTTATTTAGCCTCACTTTGGCTTATTTAAGGTCTTTCGGGGCATATCTAGAGCCTTTGTCGAGGTATTTACTGGCTTTTGGTGTACTTAGAAGCTTTTGAAGCACATTTAGAGGCGTTCTAGGAGTGTCTAGGACCTTAAGGTGCTTAGACTACCTTTGGGTGATTTAAGGTCTTTCGGGGCATATCTAGAGGCCTTTGCGAGGTATTTTCTGGCTTTTGGTGTACTTAGAAGCTTTTGAAGCATTTCTAGATGCGTTCTGGATGAATCTAGGACCTTATGGGAGGTATTTCTACTCTCTTTGTCTTATTTATGTCTTTCGGGGCATATCTAGAGGCTTTGGAGAGGTATTTACTGGCTTTTGGTGTATTTAGAAGCTTTAGGAGCATATTTAGAGGCGTTCTGGATGTATGTAGGGCCTTATGGGAGGCATTTAGACTCCCTTTGTCGTAATTAAAGTCTTTCGGGCATATCTAGAGGGTTTTGCGGGGTATTTACTGGCTTTTGGTGTACTTAGAAGCTTTTGAAGCATTTTTAGATTCTTAGAAGCTTTTAAAGCACATTTAGAGGCGTTCTTGGTGTACCTAGGGCCTTATGGGAGGTATTTAGACTAGCTTTGGCTTATTTAAGGTCTTTCGGGGCACATCTAGAGGGCTTTGCGAGGTTTTTACTGGCTTTTGGTGTACTTAGAAGCTTTTGAAGCATTTTTAGATGCGTTCTGGATGAATCTAGGGCCTTAAGGGAGGAATTTCTACTCTCTTTGTCTTATTTAAGGTCTTTCGGGGCATATCTAGAGGCGTTTGCGAGGTATTTACTGGCTTTTGGTGTACTTAGAAGCTTTAGAAGCATATTTAGAGGCGTTCTGGATGTATGTAGGGCCTTATGGGAGGTATTTAGACTCCCTTTGTCGTGTTTAAAGTCTTTCGGGCATATCTAGAGGGTTTTGCGGGGTATTTAATGGCTTTTGGTGTACTTATAAGCTTTAGAAGCACATTTAGAGGCGTTCTGGCTATATATAGGGCCTTATGGGACTTATTTAGGCTCCCTTTGGCTTATTTAGGGTCTTTCGGGGCATATCTACTTGCTTTTGCGAGGTATTTACAGGCTTTTTGTGTACTTAGAAACTTTTGAAGCATATTTAGAGGCGTTATGGGTGTATCTAGGGCCTTATGGGAGGCATTTGGACTCCCTTTGTGTTATTTATGATCTTTCGGGGCATATGCAGAGGCTTTGGGGAGGTATGTACTGGCTTTTGGTGTATTTAGAAGCTTTAGAAGCATATTTAGAGGCGTTCTTGGCGTATCTAGGGCCTTATGGGAGGTATTTAGACTATCTTTGGCTTATTTAAGGTCTTTCGGGGAATATCTAGAGGCCTTTGCGAGGTATTTACTGGCTTTTGGTGTACCTAGAAGCTTTAGAAGCATATTTAGAGGCGTTCTAGGAGTATCTAGGACCTTAAGGTGCTTAGACTACCTTTGGCTGATTTAAGGTCTTTCGGGGCATATCTAGAGGCCTTTGCGAGGTATTTACTGGCTGTTTGCTGTACTTAGAAGCTTTTGAAGCAAATTTAGAGGCTTTCTGGGTGTATTTAGGGCCATATGGGAGATATCTAGGCTACTTTTGGCTAATTATAGTCTTTCGGGGCATATCTAGAGGCTTTTACGAGGTATTCCCTGGCTTTCGATGTACTTAGAAGCTTTATAAGCATATTTAGAGGCGTTCTGGGTGTATATAGGGCTTTATGGGAGGTATTTCTACTTTCTTTGGCTTATTTAAGGTCTTTCGGGGCATATCTAGAGGCGTTTGCGAGGTATTTACTGGCTTTTGGTGTACTTAGAAGCTTTAGAAGCATATTTAGAGGCGTTCTGGTTGTATATAGGGCCTTATGGGACTTATTTAGCCTCACTTTGGCTTATGTAAGGTCTTTCGGGGCATATCTAGAGGTTTTTGCGAGGTATTTACTGGCTTTTGGTGTACTTAGAAGCTTTTGAAGCACATTTAGAGGCGTTCTAGGAGTATCTAGGACCTTAAGGTGCTTAGACTACCTTTGGCTGATTTAAGGTCTTTCGGGGCATATCTAGAGGCCTTTGCGAGGTATTTACTGGCTTTTGGTGTACTTAGAAGCTTTAGAAGCATTTTTAGATGCGTTCTGGATGTGTCTAGGGCCCTATGGAAGGTATTTCTACCCTCTTTGGCTTATTTAAGGTCTTTCGGGGCATATGTAGAGGCTTTGGCGAGGTATTTACTGGCTGTTTGCTGTACTTAGAAGCTTTTGAAGCAGATATAAGAGCGTTCTGGGTATATCTAGGGCCTTATGGGAGGCATCTAGACTACTTTTGGCTTATTTAAGGTCTTTCGGGGCATATCTAGAGGCTTTTGCGAGAAATTTCCTGGCTTTTGGTGTACTTAGAAGCTTTTAAAGCACATTTAGAGGCGTTCTTGGTGTATCTAGGGCCTTATGGGAGGTATTTAGACTAGCTTTGGCTTATTTAAGGTCTTTGGGGGCACATTTAGAGGCCTTTGCGAGGTATTTACTGGCTTTTGGTGTACTTATAAGATTTAGAAGCACATTTAGAGGCGTTCTTGGTGTATCTAGGGCCTTATGGGACTTATTTAGGCTCCCTTTGGCTTATTTAAGGTCTTTCGGGGCATATATAGATGCTTTTGCGAGGTATATACAGGCTTTTTGTGTACTTAGAAGCTTTTGAAGCACATTTAGAGGCGTTCTGGGCGTATCTAGGGCCTTAAGGTATTTCTACTCTCTTTGGCTTATTTAAGGTTTTTCGGGGCATATTTAGGGGCTTTTTCGAGGTATTCACTGGCTTTCGATGTACTTAGAAGCTTTAGAAGCATATTTAGAGGCGTTCTGGTTGTATATAGGGCCTTATGGGACTTATTTAGCCCCACTTTGGCTTATTTAAGGTCTTTCGGGGCATATCTAGAGGCTTTTGCGAGGTATTTACTGGCTTTTGGTGTACTTAGAAGCTTTTGAAGCACATTTAGAGGCGTTCTGGGCGTATATAGGGCCTTAAGGGAGGCATTTAGACGCCCTTTGGCTTATTTAAGGTCTTTCGGGGCATATCTAGAGGCTTTTGCGACGTATTTACTGGCTTTTGGTGTACTTAAAAGCTTTTGAAGCACATTTAGAGGCGTTCTGGGCGTATCTAGGGCCTTAAGGTATTTCTACTCTCTTTGGCTTATTTAAGGTTTTTCGGGGCATATTTAGGGGCTTTTTCGAGGTATTCACTGGCTTTCGATGTACTTAGAAGCTTTAGAAGCATATTTAGAGGCGTTGTGGTGGTATATAGGGCCTTATGGGACTTATTTAGCCTCACTTTGGTTTATTTAAGGTCTTTCGGGGCATATCTAGAGGCTTTTGCGAGGTATTTACTGGCTTTTGGTGTATTTAGAAGCTTTTGAAGCACATTGAGAGGCGCACTGGGCGTATCTAGGGCCTTAAGGTATTTAAACTACCTTTGGCTGATTTAAGGTCTTTCGGGGCATTTCTAGAGGCCGTTGCGAGGTATTTGCTGGCTTTTGGTGTACTTAGAATCTTTTGAAGCATTTTTAGATGCGTTCTGGATGTATCTAGGGCCCTATGGGAGGTATTTCTACTCTCTTTGGCTTATTTAAGGTCTTTCGGGGCATATCTAGAGGCGTTTGCGAGGTATTTACTGGCTTTTGGTGTACTTAGAAGCTTTAGAAGCATATTTAGAGGCGTTCTGGTTGTAGATAGGGCCTTATGGGACATATTTAGCCTCGCTTTTGCTTATTTAAGTTCTTTCGGGGCATATCTAGAGGCTTTTGCGAGGTATTTACTGGCTTTTGGTGTACTTAGAAGCTTTTGAAGCACATTTAGAGGCGTTCTAGGTGTATCTAGGACCTTAAGGTATTTAGACTACCTTTGGCTGATTTAAGGTCTTTCGGGGCATTTCTAGAGGCCGTTGCGAGGTATTTGCTGGCTTTTGGTGTACTTAGAAGCTTTTGAAGCATTTTTAGATGCGTTCTGGATGTATCTAGGGCCCTATGGGAGGTATTTCTACTCTCTTTGGCTTATTTAAGGTCTTTCGGGGCATTTCTAGAGGCGTTTGCGAGGTATTTACTGGCTTTTGGTGTATTTAGAAGCTTTAGAAGCTTATTTAGAGGCGTTCTGGGTGTATCTAGGGCCTTATGGGAGGCACTTAGACTCCCTTTGTCTTATTTAAGATCTTTCGGGGCATATGTAGAGGCTTTGGGGAGGTATTTACTGGCTTTTGGTGTATTTAGAAGCTTTAGAAGCATATTTAGAGGCGTTCTGGATGTATGTAGGGCCTTATGGGAGGGATTTAGACTCCCTTTGTCCTATTTGAAGTCTTTCGGGCATATCTAGAGGGTTTTTCGAGGTATTTACTGGCTTTTGGTGTACTTATAAGCCTTAGAAGCACATTTAGAGGCGTACTGTCTATATATAGGGCCTTGTGGGACTTATTTAGGCTCCCTTTGGTGTATTTAGGGTTTTTCGGGGCATATCTACTTGCTTTTGCGCGGTATTAACAGGCTTTTTGTGTACTTAGAGGCCTTTGAAGCATATTTAGAGGCGTTCTGGGTGTATCTAGGGCCTTAGGGGAGGCATTTAGACTCCCTTTGTGTTATTTAAGATCTTGCGGGGCATATGTAGAGGCTTTGGGGAGGTATTTACTGGCTTTTGGCGTATTTAGAAGCTTTAGAAGCATATTTAGAGGCGTTCTTGGTGTATCTAGGGCCTTATGGGAGGTATTTAGACTAGCTTTGGCTTATTTAAGGTCTTTCGGGTCATATCTAGAGCCCTTTGCGAGGTATTTACTGGCTTTTGGTGTACTTAGAAGATTTTCAAGCATTTTTAGATGCGTTCTGGATGTATCTAGGGCCCTATGGGAGGTATTTCTTCTCTCTTTGGCTTATTTAAGGTCTTTCGGGGCATATCTAGAGGCGTTTGCGAGGTATTTATTGGCTTTTGGTGTACTTAGAAGCTTTAGAAGCTAATTTAGAGGCGTTCTGGGTGTATCTAGGGCCTTAGGGGAGGTATTTAGACTCCCCTTGTCTTATTAAAGGTCTTTCGGGGCATATGTAGAGGCTTTGGCGAGGTATTTACTGGCTGTTTGCTGTACTTAGAAGCTTTTGAAGCAAATTTAGAGGCTTTCTGGGTGTATTTAGGGCCATATGGGAGATATCTAGGCTACTTTTGGCTAATTATAGTCTTTCGGGACATATCTAGAGGCTTTTACGAGGTATTCCCTGGCTTTCGATGTACTTAGAAGCTTTATAAGCATATTTAGAGGCGTTCTGGGTGTATATAGGGCTTTATGGGAGGTATTTCTACTTTCTTTGGCTAATTTAAGGTCTTTCGGGGCATATCCAGAGGCGTTTGCGAGGTATTTACTGGCTTTTGGTGTACTTAGAAGCTTTAGAAGCATATTTAGAGGCGTTCTGGTTGTATATAGGGCCTTATGGGACTTATTTAGCCTCACATTGGCTTATTTAAGGTCTTTCGGGGCATATCTAGAGGCTTTTGCGAGGTATTTACTGGCTTTTGGTGTACTTAGAAGCTTTTGAAGCACATTTAGAGGCGTTCTAGGAGTATCTAGGACCTTAAGGTGCTTAGACTACCTTTGGCTGATTTAAGGTTTTTCGGGGCATATCTAGAGGCCTTTGCGAGGTATTTACTGGCTTTTGGTGTACTTAGAAGCTTTTGAAGCATTTTTAGATGCGTTCTGGATGTGTCTAGGGCCCTATGGAAGGTATTTCTACCCTCTTTGGCTTATTTAAGGTCTCTCGGGGCATATCTAGAGGCGTTTGCGAGAAATTTACTGGCTTTTGGTGTACTTAGAAGCTTTTAAAGCACATTTAGAGGCGTTCTTGGTGTATCTAGGGCCTTATGGGAGGTACTTAGACTAGCTTTGGCTTATCTAAGGTCTTTCGGGGCACATCTAGAGGCCTTTGCGAGGTTTTTACTGGCTTTTTGTGTACCTAGAAGCTTTTGAAGCATTTTTAGATGCTTAGAAGCTTTTAAAACACATTTAGAGGCGTTCTTGGTGCACCTAGGGCCTTATGGGAGGTATTTAGACTAGCTTTGGGTTTTTTAAGGTCTTTCGGGGCACATCTAGAGGCCTTTGCGAGGTTTTTACTGGCTTTTGGTGTACTTGGAAGCTTTTGAAGCATTTTTAGATGCGTTCTGGATGAATCTAGGGCCTTATGGGAGGTATTTCTACTCTCTTTGTATTATTTAAGGTCTCTCGGGGCATATCTAGAGGCTCTGGGTAGGTATTTACTGGCTTTGGTGTATTTAGAAGCTTTAGAAGCATATTTAGAGGCGTTCTGGATGTATGTAGGGCCTTATTGGAGGTATTTAGACTCCCTTTGTCGTATTTAAAGTCTTTCGGGCATATCTCGAGGGTTTTGCGAGGTATTTACTGGTTTTTGGTGTACTTATAAGCTTTAGAAGCACATTTAGAGGCGTTCTGGCTATATAGGGCCTTATGGGACTTATATAGGCCCCCTTTGGCTTATTTAGGGTCTTTCGGGGCATATCTACTTGCTTTTGCGAGGTATTTACAGGCTTTGGTGTACTTAGAAGCTTTTGAAGCATATTTAGAGGCGTTCTGGGTGTATCTAGGGCCCTATGGGAGGCATTTAGACTCCCTTTGTGTTATTTAAGATCTTTCGGGGCATATGTAGAGGCTTTTGCGAGGTATTTACTGGCTTTTGGTGTACTTAGAAGCTTTTGAAGCACATTTAGAGGCGTTCTAGGAGTATCTAGGACCTTAAGGTGCTTAGACTACCTTTGGCTGATTTAAGGTCTTTCGGGGCATATCTACAGGCCTTTGCGAGGTATTTACTGGCTTTTGGTGTACTTAGAAGCTTTTGAAACATTTTTAGATGCGTTCTGGATGTATCTAGGGCCCGATGGGAGGTATTTCTTCTCTCTTTGGCTTACTTAAGGTCTTTCGGGGTATATCTAGAGGCGTTTGCGAGGTATTTACTGGCTGTTTGCTGTACTTAGAAGCTTTTGAAGCAGATATAAAAGCGATCTGGGTATATCTAGGGCCTCATGGGAGGCATCTAGACTACTTTTGGCTTATTTAAGGTCTTTCGGGGCATATCTAGAGGCTTTTACGAGGTATTTACTGGTTTTTGGTGTACTTAGAAGCTTTAGAAGCATATTTAGGGGCATTCTGGTTGTATATAGGGCCTTATGCGACTTATTTAGCCTCACTTTGGCTTATTTAAGGTCTTTCGGGGCATATCTAGAGGCTTTTGCGAGGTATTTACTGGCCTTTGGTGTACTTAGAAGCTTTTGAAGCACATTTAGAGGCGTTCTAGGAGTATCTAGGACCTTAAGGTGCTTAGACTACCTTTGGCTGATTTAAGGTCTTTCGGGGCATATCTAGAGGCCTTTGCGAGGTATTTACTGGCTTTTGGTGTACTTAGAAGCTTTTGAAGCATTTTTAGATGCGTTCTGGATGTGTCTAGGGCCCTATGGACGGTATTTCTACCCTCTTTGGCTTATTTAAGGTCTTTCGGGGCATTAATAGAGGCGTTTGCGAGGTATTTACTGGCTTTTGGTGTACTTAGAAGCTTTAGAAGCATATTTAGAGGCGTTCTGGGTGTATCTAGGGCCTTACGAAAGCTATTTAGACTCCCTTTGTCTTATTTAAGGTCTTTCGGGGCATATGTAGAGGCTTTGGCGAGGTATTTACTGGCCTTTTGCTGTACTTAGAAGCCTTTGAAGCAAATTTAGAGGCGTTCTGGGTGTATTTAGGGCCTTATGGGAGGCATCTAGACTACTTTTGGCTTATTTAAGGTCTTTCGGGGCATATCTAGAGGCTTTTGCGAGAAATTTCCTGGCTTTTGGTGTACTTAGAAGCTTTTAAAGCACATTTAGAGGCGTTCTTGGTGTATCTAGGGCCTTATTGGAGGTATTTAGACTAGCTTTGTCTTATTTAAGGTCTTTGGGGGCACATTTAGAGGCCTTTGCGAGGTATTGACTGGCCTTTGGTGTACTTATAAGATTTAGAAGCACATTTAGAGGCGTTCTGGGTATATATAGGGCCTTATGGGACTTATTTAGGCTCCCTTTGGCTTATTTAAGGTCTTTCGGGGCATATCTAGATGCTTTTGCAAGGTATATACAGGCTTTTTGTGTACTTAGAAGCCTTTGAAGCACATCTACAGGCGTTCTGGGCGTATCTAGGGCCTTAAGGTATTTAGACTACCTTTGGCTTATTTAAGGTCTTTCGGGGCATATCTAGAGGCCTTTGCGAGGTATTTACTGGCTTTTGTTGTACTTAGAATCTTTTGAAGCATTTTTAGATGCGTTCTGGATGTATCTAGGTCCCTATGGGAGGTATTTCTACTCTCTTTGGCTTATTTAAGGCCTTTCGGGGCATATCTAGGGGCTTTTACGAGGTATTCACTGGCTTTCGATGTACTTAGAAGCTTTAGAAGCATATTTAGAGGCGTTCTGGTTGTATATAGGGCCTTATGGGACTTATTTAGCCTCACTTTGGCTTATTTAAGGTCTTTCGGGGCATATCTAGAGGCTTTTGCTAGGTATTTACTGGCTTTTGGTGTACTTAGAAGCTTTTGAAGCACATTTAGAGGAATTCTGGGCGTATCTAGGGCCTTAAGGGAGGCATTTAGACTCCCTTTGGCTTATTGAAGGTCTTTCGGGGCATATCTAGAGGATTTTGCGATGTATTTACTGGCTTTTGGTGTACTTAAAAGCTTTTGAAGCACATTTAGAGGCGTTCTGGGCGTATCTAGGGCCTTAAGGTATTTAGACTACCTTTGGCTTATTTAAGGTCTTTCGGGGCATATCTAGAGGCCTTTGCGAGGTATTTACTGGCTTTTGGTGTACTTAGAAGCTTTAGAAGCCTATTTAGAGGCGTTCTGGTTGTATCTAGGGCCTTATGGGAGGTATTTAGACTCCCTTTGTCTTATTTACGGTCTTTCGGGGCATATGTGGAGGCTTTGGCGAGGTATTTACTGGCTGTTTGCTGTACTTAGAAGCTTTGGAAGCAAATTTAGAGGCGTTCTGGGTGTATTTATGGCCTTATGGGAGATATCTAGGCTACTTTTGGCTTATTTAAGGTCTTTCGGGGCATATCTAGAGGCTTTTACGAGGTATTCACTGGCTTTCGATGTACTTAGAAGCTTTATAAGCATATTTAGAGGCGTTCTGGGTGTATATAGGGCTTTATGGGAGGTATTTCTACTCTCTTTGGCATATTTTAGGTCTTCGGGGCATATCTAGAGGCGTTTGCGAGGTATTTACTGGCTTTTGGTGTACTTAGAAGCTTAAGAAACATATTTAGAGGCGTTCAGGTTGTAGATAGGGCCTTATGGGACATATTTAGCCTCGCTTTTGCTTATTTAAGGTCTTTCTGGGCATATCTAGAGGCTTTTGTGAGGTATTTACTGGCTTTTGGTGTACTTAGAAGCTTTTGAAGCACATTTAGAGGCGTTCTAGCAGTATCTAGGACCTTAAGGTATTTAGACTACCTTTGGCTGTTTTAAGGTCTTTCGGGGCATTTCTAGAGGCCGTTGCGAGGTATTTACTGGCTTTTGGTGTACTTAGAAGCTTTTGAAGCATTTTTAGATGCGTTCTGGATGTATCTAGGGCCCTATGGGAGGTATTTCTACTCTCTTTGGCTTATTTAAGTTCTTTCGGGTCACATCTAGAGGCCTTTGCGAGGTTTTTACTGGCTTTTGGTGTACTTAGAAGCTTTAGAAGCATATTTAGAGGCGTTCTGGGTGTATCTAGGGCCTTATGGGAGGCATTTAGACTCCCTTTGACTTATTTAAGATCTTTCGGGGCATATGTAGAGGCTTTGGGGAGGTATTTACTGGCTTTTGGTGTATTTAGAAGCTTTAGAAGCATATTTAGAGGCGTTCTGGATGTATGTAGGGCCTTATGGGAGGTATTTAGACTCCCTTTGTCGTATTTGAAGTCTTTCGGGCATATCTAGAGGGTTTTTGGAGGTATTTACTGGCTTTTGGTGTACTTATAAGCCTTAGAAGCACATTTAGAGGCGTTCTGGCTATATATAGGGCCTTGTGGGACTTATTTAGGCTCCCTTTGGCGTATTTAGGGTTTTTCGGGGCATATCTACTTGCTTTTGCGCGGTATTTACAGGCTTTTTGTGTACTTAGAGGCCTTTGAAGCATATTTAGAGGCGTTCTGGGTGTATCTAGGGCCTTAAGGGAGGCATTTAGACTCCCTTTGTGTTATTTAAGATCTTGCGGGGCATATGTAGAGGCTTTGGGGAGGTATTTACTGTCTTTTGGTGTATTTAGAAGCTTTAGAAGCATATTTAGAGGCGTTCTTGGTGTATCTAGGGCCTTATGGGAGGTATGTAGACTAGCTTTGGCTTATTTAAGGTCTTTCGGGGCATATCTAGAGGCCTTTGCGAGGTATTTACTGGCATTTGGTGTACTTAGAAGATTTTCAAGCATTTTTAGATGCGTTCTGGATGTATCTAGGGCCCTATGGGAGGTATTTCTTCTCTCTTTGGCTTATTTAAGGTCTTTCGGGGCATATCTAGAGGCGTTTGCGAGGTATTTACTGGCTGTTTGCTGTACTTAGAAGCTTTTGAAGCAAATTTAGAGGCTTTCAGGGTGTATTTAGGGCCATATGGGAGATATCTAGGCTACTTTTGGCTAATTATAGTCTTTCGGGGCATATCTAGAGGCTTTTACGAGGTATTCCCTGGCTTTCGATGTACTTAGAAGCTTTATAAGCATATTTAGAGGTGTTCTGGGTGTTTATAGGGCTTTATGGGAGGTATTTCTACTTTCTTTGGCTTATTTAAGGTCTTTCGGGCCATATCTGGAGGCGTTTGCGAGGTATATACTGGCTTTTGGTGTACTTAGAAGCTTTAGAAGCATATTTAGAGGCGTTCTTGTTGTATATAGGGCCTTATGGGACTTATTTAGCCTCACACTGGCTTATTTAAGGTCTTTCGGGGCATATCTAGAGGCTTTTGCGCGGTATTTACTGGCTTTTGGTGTACTTAGAAGCTTTTGAAGCACATTTAGAGGCGTTCTAGGAGTATCTAGGACCTTAAGGTGCTTAGACTACCTTTGGCTGATTTAAGGTTTTTCGGTTCATATCTAGAGGCCTTTGCGAGATTTTTACTGGCTTTTGGTGTACTTAGAAGCTTTTGAAGCATTTTTAGATGCGTTCTGGATGTGTCTAGGGCCCTATGGAAGGTATTTCTACCCTCTTTGGCTTATTTAAGGTCTTTCGGGGCATATCTAGAGGCGTTTGCGAGGTATTTACTGGCTTTTGGTGTACTTAGAAGCTTTAGAAGCATATTTAGAGGCGTTCTGGGTGTATCTAGGGCCTTAGGGGCGGTATTTAGACTCCCTTTGTCTTATTTAAGGTCTTTCGGGGCATATGTAGAGGCTTTGGCGAGGTATTTACTGGCTGTTTGCTGTACTTAGAAGCTTTTGAAGCACATTTAGAGGCTTTCTGGGTGTATTTAGGGCCATATGGGAGATATCTAGGCTACTTTTGGCTAATTAAAGTCTTTCGGGGCATATCTAGAGGCTTTTACGAGGTATTCACTGGCTTTCGATGTACTTAGAAGCTTTATAAGCATATTTAGAGGTGTTCTGGGTGTATATAGGGCTTTATGGGAGGTATTTCTACTTTCTTTGGCTTATTTAAGGTCTTTCGCGGCATATCTAGAGGCGTTTGCGAGGTATTTACTGGCTTTTGGTGTACTTAGAAGCTTTAGAAGCATATTTAGAGGCGTTCTGGTTGTATATAGGGCCTTATGGGACTTATTTAGCCTCACTTTGGCTTACTTAAGGTCTTTCGGGGCATATCCAGAGGCTTTTCCGAGGTATTTACTGGCTTTTGGTGTACTTAGAAGTTTTAAAGCACATTTAGAGGCGTTCTAGGAGTATCTAGGACCTTAAGGTGCTTAGACTACCTTTGGCTGATTTAAGGTCTTTCGGGGCATATCTAGAGGCCTTTGCGAGGTATTTACTGGCTTTTGGTGTACTTAGAAGCTTTTGAAGCATTTTTAGATGCGTTCTGGATGTGTCTAGGGCCCTATGGAAGGTATTTCTACCCACTTTGGCTTATTTAAGGTTTTCGGGGCATATCTAAAGGCGTTTGCGAGGTATTTACTGGCTTTTGGTGTACTTAGAAGCTTTTGAAGCAAATTTAGAGGCGTTCTGGGTGTATTTAGGGCCTTATGGGAGGCATCTAGACTACTTTTGGCTTATTTAAGGTCTTTCGGGGCACATCTAGGGGCTTTTGCGAGAAATTTACTGGCTTTTGGTGTACTTAGAAGCTTTTAAAGCAAATTTAGAGGCGTTCTTGGTGTATCTAGGGCCTTATGGGAGGTATTTAGACTAGCTTTGGCTTATCTAAGGTCTTTCGGGGCACATCTAGAGGCCTTTGGGAGGTATTTACTGGCTTTTGGTGTACTTAGAAGCTTTTGAAGCATTTTTAGATGCGTTCTGGATGTATCTAGGGCCTTATGGGAGGTATTTCTACTCTCTTTGGCTTATTTAAGGTCTTTCGGGGCATATGTAGAGGCTTTGGCGAGGTATTTACTGGCTGTTTGCTGTACTTAGAAGCTTTTGAAGCAAATTTAGAGGCTTTCTGGGTGTATTTAGGGCCATATGGGAGATATCTAGGCTACCTTTGGCTAATTAAAGTCGTTCGGGGCATATCTAGAGGCTTTTACGAGGTATTCACTGGCTTTCGATGTACTTAGAAGCTTTATAAGCATATTTACAGGCGTTCTGGGTGTATATAGGGCTTTATGGGAGGTATTTCTACTTTCTTTGGCTTATTTAAGGTCCTTCGGGGCATATCTAGAGGCCTTTGCGAGGTATTTACTGGCTTTTGGTGTACTTAGAAGCTTTAGAAGCATATTTAGAGGCATTCTGGTTGTATCTAGGGCCTTATGGGTGGTATTTAGACTCCCTTTGTCTTATTTACGGTCTTTCGGGGCATATGTGGAGGCTTTGGCGAGGTATTTACTGGCTTTTGGTGTCCTTAGAAGTTTTGAAGCACATTTAGAGGCGTTCTAGGAGTATCTAGGACCTTAAGGTGCTTAGACTACCTTTGGCTGATTTAAGGTCTTTCGTGGCATATCTAGAAGCCTTTCCGAGGTATTTACTGGCTTTTGGTGTACTTAGAAGCTTTTGAAGCATCTTTAGATGCGTTCTGGATGTGTCTAGGGCCCTATGGAAGGTATTTCTACCCTCTTTGGCTTATTTTAGGTCTTTCGGGGCATATCTAGAGGCGTTTGCGAGGTATTTACTGGCTTTTGGTGTACTTAGAAGCTTAAGAAGCACATTTAGAGGCGTTCTGGGTGTATCTAGGGCCTTATGGGAGCTATTTAGACTCCCTTTGTCTTATTTATGGTCTTTCGGGGCATATGTAGAGGCTTTGGCGAGGTATTTACTGGCTGTTTGCTGTACTTAGAAGCTTTTAAAGCACATTTAGAGGCGTTCTTGGTGTATCTAGGGCCTTATGGGAGGTATTTAGACTAACTTTGGCTTATCTAAGGTCTTTCGGGGCACATCTAGAGGCCTTCGCGAGGTTTTTACTGGCTTTTTGTGTACTTAGAAGCTTTTGAAGCATTTTTAGATGCTTAGAAGCTTTTAAAACACATTTAGAGGCGTTCTTGGTGCACCTAGGGCCTTATGGGAGGTATTTAGACTAGCTTTGGGTTATTTAAGGTCTTTCGGGGCACATCTAGAGGCCTTTGCGAGGTTTTTACTGGCTTTTGGTGTACTTGGAATCTTTTGAAGCATTTTTAGATGCGTTCTGGATGAATCTAGGGCCTTATGGGAGGTATTTCTACTCTCTTTGTCTTATTTAAGGTCTCTCGGGGCATATCTAGAGGCTTTGGGGAGGTGTTTACTGGCTTTGGTGTATTTAGAAGCTTTAGAAGCATATTTAGAGGCGTTCTGGATGTATGTAGGGCCTTATGGGAGGTATTTAGACTCCCTTTGTCGTATTTAAAGTCTTTCGGGCATATCTCGAGGGTTTTGCGAGGTATTTACTGGTTTTTGGTGTACTTATAAGCTTTAGAAGCACATTTAGAGGCGTTCTGGCTATATATAGGGCCTTATGGGACTTATTTAGGCTGCCTTTGGCTTATTTAGGGTCTTTCGGGGCATATCTACTTGCTTTTGCGAGGTATTTACAGGCTTTTTGTGTACTTAGAAGCTTTTGAAGCATATTTAGAGGCGTTCTGGGTGTATCTAGGGCCTTATGGGAGGCATTTAGACTCCCTTTGTGTTATTTAAGATCTTTCGGGACATATGTAGAGGCTTTGGGAAGCTATTTACTGGCTTTTGGTGTATTTAGAAGCTTTAGAAGCATATTTAGAGGCGTTCTTGGTGTATCTAGGGCTTTATGGGAGGTATATAGACTAGCTTTGGCTTATTTAAGGTCTTTCGGGGCATATCTAGAGGCCTTTGCGAAGTATTTACTGGCTTTTGGTGTACTTAGAAGCTTTAGAAGCATATTTAGAGGCGTTCTTGGTGTATCTAGGGCCTTATGGGAGGTATTTAGACTAGCTTTGGCTTATTTAAGGTCTTTCGGGGTATATGTAGAGGCTTTGGCGAGGTATTTACTGGCCGTTTGCTGTACTTAGAAGCTTTTGAAGCAGATATAAAAGCGTTCTGGGTATATCTAGGGCCTTATGGGAGGCATGTAGACTACTTTGGGCTTATTTAAGGTCTTTCGGGGCAGATCTAGAGGCTTTTGCGAGAAATTTCCTGGCTTTTGGTGTACTTAGAAGCTTTAGAAGCATATTTAGTGGCGTTCTGGGTGTATCTAGGGCCTTATGGGACTTATTTAGGCTCCCTTTGGCTTATTTAGGGTCTTTCGGGGCATATCTACTTGCTTTTGCGAGGTATTTACAGGCTTTTTGTGTACTTAGAAGCTTTTGAAGCACATTTAGAGGCGTTCTTGGTGTATCTAGGGCCTTATGGGAGGCATCTAGACAACTTTTGGCTTATTTAAGGTCTTTCGTGGCATATCTAGAGGCTTTTGCGAGAAATTTACTGGCTTTTGGTGTACTTAGAAGCTTATAAAGCACATTTAGAGGCGTTCTTGGTGTATGTAGGGCCTTATGGGAGGTATTTAGACTAGCTTTGGCTTATTTAAGGTTTTTCAAGGCATATCTAAAGGCCTTTGCGAGGTATTTACTGGCTTTTGGTGTACTTAGAAACTTTTAAAGCACTTTTAGATGCGTTCTGGATGTATCTAGGGCCTTATGGGAGGTATTTAGACTAGCTTTGGCTTATCTAAGGTCTTTCGGGGCACATCTAGAGGCCTTCGCGAGGTTTTTACTGGCTTTTTGTGTACTTAGAAGCTTTTGAAGCATTTTTAGATGCTTAGAAGCATTTAAAACACATTTAGAGACGTTCTTGGTGCACCTAGGGCCTTATGGGAGGTATTTAGACTAGCTTTGGCTTATTTAAGGTCTTTCGGGGCATATCCAGAGGCTTTTGCGAGGTATTTACTGGCTTTTGGTGTACTTAGAAGTTTTGAAGCATTTTTAGATGCGTTCTGGATGTGTCTAGGGCCCTATGGAAGGTATTTCTACCCTCTTTGGCTTATTTAAGGTCTTTCGGGGCATATCTAGAGGCGTTTGCGAGGTATTTACTGGCTTTTGGTGTACTTAGAAGCTTTAGAAGCACATTTAGAGGCGTTCTGGGTGTATCTAGGGCCTTATGGGAGCTATTTAGACTCCCTTTGTCTTATTTGAAGTCTTTCGGGCATATCTAGAGGGTTTTTCGAGGTATTTACTGGCTTTTGGTGTACTTATAAGCCTTAGAAGCACATTTAGAGGCGTTCCGGCTATATATAGGGCCTTGTGGGACTTATTTAGGCTCCCTTTGGCGTATTTAGGGTCTTTCGGGGCATATCTACTTGCTTTTGCGCGGTATTTACAGGCTTTTTGTGTACTTAGAGGCCTTTGAAGCATAGTTAGAGGCGTTCTGGGTGTATCTAGGGCCTTAAGGGAGGCATTTAGATTCCCTTTGTCTTATTTAAGATCTTGCGGGGCATATGTAGAGGCTTTGGGGAGGTATTTCCTGGCTTTTGGTGCATTTAGAAGCTTTAGAAGCATTTTTAGAGGCGTTCTTGGTGTATCTAGGGCCTTATGGGAGGTATTTAGACTAGCTTTGGCTTATTTAAGGTCTTTCGGGGCATATCTAGAGGCCTTTGCGAGGTATTTACTGGCATTTGGTGTACTTAGAAGATTTTCAAGCATTTTTAGATGCGTTCTGGATGTATCTAGGGCCCTATGGGAGGTATTTCTTCTCTCTTTTGCTTATTTAAGGTCTTTCGGGGCATATCTAGAGGCGTTTGCGAGGTATTTACTGGCTGTTTGCTGTACTTAGAAGCTTTTGAAGCAAATTTAGAGGCTTTCTGGGTGTATTTAGGGCCATATGGGAGATATCTAGGCTACTTTTGGCTAATTATAGTCTTTCGGGGCATATCTAGAGGCTTTTACGAGGTATTCCCTGGCTTTCGATGTACTTAGAAGCTTTATAAGCATATTTAGAGGTGTTCTGGGTGTATATAGGGCTTTATGGGAGGTATTTCTACTTTCTTTGGCTTATTTAAGGTCTTTCGGGGCATATCTAGAGGCGTTTGCGAGGTATTTACTGGCTTTTGGTGTACTTAGAAGCTTTAAAAGCATATGTAGAGGCGTTCTGGTTGTATATAGGGCCTTATGGGCCTTATTTAGCCTCACATTGGCTTATTTAAGGTCTTTCGGGGCATATCTAGAGGCTTTTGCGCGGTATTTACTGGCTTTTGGTGTACTTAGAAGCTTTTGAAGCACATTTAGAGGCGTTCTAGGAGTATCTAGGACCTTAAGGTGCTTAGACTACCTTAGGCTGATTTAAGGTTTTTCGGGGCATATCTAGAGGCCTTTGCGAGATTTTTACTGGCTTTTGGTGTACTTAGAAGCTTTTGAAGCATTTTTAGATGCGTTCTGGATGTGTCTAGGGCCCTATGGAAGGTATTTCTACCCTCTTTGGCTTATTTAAGGTCTTTCGGGGCATATCTAGAGGCGTTTGCGAGGTATTTACTGGCTTTTGGTGTACTTAGAAGCTTTAGAAGCATATTTAGAGGCGTTCTGGGTGTATCTAGGGCCTTAGGGGAGGTATTTAGACTCCCTTTGTCTTATTTAAGGTCTTTCGGGGCATATGTAGAGGCTTTGGCGAGGTATTTACTGGCTGTTTCCTGTACTTAGAAGCTTTTGAAGCAAATTTAGAGGCTTTCTGGGTGTATTTAGGGCCATATGGGAGATATCTAGGCTACTTTTGGCTAATTAAAGTCTTTCGGGGCATATCTAGAGGCTTTTACGAGGTATTCACTGGCTTTCGATGTACTTAGAAGCTTTATAAGCATATTTAGAGGCGTTCTGGGTGTATATAGGGCTTTATGGGAGGTATTTCTACTTTCTTTGGCTTATTTAAGGTCTTTCGCGGCATATCTAGAGGCGTTTGCGAGGTATTTACTGGCTTTTGGTGTACTTAGAAGCTTTAGAAGCATATTTAGAGGCGTTCTGGTTGTATATAGGCCCTTATGGGACTTATTTAGCCTCACTTTGGCTTATTTAAGGTCTTTCGGGGCATATCCAGAGGCTTTTCCGAGGTATTTACTGGCTTTTGGTGTACTTAGAAGTTTTAAAGCACATTTAGAGGCGTTCTAGGAGTATCTAGGACCTTAAGGTGCTTAGACTACCTTTGGCAGATTTAAGGTCTTTCGGGGCATATCTAGAGGCCTTTGCGAGGTATTTACTGGCTTTTGGTGTACTTAGAAGCTTTTGAAGCATTTTTAGATGCGTTCTGGATGTGTCTAGGGCCCTATGGAAGGTATTTCTACCCTCTTTGGCTTATTTAAGGTCTTTCGGGGCATATCTAAAGGCGTTTGCGAGGTATTTACTGGCTTTTGGTGTACTTTGAAGCTTTTGAAGCAAATTTAGAGGCGTTCTGGGTGTATTTAGGGCCTTATGGGAGGCATCTAGACTACTTTTGGCTTATTAAAGGTCTTTCGGGGCACATCTAGAGGCTTTTGCGAGAATTTTACTGGCTTTTGTTGTACTTAGATGCTTTTAAAGCACATTTAGAGGCGTTCTTGGTGTATCTAGGGCCTTATGGGAGGTATTTAGACTAGCTTTGGCTTATCTAAGGTCTTTCGGGGCACATCTAGAGGCCTTTGGGAGGTATTTACTGGCTTTTGGTGTACTTAGAAGCTTTTGAAGCATTTTTAGATGCGTTCTGGATGTATCTAGGGCCTTATGGGAGGTATTTCTACTCTCTTTGGCTTATTTAAGGTCTTTCGGGGCATATGTAGAGGCTTTGGCGAGGTATTTACTGGCTGTTTGCTGTACTTAGAAGCTTTTGAAGCAAATTTAGAGGCTTTCTGGGTGTATTTAGGGCCATATGGGAGATATCTAGGCTACCTTTGGCTAATTAAAGTCGTTCGGGGCATATCTAGAGGCTTTTACGAGGTATTCACTGGCTTTCGATGTACTTAGAAGCTTTATAAGCATATTTACAGGCGTTCTTGGTGTATATAGGGCTTTATGGGAGGTATTTCTACTTTCTTTGGCTTATTTAAGGTCTTTGGGGCATATCTAGAGGCCTTTGCGAGGTATTTACTGGCTTTTGGTGTACTTAGAAGCTTTAGAAGCATATTTAGAGGCATTCTGGTTGTATCTAGGTCCTTATGGGAGGTATTTAGACTCCCTTTGTCTTATTTACGGTCTTTCGGGGCATATGTGGAGGCTTTGGCGAGGTATTTACTCGCTTTTGGTGTCCTTAGAAGTTTTGAAGCACATTTAGAGGCGTTCTAGGAGTATCTAGGACCTTAAGGTGCTTAGACTACCTTTGGCTGATTTAAGGTCTTTCGTGGCATATCTAGAGGCCTTTCCGAGGTATTTACTGGCTTTTGGTGTACTTAGAAGCTTTTGAAGCATTTTTAGATGCGTTCTGGATGTGTCTAGGACCCTATGGAAGGTATTTCTACCCTCTTTGGCTTATTTTAGGTCTTTCGGGGCATATCTAGAGGCGTTTGCGAGGTATTTACTGGCTTTTGGTGTACCTAGAAGCTTTAGAAGCACAATTAGAGGCGTTCTGGGTGTATCTAGGGCCTTATGGGAGCTATTTAGACTCCCTTTGTCTTATTTAAGGTCTTTCGGGGCATATGTAGAGGCTTTGGCGAGGTATTTACTGGCTGTTTGCTGTACTTAGAAGCTTTTAAAGCACATTTAGAGGCGTTCTTGGTGTATCTAGGGCCTTATGGGAGGTATTTAGACTAACTTTGGCTTATCTAAGGTCTTTCGTGGCACATCTAGAGGGCTTCGCGAGGTTTTTACTGGCTTTTTGTGTACTTAGAAGCTTTTGAAGCATTTTTAGATGCTTAGAAGCTTTTAAAACACATTTAGAGACGTTCTTGGTGCACCTAGGGCCTTATGGGAGGTATTTAGACTAGCTTTGGGTTATTTAAGGTCTTTCGGGGCACATCTAGAGGCCTTTGCGAGGTTTTTACTGGCTTTTGGTGTACTTGGAATCTTTTGAAGCATTTTTAGATGCGTTCTGGATGAATCTAGGGCCTTATGGGAGGTATTTCTACTCTCTTTGTCTTATTTAAGGTCTCTCGGGGCATATCTAGAGGCTTTGGGGAGGTATTTACTGGCTTTGGTGTATTTAGAAGCTTTAGAAGCATATTTAGAGGCGTTCTGGATGTATGTAGGGCCTTATGGGAGGAATTTAGACTCCCTTTGTCGTATTTAAAGTCTTTCGGGGATATCTCGAGGGTTTTGCGAGGTATTTACTGGTTTTTGGTGTACTTATAAGCTTTAGAAGCACATTTAGAGGCGTTCTGGCTATATATAGGGCCTTATGGGACTTATTTAGGCTGCCTTTGGCTTATTTAGGGTCTTTCGGGGCATATCTACTTGCTTTTGCGAGGTATTTACAGGCTTTTTGTGTACTTAGAAGCTTTTGAAGCATATTTAGAGGCGTTCTGGGTGTATCTAGGGCCTTATGGGAGGCATTTAGACTCCCTTTGTGTTATTTAAGATCTTTCGGGACATATGTAGAGGCTTTGGGAAGCTATTTACTGGCTTTTGGTGTATTTAGAAGCTTTTGAAGCATATTTAGAGGCGTTCTTGGTGTATCTAGGGTCTTATGGGAGGTATATAGACTAGCTTTGGCTTATTTAAGGTCTTTCGGTTCATATCTAGAGGCCTTTGCGAGGTATTTACTGGCTTTTGGTGTACTTAGAAGCTTTTGAAGCATTTTAGATGCGTTCTGGATGTATCTCGGGCCCTATGGGAGGTATTTCTTCTCTCTTTGGCTTATTTAAGGTCTTTCGGGGCATATCTAGAGGCGTTTGCGAGGTATTTACTGGCTTTTGGTGTACTTAGAAGCTTTAGAAGCATATTTAGTGGCGTTCTGGGTGTATCTAGGGCCTTATGGGAAGTATTTAGACTCCCTTTGTCTTATTTATGGTCTTTCGGGGCATATGTAGAGGCTTTGGCGAGGTATTTACTGGCCGTTTGCTGTACTTAGAAGCTTTTGAAGCAGATATAAAAGCGTTCTGGGTATATCTAGGGCCTTATGGGAGGCATGTAGACTACTTTTGGCTTATTTAAGGTCTTTCGGGGCATATCTAGAGGCTTTTGCGAGAAATTTCCTGGCTTTTGGTGTACTTAGAAGCTTTTAAAGCACATTTAGAGGCGTTCTGGGTGTATCTAGGGCCTTGTGGGAGGTATTTAGACTAGCTTTGGCTTATTTAAGGTCTTTGGGGGCACATTTAGAGGCCTTTGCGAGGTATTTACTGGCTTTTGGTGTACTTAGAAGCATTCGAAGCATTTTTAGATGCGTTCTGGATGTATCTAAGGCCTTATGGGAGGTATTTCTACTCTCTTTGGCTTATTTAAGGTCTTTCGGGGCATTTCTAGAGGCGTTTGCGAGGTATTTACTGGCTTTTGGTGTACTTAGAAGCTTTAGAAGCATATTTAGAGGCGTTTTGGGTGTATCTAGGGCCTTATGGGAGGCATTAAACTCCCTTTGTCTTATTTAAGATCTTTCGGGGCATATGTAGAAGCTTTGGGGAGGTATTTACTGGCTTTTGGTGTATTTAGAAGCTTTAGAAGCATATTTAGAGGCGTTCTGGGTGTATGTAGGGCCTTATGGGACTTATTTAGACTCACTTTGTCGTATTTAAAATCTTTCGGGGCATATCTAGGGGGTTTTGCGAGGTATTTACTGCCTTTTGGTGTACTTATAAGCTTTAGAAGCACATTTGGAGCCGTTCTGGGTATATATAGGGCCTAATGGGACTTATTTAGGCTCCCTTTGGCTTATTTAGGGTCTTTCGGGGCATATCTACTTGCTTTTGCGAGGTATTTACAGGCTTTTTGTGTACTTAGAAGCTTTTGAAGCACATTTAGAGGCGTTCTTGGTGTATCTAGGGCCTTATGGGAGGTATTTAGACTCGCTTTGTCTTACTAAAGGTCTTTCGGGGCATATGTAGAGGCTTTGGCGAGGTATTTACTGGCTGTTTGCTGTACTTAGAAGCTTTTGAAGCAAATTTAGAGGCGTTCGGGTGTATTTAGGGCCTTATGGGAGGCATCTAGACAACTTTTGGCTTATTTAAGGTCTTTCGTGGCATATCTAGAGGCTTTTGCGAGGTATTTACTGGCTTTTGATGTACTTAGAAACTTTTAAAGCACTTTTAGATGCGTTCTGGATGTATCTAGGGCCTTATGGGAGGTATTTAGACTAGCTTTGGCTTATCTAAGGTCTTTCGGGGCACATCTAGAGGCCTTCGCGAGGTTTTTACTGGCTTTTTGTGTACTTAGAAGCTTTTGAAGCATTTTTAGATGCTTAGAAGCTTTTAAAACACATTTAGAGACGTTCTTGGTGCACCTAGGGCCTTATGGGAGGTATTTAGACTAGCTTTGGGTTATTTAAGGTCTTTCGGGGCACATCTAGAGGCCTTTGCGAGGTTTTTACTGGCTTTTGGTGTACTTGGAAGCTTTTGAAGCATTTTTAGATGCGTTCTGGATGAATCTAGGGCCTTATGGGAGGTATTTCTGCTCTCTTTGTCTTATTTAAGGTCTCTCGGGGCATATCTAGAGGCTTTGGGGAGGTATTTACTGGCTTTTGGTGTACTTAGAAGCTTTTGAAGCACATTTAGAGGCGTTCTAGGAGTATCTAGGACCTTAAGGTGCTTAGACTACCTTTGGCTGATTTAAGGTCTTTCGGGGCATATCTAGAGGCCTTTGCGAGGTATTTACTGGCATTTGGTGTACTTAGAAGCTTTTGAAGCATTTTTAGATGCGTTCTGGATGTATCTAGGGCCCGATGGGAGGTATTTCTTCTCTCTTTTGCTTATTTAAGGTCTTTCGGGGTATATCTAGAGGCGTTTGCGAGGTATTTACTGGCTTTTGGTGTACTTAGAAGTTTTAGAAGCATATTTAGAGGCGTTTCGGCGTGTATCTAGGGCCTCATGGGAGGTATTTAGACTCCCTTTGTCTTATTTAAGGTCTTTCGGGGCATATGTAGAGGCTTTGGCGAGGTATTTACTGGCTGTTTGCTGTACTTAGAAGCTTTTGAAGCAGATATAAGAGCGTTCTGGGTGTATCTAGGGCCTTATGGGAGGTATTTAAACTAGCTTTGGCTTATTTAAGGTCTTTGGGGGCACATTTAGAGGCCTTTGCGAGGTATTTACTGGCTTTTGGTGTACTTATAAGATTTAGAAGCACATTTAGAGGCGTTCTGGGTATATATAGGGCCTTATGGGACTTATTTCGGCTCCCTTTGGCTTATTTAAGGTCTTTCGGGGCATATCTAGATGTTTTTGCGAGGTATATACAGGCTTTTTGTGTACTTAGAAGCTTTTGAAGCACATTTAGAGGCGTTCTGGGAGTATCTAGGGCCTTAAGGTATTTAGACTAACTTTGGCTTATTTAAGGTCATTCGGGGCATATCTAGAGGCCTTTCACGAGGTATTTACTGGCTTTTGTTGTCCTTAGAATCTTTTGAAGCATTTTTAGATGCGTTCTGGATGTATCTAGGGCCCTATGGGAGGTATTTCTACTCTCCAAGGCTTATTTAAGGTCTTTCGGGGCATATCTAGGGGCTTTTACGAGGTATTCACTGGCTTTCGATGTACTTAGAAGCTTTAGAAGCATATTTAGAGGCGTTCTGGTTGTATATAGGGCCTTATGGGACTTATTTAGCCTCACTTTGGCTTATTTAAGGTCTTTCGGGGCATATCTAGAGGCTTTTGGGAGGTATTTACTGGCTTTTGGTGTACTTAGAAGCTTTTGAAGCACATTTAGAGGCGTTCTGGGCGTATCTAGGGCCTTAAGGGAGGCATTTAGACTCCCTTTGGCTTATTTAAGGTCTTTCGGGGCATATCTAGCGTCTTTTGCGACGTATTTACTGGCTTTTGGTGTACTTAAAAGCTTTTGAAGCACATTTAGAGGCGTTCTGGTCGTATCTAGGGCCTTAAGGTATTTAGACTACCTTTGGCTTATTTAAGGTCTTTCGGGGCATATGTAGAGGCCTTTGCGAGGTATTTACTGGCTTTTGGTGTACTTAGAAGCTTTAGAAGCATATTTAGAGGCATTCTGGTTGTATCTAGGGCCTTATGGGAGGTATTTAGACTCCCTTTGTCTTACTTACGGTCTTTCGGGGCATATGTGGAGGCTTTGGCGAGGTATTTACTGGCTGTTTGCTGTACTTAGAAGCTTTGGAAGCAAATTTAGAGGCGTTCTGGGTGTATTTATGGCCTTATGGGAGATATCTAGGCTACTTTTGGCTTATTTAAGGTCTTTCGGGGCATATCTAGAGGCTTTTACGAGGTATTCACTGGCTTTCGTTGTACTTCGAAGCTTTATAAGCATATTTAGAGGCGTTCTTGGTGTATCTAGGGCCTTATGGGAGGTATTTAGACTAGCTTTGGCTTATTTAAGGTCTTTGGGGGCACATTTAGAGGCCTTTGCGAGGTATTTACTGGCTTTTGGTGTACTTATAAGATTTGGAAGCACATTTGGAGGTGTTCTGTGTCTATCTAGGGCCCTATGGGAGGTACTTAGACTCCCCATGACTTATTTAACGTCTTTCGAGGCATATCTAGAGGCTTTTGCGAGGTATTTACTGGCTGTTTGCTGTACTTAGAAGCTTTTGAAGCAAATATAGAGGCTTTCTGGGTGTATTTAGGGCCTTATGGGAGATATCTAGGCCACTTTTGGCTTATTTAAGGTTTTTCGGGGCATATCTAGAGGCTTTTACGAGGTATTTACTGGCTTTCGATGTACTTAGAAGCTTTATAAGCATATTTAGAGGCGTTCTGGGTGTATATAGGGCTTTATGGGAGGTATTTCTACTTTCTTTGGCTTATTTAAGGTCTTTCGGGGCATATCTAGAGGCGTTTGCGAGGTATTTACTGGCTTTTGGTGTACTTAGAAGCTTTAGAAGCATATTTAGAGGAGTTCCGGTTGAATATAGGGCCTTATGGGACTTATTTAGCCTCACTTTGGCTTATTTAAGGTCTTTCGGGGCATACCTAGAGGTTTTGCGAGGTTTTTACTGGCTGTTTGCTGTACTTAGAAGCTTTTGAAGCAAATATAGAGGCTTTCTGGGTGTATTTAGGGCCTTATGGGAGATATCTAGGCTACTTTTGGCTTATTTAAAGTCTTTCGGGGCATATCTAGAGGCTTTTACGAGGTATTCACTGGCTTTCGATATACTTAGAAGCATTATAAGCATATTTAGAGGCGTTCTGGGTGTATATAGGGCTTTATGGGAGGTATTTCTACTTTCTTTGGCCTATTTAAGGTCTTTCGGGGCATATCTAGAGGCGTTTGCGAGGTATTTACTGGCTTTTGGTGTACTTAGAAGCTTTTGAAGCACATTTAGAGGCGTACTGGGTGTATCTAGGGCCTTAAGGTATTTAGACTACCTTTGGCTTATTTAAAGTCTTTCGGGGCATATCTAGAGGCCTTTGCGAGGTATTTACTGGCTTTTGGTGTACTTAGAAGCTTTAGAAGCATATTTAGAGGCGTTCTGGTTGTATCTAGGGCCTTATGGGAGGTATTTAGACTCCCTTTGTCTTATTTAAGGTGTTTCGGAGACTATGTAGAGGTTTTGGCGAGGTATTTACTAGCTATTTGCTGTACTTAGAAGCCTTTGAAGCAAATTTAGAGGCGTTCTGGTTGTATTTAGGGCCTTATGGGAGGCATCTAGACTACTTTTGGCTTATTTAGGGTCTTTCGGTGCATATCTAGAGACTTTTGCGAGAAATTTCCTGGCTTTTGGTGTACTTAGAAGCTTTTAAAGCACATTTATAGGCGTTCTTGGTGTATCTAGGGCCTTATGGGAGGTATTTAGACTAGCTTTGGCTTATTTAAGGTCTTTCGGGGCACATCTAGAGGCCTTTGGGAGGTATTTACTGGCTTTTGGTGTACTTAGAAGCATTTGAAGCACTTTTAGATGCGTTCTGGATGTATCTAGGGCCTTATGGGAGGTATTTAGACTAGCTTTGGCTTATCTAAGGTCTTTCGGGGCACATCTAGAGGCCTTCGCGAGGTTTTTACTGGCCTTTTGTGTACTTAGAAGCTTTTGAAGCATTTTTAGATGCTTAGAAGCTTTTAAAACACATTTAGAGACGTTCTTGGTGCACCTAGGGCCTTATGGGAGGTATTTAGACTAGCTTTGGCTTATTTAAGGTCTTTCGGGGCATATCCAGAGGCTTTTGCGAGGTATTTACTGGCTTTTGGTGTACTTAGAAGTTTTGAAGCATTTTTAGATGCGTTCTTGATGTGTATAGGGCCCTATGGAAGGTATTTCTACCCTCTTTGGCTTATTTAAGGTCTTTCGGGGCATATCTAGAGGCGTTTGCGAGGTATTTACTGGCTTTTGGTGTACTTAGAAGCTTTAGAAGCACATTTAGAGGCGTTCTGGGTGTATCTAGGGCCTTATGGGAGCTATTTAGACTCCCTTTGTCTTATTTAAGGTCTTTCGGGGCATATGTAGAGGCTTTGGCGAGGTATTTACTGGCTGTTTGCTGTACTTAGAAGCTTTTGAAGCAAATTTAGAGGCGTTCTGGGTGTATTTAGGGCCTTATGAGGGGCATCTAGACAACTTTTGGCTTATTTAAGGTCTTCCGGGGCATATCTAGAGGCTTTTGCGAGAAATTTACTGGCTTTTCGTGTACTTAGAAGCTTTTAAAGCACATTTAGAGGCGTTCTTGGTGCATCTAGGGCCTTATGGGAGGTATTTAGACTAGCTTTGGCTTATCTAAGGTCTTTCGGGGCACATCTAGAGGCCTTCTCGAGGTTTTTACTGGCTTTTTGTGTACTTAGAAGCTTTTGAAGCATTTTTAGATGCTTAGAAGCTTTTAAAACACATTTAGAGGCGCTCTTGGTGCACCTAGGGCCTTATGGGAGGTATTTCGACTAGCTTTGGGTTATTTAAGGTCTTTCGGGGCACATCTAGAGGACTTTGCGAGGTTTTTACTGGCTTTTGGTGTACTTGGAAGCTTTTGAAGCATTTTTAGATGCGTTCTGGATGAATCTAGGGCCTTATGGGAGGTATTTCTGCTCTCTTTGTCTTATTTAAGGTCTCTCGGGGCATATCTAGAGGCTTTGGGGAGGTATTTACTGGCTTTTGGTGTACTTAGAAGCTTTAGAAGCATATTTAGAGGCATTCTGGTTGTATCTAGGGCCTTATGGGAGGTATTTAGACTCCCTTTGTCTTATTTACGGTCTTTCGGGGCATATGTGGAGGCTTTGGCGAGGTATTTACTGGCTGTTTGCTGTACTTAGAAGCTTTGGAAGCAAATTTAGAGGCGTTCTGGGTGTATTTATGGCCTTATGGGAGATATCTAGGCTACTTTTGGCTTATTTAAGGTCTTTCGGGGCATATCTAGAGGCTTTTGCGAGGTATTCACTGGCTTTCGTTGTACTTCGAAGCTTTATAAGCATATTTAGAGGCGTTCTGGGTGTATATGGGGCTTTATGGGAGGTATTTCTACTTTCTTTGGCATATTTTAGGTCTTCGGGGCATATCTAGAGGCGTTTGCGAGGTATTTACTGGCTCTTGGTGTACTTAGAAGCTTTTGAAGCATATTTAGAGGCGTTCTGGGTGTATCTAGGGCCTTATGGGAGGCATTTAGACTCCCTTTGTGTTATTTAAGATCTTTCGGGGCATATGTAGAAGCTTTGGGCTTTTGGTGTATTTAGAAGCTTTAGAAGCATTTTTAGAGGCGTTCTTGGTGTATCTAGGGCCTTATGGGAGGTATTTAGACTCCCTTTGTCTTATTTATGGTCTTTCGGGGCATATGTAGAGGCTTTGGCGAGGTATTTACTGGCTTTTGGTGTACTTAGAAGCTTTTAAAGCACATTTAGAGGCGTTCTTGGTGTATCTAGGGCCTTATGGGAGGTATTTAGACTAGCTTTGGCTTATTTAAGGTCTTTGGGGGCACATTTAGAGGCCTTTGCGAGGTATTTACTGGCTTTTGGTGTACTTATAAGATTTGGAAGCACATTTGGAGGTGTTCTGGGTCTATCTAGGGCCCTATGGGAGGTACTTAGACTCTCGTTGGCTTATTTAAGGTCTTTCGGGGCATATGTAGAGGCTTTTGCGAGGTATTTACTGGCTGTTTGCTGTACTTAGAAGCTTTTGAAGCAAATTTAGAGGCTTTCTGGGTGTATTTAGGGCCTTATGGGAGATATCTAGGCCACTTTTGGCTTATTTAAGGTTTTTCGGGGCATATCTAGAGGCTTTTACGAGGTATTCACTGGCTTTCGATGTACTTAGAAGCTTTACAAGCATATTTAGAGGCGTTCTGGGTGTATATAGGGCTTTATGGGAGGTATTTCTACTTTCTTGGGCCTATTTAAGGTCTTTCGGGGCATATCTAGAGGCGTTTGCGAGGTATTTACTGGCTTTTGGTGTACTTAGAAGCTTTAGAGGCATATTTAGAGGAGTTCCGGTTGAATATAGGGCCTTATGGGACTTATTTAGCCTCACTTTGGCTTATTTAAGGTCTTTCGGGGCATATCTAGAGGCGTTTGCGAGGTATTTACTGGCTGTTTGGTGTACTTAGAAGCTTTTGAAGCACATTTAGAGGCGTACTGGGTGTATCTAGGGCCTTTCGGGAGGTATTTAGACTCCCCTTGGCCCATTTAACGTCTTTCGAGGCATACCTAGAGGTTTTGCGAGGTTTTTACTGGCTGTTTGCTGTACTTAGAAGCTTTTGAAGCAAATATAGAGGCTTTCTGGGTGTATTTAGGGCCTTATGGGAGATATCTAGGCTACTTTTGGCTTATTTAAAGTCTTTCGGGGCATATCTAGAGGCTTTTACGAGGTATTCACTGGCTTTCGATATACTTAGAAGCATTATAAGCATATTTAGAGGCGTTCTGGGTGTATATAGGGCTTTATGGGAGGTATTTCTACTTTCTTTGGCCTATTTAAGGTCTTTCGGAGCATATCTAGAGGCGTTTGCGAGGTATTTACTGGCTTTTGGTGTACTTAGAAGCTTTAGAAGCATATTTAGAGGAGTTCTGGTTGAATATAGGGCCTTATAGGACTTATTTAGCCTCACTTTGGCTTATTTAAGGTTTTTCGGGGCATATCTAGAGGCTTTTGCGAGGTATTTACTGGCTTTTGGTGTACTTAGAAGCTTTTGAAGCATTTTTAGATGCGTTCTGGATGTGTCTAGGGCCCTATGGAAGGTATTTCTACCCTCTTTGGCTTATCTAAGGTCTTTCGGGGCATATCTAGAGGCGTTTGCGAGGTATTTACTGGCTTTTGGTGTACTTAAAAGCTTTAGAAGCACATTTAGAGGCGTTCTGGGAGTATCTAGGGCCTTATGGGAGCTATTTAGACTCCCTTTGTCTTATTTAAGGTCTTTCGGGGCATATGTAGAGGCTTTGGCGAGGTATTTACTGGCTGTTTGCTGTACTTAGAAGCTTTTGAAGCAAGTTTAGAGGCGTTCTGGGTGTATTTAGGGCCTTATGAGGGGCATCTAGACTACTTTTTGCTTATTTAAGGTCTTTCGGGGCATATCTAGAGGCTTTTGCGAGAAATTTACTGGCTTTTGGTGTACTTAGAAGCTTTTAAAGCACATTTAGAGGCGTTCTTGGTGTATCTAGGGCCTTATGGGAGGTTTTTAGACTAGCTTTGGCTTATCTAAGGTCTTTCGGGGCACATCTAGAGGCCTTCGCGAGGTTTTTACTGGCTTTTTGTGTACTTAGAAGCTTTTGAAGCATTTTTAGATGCTTAGAAGCTTTTAAAACACATTTAGAGGCGTTCTTGGTGCACCTAGGGCCTTATGGGAGGTATTTCGACTAGCTTTGGATTATTTAAGTTCTTTCGGGGCACATCTAGAGGACTTTGCGAGGTTTTTACTGGCTTTTGGTGTACTTGGAAGCTTTTGAAGCATTTTTAGATGCGTTCTGGATGAATCTAGGGCCTTATGGGAGGTATTTCTACTCTCTTTGTCTTATTTAAGGTCTCTCGGGGCATATCTAGAGGCTTTGGGGAGGTATTTACTGGCTTTGGTGTATTTAGAAGCTTTAGAAGCATATTTAGAGGCGTTCTGGATGTATGTAGGGCCTTATGGGAGGTATTTAGACTCCCTTTGTCGTATTTAAAGTCTTTCGGGCATATCTCGAGGGTTTTGCGAGGTATTTACTGGTTTTTGGTGTACTTTTAAGCTTTAGAAGCACATTTAGAGGAGTTCTGGCTATATATAGGGTCTTATGGGACTTATTTAGGCTCCCTTTGGCTTATTTAGGGTCTTTCGGGGCATATCTACTTGCTTTTGCGAGGTATTTACAGGCTTTTTGTGTACTTAGAAGCTTTTGAAGCATATTTAGACGCGTTCTGGGTGTATCTAGGGCCTTATGGGAGGCATTTAGACTCCCTTTGTGTTATTTTAGATCTTTCGGGGCATATGTAGAGGTTTTGGGGAGGTATTTACTGGCTTTTGGTGTACTTAGAAGCTTTAGAAGCATATTTAGTGGCGTTCTGGGTGTATCTAGGGCCTTATGGGAGGTATTTAGACTCCCTTTGTCTTATTTATGGTCTTTCGGGGCATATGTAGAGGCTTTGGGGAGGTATCTACTGGCTTTTGGTGTACTTAGAAGCTTTAGAAGCATATTTAGAGGCGTTCTGGATGTATCTAGGGCCTTATGGGAGGTATTTAGACTCCCTTTTTCTTATTTATGGTCTTTCGGGGCATATGTAGAGGCTTTGGGGAGGTATCTACTGGCTTTTGGTGTACTTAGAAGCTTTAGAAGCATATTTAGTGGCGTTCTGGGTGTATCTAGGGCCTTATGGGAGGTATTTAGACTCCCTTTGTCTTATTTATGGTCTTTCGGGGCATATGTAGAGGCTTTGGGGAGGTATCTACTGGCTTTTGGTGTACTTAGAAGCTTTAGAAGCATATTTAGAGGCGTTCTGGATGTATCTAGGGCCTTATGGGAGGTATTTAGACTCCCTTTGTCTTATTTATGGTCTTTCGGGGCATATGTAGAGGCTTTGGCGAGGTATTTACTGGCCGTTTGCTGTACTTAGAAGCTTTTGAAGCAGATATAAAAGCGTTCTGGGTATATCTAGGGCCTTATGGGAGGCATGTAGACTACTTTTGGCTTATTTAAGGTCTTTCGGGACATATCTAGAGGCTTTTGCGAGAAATTTCCTGGCTTTTGGTGTACTTAGAAGCTTTTAAAGCACATTTAGAGGCGTTCTTGGTGTATCTAGGGCCTTATGGGAGGTATTTAGACTAGCTTTGGCTTATTTAAGGTCTTTGGGGGCACATTTAGAGGCCTTTGCGAGGTATTTACAGGCTTTTTGTGTACTTAGAAGCTTTTGAAGCACATTTAGAGGCGTTCTGGGTCTATCTAGGGCCCTATGGGAGGTACTTAGACTCTCGTTGGCTTATTTAAGGTCTTTCGGGGCATATGTAGAGGCTTTTGCGAGGTATTTACTGGCTGTTTGGTGTACTTAGAAGCATTAGAAGCAGATATAGAAGCGTTCTGGGTATATCTAGGGCCTTACGGGAGGTATTTAGACTCCCCTTGACTTATTTAACGTCTTTCGAGGCATATCTAGAGGCTTTTGCGAGGTATTTACTGGCTGTTTGCTGTACTTAGAAGCTTTTGAAGCAAATATAGAGGCTTTCTGGGTGTATTTAGGGCCTTATGGGAGATATCTAGGCCACTTTTGGCTTATTTAAGGTCTTTCGGGGCCTATCTAGAGGCTTATAGGTGGTATTCACTGGCTTTCGATATACTTAGAAGCTTTATAAGCATATTTAGAGGCGTTCTGGGTGTATATAGGGTTTTATGGGAGGTATTTCTACTTTCTTTGGCATATTTAAGGTCTTTCGGGGCATATCTAGAGGCGTTTGCGAGGTATTTACTGGCTTTTGGTGTACTTAGAAGCATTAGAAGCAGATATAGCAGCGTTCTGGGTATATCTAGGGCCTTACGGGAGGTATTTAGACTCCCCTTGCCTCATTTAACGTCTTTCGAGGCATATCTAGAGGCTTTTGCGAGGTTTTTACTGGCTGTTTGCTGTACTTAGAAGCTTTTGAAGCAAATATAGAGGCTTTCTGGGTGTATTTAGGGCCTTATGGGAGATATCTAGGCTACTTTTGGCTTATTTAAAGTCTTTCGGGGCATATCTAGAGGCTTTTAAGAGGTATTCACTGGCTTTCGATATACTTAGAAGCTTTGTAAGCATATTTAGAGGCCTTCTGGGTGTATATAGGGCTTTATGGGAGGGATTTCTACTTTCTTTGGCCTATTTAAGGTCTTTCGGGGCATATCTAGAGGCGTTTGCGAGGTATTTACTGGCTTTTGGTGTACTTAGAACCTTTAAAAGCACATTTAGAGGACTTCTGGTTGAATATAGGCCCTTATGGGACTTATTTAGCCTCACTTTGGCTTATTTAAGGTCTTTCGGGGCATATCTAGAGGCTTTTGCGAGGTATTTACTGGCTTTTGGTGTACTTAGAAGCTTTTGAAGCACATTTAGAGGCGTTCTGGGTGTATCTAGGGCCTTAAGGTAATTAGACTACCTTTGGCTTATTTAAGGTCTTTCGGGGCATATCTAGAGGCCTTTGCGAGGTATTTACTGGCTTTTGGTGTACTTAGAAGCTTTTGAAGCATTTTTAGATGCGTTCTGGATGTATCTAGGGCCCTATGGGAGGTATTTCTACTCTCTTTGTCTTATTTAAGGCCTTTCGGGGCATATCTAGAAGCGTTTGCGAGGTATTTACTGGCTTTTGGTGTACTTAGAAGCTTTAGAAGCATATTTAGAGGCGTTCTGGGTGTATGTAGGGCCTTATGAGAGGTATTTAGACTCCCTTTGTCGTATTTAAAATCTTTCGGGGCATATCTAGGGGGTTTTGCGAGGTATTTACTGGCTTTTGGTGTACTTATAAGTTTTAGAAGCACATTTAGAGGCGTTCTGGGTATTTATAGGGCCTTATGGGACTTATTTAGGCTCCCTTTGGCTTATTTAGGGTCTTTCGGGTCATATCTACTTGCTTTTGCGAGGTATTTACAGGCTTTTTGTGTACTTAGAAGCTTTTGAAGCACATTTAGAGTCGTTCTAGGTGTATCTAGGGCCTTATGGGAGGTATTTAGACTCCCTTTGTCTTATTAAAGGTCTTTCGGGGCATATGTAGAGGCTTTGGCGAGGTATTTACTGGCTGTTTGCTGTACTTAGAAGCTTTTGAAGCAAATTTAGAGGCGTTCGGGTGTATTTAGGGCCTTATGGGAGGCATCTAGACAACTTTTGGCTTATTTAAGGTCTTTCGTGGCATATCTAGAGGCTTTTGCGAGAAATTTACTGGCTTTTGGTGTCCTTAGAAGCTTATAAAGCACATTTAGAGGCGTTCTTGGTGTATCTAGGGCCCTATGGGAGGCATTTAGACTAGCTTTGGCTTATTTAAGGTTTTTCAAGGCATATCTAAAGGCCTTTGCGAGGTATTTACTGGCTTTTGGTGTACTTAGAAACTTTTAAAGCACTTTTAGATGCGTTCTGGATGTATCTAGGGCCTTATGGGAGGTACGTCTACTCTCTTTGGCTTATTTAAGGTCTTTCGGTGCATATCTAGAGGCGTTTGCGAGGGATTTACCGGCTTTTGGTGTACGTAGAAGCTTTAGAAGCATATTTAGAGGCGTTCTGGGTGTATATAGTGTCTTATGGGACTTATTTAGGCTTCCTTTGGTTTATTTCAGGTCTTTCGGGGCATATCTAGATGCTTTTGCGAGGTATTTACAGGCTTTTTATGTACTTAGAAGCTTTTGAAGCACATTTAGAGGCGTTCTGGGTGTATCTAGGGCCTGTGGGAGGTATTTAGACTCCCTTTGACTTATTTAAGGTATTTCGGGGCATACCTAGAGGTTTCTGCGATGTATTTACTGGTTGTTGGGTGTACTTAGAAGCTTTTGAAGCAAATTTAGAGGTGTTCTGGGTGTATCTAGGGCCTTATGGGAGGTACTTAGACTCCTTTTTGCTTATTTAAGGTCTTTCGGAGCATATCTAGGGGCTTTTGCGAGGAATTAACTGGCTTTCGGTGTACTTAGAAGCTTTAGAAGCATATTTAGAGGCGTTCTGGGTGTATATAGGGCCTTATGGGACTTATTTAGACTCCCTTTGGCTTATTTAAGGTCTTTCGGGGCCTATCCAGAGGCTTTTGCGAGGTATTTACTGGCTTTTGGTGTACTTAGAAGCTTTAGAAGCGTATTTAGAGGCGTTATGGGTGTATCTAGGGTTTTATGGGAGGTATTTCGACTCCCTTTGTCTTATTTAAGGTCTTTCGGAGCATATCTAGAGGCTTTCGCGAGGTATCTGCTGGCTTTTGGTGTACTTAGAAGCTTTAGAAGCATATAGAGCGGTGACACTGATAATACACCAAATGAAGATGGAGCACTGGTGAAATGAGAAAGCAGGTGAAACCAATGATCCCGGAGAAAACCCGTCCCATCGCCGTGTTGTCCACTGCCAATCTCACTTTGCGTTCACCTGGGTCACCTGGATCAAACCTTAGTGGACTGGTCCCATCGCTCCGTCGGTGGAGCACCTGCCTGCCATGCTATGTGTTCCGAGTTCGATTCCCTGCGGTGGGGAATGGGGATTTTTTTCCGACCAAGATAATGCCTTCCCCAGAGTCTGGAAGTATAGATAAGAGTGCGAAGGTGTGCGTGATCTAATGATTAAAACCCAACGAATACGAGTTAACACCTTCGATATGTCTCCAAAGGAGAAGGGCCGCCGATATAATCATTGGAGTTAAAGGCGGGGTGTAAATGAAAAAACCTTGGTGAGAGTCGAGCGGTCTAACCACTCAGCCACGGCGCGGCCTATGTCTAGAGAAACACATTCCACAAACAGATGGTAGCTAATGATGAATAGCTAAAGACGCTTGCCTGCTAGATCAGCAGCGTCCCTTATAACCAATTATGCGAAGTACCAGATGTTGTATGACAACAACATTAAAGGTCACCAAAAACTGGTAAAGGTACAAAATCTTAGCTTACGAATAGAAAAACGAGAATTAAAAATGAAATAAGAAGGCCAAGGGTATAAAATCGTGATATGTATTCAAGTCAATTCTAAGTTGCCTACCCTTGACAGAAATTTAAAAACATTTTCAAGCGCTCTCTTAGAGTCGGATTTCTGGAAAGATGGCCGGCAGCTGCAGAAATGCCTGTAAATGTCCCTGACAAAACATGATGGAGCAGATCTCTTTGTTACAGAGCAGACAAAATACACAGGATGCCCCTTAAAAACATAACAATATGCAACATATGCATTTTAAAAATACACTACTTAATCTTTGTATCAGCGATGCATTGGAACTTGTTAAATACAATATTTTTCTATTTCTTCGTGATGCCAATAAAAACTAACTGAGGCCGGAAAAGCTTTACGGCACGCAGACTTCTTGCGGAGTACAATTATTACTTTTGCTCCTATATACTCTCTCATTAACGTGGATTTCTTTAATATTTATTGGCGGTCTTGGAGAGCGACCCCTTGACTGACCCTTTAGAAGTGAGACAGCAAATGACTGGCTTTAACGGTTTCTCTATATTTATATATAGTAATTCTCATTTGAGCATGCGTTTTTTTCCCCCATATATACGTTCTCACCACAAAGCGAGTCATTTCCATCGGCAACCTTCTGCATCCATTAGGCACACATGCTAAAATTTACGATACTCAGGTTTATAATTTGAAAACTACATCCATTATGGCTGCCGCATTCTGACTACACTTTCAACTGAATTCTTGCATTGTTGAATGTCAAGAAAGGAAGGAATTAAAGTTGTGTTAGGATTAGATGGAGTTATTTTCGAAACATTTTTAAACACTGCTGTCTGCGGGCACTGTTGAGTAAATATACCTGCTTTGTGATAACGTGTCAAGCCGTGATATTCCTCTGCTTCGAAACCGCGAGGAAAAATTATAACAGAGACGCACGGGCATAGTGGCCTCCATTTTTTGTTTCATGATAAAGAAGATTATCTAAGTGCATGCAGTGGCTTAGCGGTTAACCCATAAGCATCAATGTATTCGATGCTCTGTAGGTACTACACTTAAGCCTTTGGGGCGTCATGGGAAAATGCACCTGAATGCTGGCATCAAGACAGACTTTACATTCAATTAACACTAACACCCGCTACTGTTGTGTCATCGCCACTCAAATCGAACAAAAGCTGTCGAGAGTTATTTTTCATTCTGAGGAGCAGAGAATACACTTTTTAGATTACTACTGAGGCATTTAAAATTCTGAATTTAAACCAATTTATTCGATGGTTTCGAAGTTTGAATTTCACAAGTGCACCCCAATCCCAGGTCCTTTTGACCGATTTCCCTGGGTTGCAACAGTGAATTTTCTGTTTTTGAGACTATAAAATTTCATCTTATTATACCTGGTGTTTCCTTCTCCGACGGCCTTGAGGTAACTCTTAGGCAACAGATTACTGTAAAGAACCCGGAGAGAAAAAACTAAGATTTTATTTTCCTGCCGCTGGATACTGGGGTTTCGATTGTAGTGGCAGCAACGTACTGTCAAACATGTTTTCAGCATTAAAACATTACACTTGTTTTACTGCCTACAACCATATTTTAATACTTGAGAATTTTCAATGGTACATTTTCCTCTACAGCCCAAGATATATACGTACTCAGTTCCTACCTCAGATATCCTTCTAACATATTTTTCTGGGTCTTTCCACCTGTCCTTTGTGTAGAGTAGTCCATTCATTATAGATGCTACTCTCGCCCATCTGTAGCGTGGTGCTAGCTTGTCTGCCTAACACCCAAGAGGTTCCGAGTTCGAATCTTGGCCTGGGTGAGATTCGGATAAGGTTTCTTGCGTTATTTTCTCTTATCCTGAAAGATAAACGTCATATAAGTCTCACTTCTATAGGCCACAGGCTCATTTTAGCATCATTTCACCCATTTCGTTCATTAGAATTACTTTGGAGAACGTTAATTGAAAAACAATATCCATTCATTTTCTCTCATATTTTCGCTTATATCTTTCAACTTATAATTTGCATTAAGTTCTCCTGGTGTATATTTACAAATTTCATACATTTTTTTGTAATTTACGTCTTCCAACATTGTCATGTCGTACGATGGATGGAATGGGTGAAATGATGCTCAAACGAGCCCAGGGTCCATAGATCTTAGAGTTACCCGACTTTTAGTCCTTTTGGATAAGGAAAACCCCGGAAAAACCTTACCCAGGTAACTCACCCTGACCGAAATTCGAACTCGGTACCTCTTGAACGTGAGGCAGACACTCTACCACCACGCTACCGAGGCGGGCAAATTTCATAAAGCTGAATAGGGAAACATATATATGTCATTTTACGAACTTCTTTCTTATGCCTGTATTGCCCGTAGTTCAGAGCCTTAGGAAAACAAAGGTACAGTTGTTTCTTGATAAAATTTCAACTTTGTATCTCTTCTAATTTTAATTCTTTATAGAACGAAGTTACCTTGAAATTTCTGTACTTTGGAATCAATGTCATACTTCTTATCATTGCTAACATAGTTTTCTGAATGGCTGAAATGACTCGCCTATAAGAGTTGATTAGTTATTACTAGAGCCCAGATTCCTAAGCAATATGCTTATAAATTCTTATAAATGCTTTTTTGCTGAAGTATGAGGTTTGTTTACGTATTTTATGATTTTTAATTAAAATAACTTATTTTATCCAAATAACGTAAATTTAAAAGTCCAACGCAAGGGGTGTTTACAACTCCGCGCGAGGAGTTCAGGCTCTTATGAAGAATGCAGTCACCGGGTAGCTACCTAATAGGTCCGCCTTCAATAGGACTGCTGCCTGGGAGACAGAATGTGCTTCAAACAGGAGCGTGCCATTTCTTGGACGAGTACACGACTTCACCGGGCCAGCGATCTTATCCAATCCCTTGTGGATGATAAAAGGTTTAAGTGACAGAAAGTTGCCTTCCTCAGTTCTGTTTACTACTAAGTAGCGAGGACCACAGGGCTCAACTACTTCCTTTCCACTTACCTTCACAGTTGTAGGTTTAAATTTAGATGTCATAGCGGTAATGTCCTCCACCATTGCAGACGTCTCCGATGGCGTGCTCACATCCTGGGCGCCACCCTGGCTTAGGTTAGAGTCCTGGCCTGGACCTTGCTCGCCTCAGGGTCACACCTCCTAGTGTAAAGTCAGAGGGACCCAATCGCCTTCAGGGGTGTTAACAGCTCATGCAATGGTTGCTCCCCGGGACTGACCTTTATAAGCAGATACGAACACAGTCCTACATGGTAACAAGTGGCTGGGAATTACGCGTTTCCCAGTCACCCGTTGCGCTTCCCAGTCCAACCACCCGCGCTATGTTACCCGTCAGGCATGTGTTCAGGGAGGTAAAAGAAAAGGAAAAATAAATAAATGGGGTGAAACACCGAAGTGGACCATGGTTTGGGCTTTTGAACGAACGCTGTCACCTAGCGGAGGAACCCAATCGAGAGATTACACCAGAGCCTCTTCTGCCAGTTTTTGGGATGGGCCTTCTCGGTAGCCGTAGCGGTCCTGGGGTGCACCACGTCCCCACCGGACATCTCCCCATCCATCAGTCGCCAACATTCTGTTGCCAACTCCTCAGGACGAAGACCACAGAGGTTGGATTTTGAGGGACATAAAAGAAATATATTTCATAAATCACAGTATTATATAAAATACAGTTTGGTGGAATGAATCAAGTCCAAGAATTTCCTTGTTATTTATTCGAGTTCGCCAATGCTTATACTTTTCTGAAATATGAAGTCATTCGTCGTTTTATGTTGTGCCATCCATAGGATCAGCTCTAAAAAATTTTACTATCTCTTAGGTCTACATTATTATGTTATTTCCATTGTATGTATAAGATAATATGCAATAAATATTTTATAATCGTTTATCTCGTTTAGTATCTGGTAGATGGATGAATAAGCTTTTTTTAAGAATATGTTGTGCAATAAATAGGTAAATAGATAAAGTCACATATGTGTACACATTAAATTGTCTTTCTCTACTTCTTGTCATGAAAGGCAAGGAAACTTAGAGCCATCACACAGAGAATAATTTTCCAAAGATTTTAATACTGCTTTAGCCTATTTTGGTCCTGATTCCCATTGTACGAATAAGAAAACAGATAACAATTTCCAAAAATTTTTGTTAGCATTAGTTTGAAATATGATAAGATTTTCTAAAGACAACACCAGGTGGAGAAAGTCATTTAAATGTATTACATCAGATTTTACTTTTTAAGTTCCTTATTTTATTGATATATTACAAGTTTTGTTCACGCTTTTGTGCTTTATTATTGTCTTCTTTATGATGGTATACTCGATTATGTTTTCTTTCTCGTACTTATCCTATTATTGTTCCACTGCTTTGATCTTACTTATTACTAGAGATAGGATGTTTATGTAATATAGATATGCAGAATATGTACATATTTATGTAATAATATTGGGTGATGTATGTCTAATTATATAATTGCTATATATAATTGTTTTGGATATAAGCTAATTGGCAATGTATTTTAGGATCATTAAAGGCACTGAAGCAGCTGACTTCGTTGGAAACGAACCTATCACAGATTTCACATATCTAAAATGTTCACTATAAAAACAGGCAACTTCGATCCACGGTACCACATCTAGTCAGGACAGGTTCAGTGGGCACTTTTACATTTGGCAATTGTTCTCTTTAGTGCAGCGCACGTCAAGGGGCTTTAACAAATTCTTTTTTAGTGCTTGAAGTGATACTTTTCACTTATGGATATTTACTTCGCACTTCTTCGGCAACCTGTTGAAGTCCATGGGCGAGAGAGGTGAATTTATCGTATTTTGATAGAACACACCTAATGCAGTCCCTGCCTTTAGTATGTATGCTGCAGCATCAGAATAAAGCATAAAAACACTATCTCTCTTAACGGCTTCAGGCCACAACACTTTAAGTCCATCATTTCCAAATTCCCCACTGTTAAATGGTTTGTGTGTTCCAGCACTTTCTAAGAAATCGGAAAAGATGTAGTGGGTTTCTTTTGCATCTAACTAACCAATCACATGATTGACATGTAATTGCTACCTATACGACGTCGCATACCAGCGCATCCTCGTAACACAAATGCAGGTAGATTTTTTCGAGTATAGAATCTTTAGATATGTGCATCCCGAAAAATTCTCTAAAAATGCGCGATATTTAGGTACCTGGAGTTTGTACCATGGAATATTTGCGGCAACTATAGGAGTATTCACAGGTCATAGAAGAATGCATTCCGTGCACTTGAAGACTCTTGCATTTGAGATAAACAACTTGCTCTTTAGATGTTTGTAGTACTTTATTCCTAGTATGCAGGACACTGCGAATATATTGGTCGACTTGCGATTTCATTGAATTATTTAATTTTCTTCTTACAAGCCTGGCAGAAAATCACATCATCATTAGTAGTGAATGAATCATCTACTATAACCCATGAATTCAACTGTGAAAATTTTGACGCTACAGGAGGCATCACAGTAAAATTTAATTACACACGGTGGTTGCCAAAGGATGCTTAAACGTACGAACTCAAGAATAACTTGCTTTGTTGACCTTACACAGAAATCTGAGCATGTGATTATCCACTGCCAATGAACAGACAAGCCAACAGCAATTTAAGCAGTAATCTATTGTTGGTGGTGCAATGCTTCATTGCTGCCTAAAGGCTCCCTCTGTGAGACTCAAACGCAGAAAGCTTAGTTGAAGTAGACGAAAAAATTATGCAAGAACTTCTTCTTTTCTACTTTATCTCTTTTTTTTCTGCACAAAGATGCACTACACTCGAATAATCGGGTGTTAACTGTATTTCAATTGCATAAAAATTTAAAAAACAGCAGTAAGAGGCAGAATATGTAATATCTACGTAAAAAGGTACAAATGTGTGAAAATAAAGCGGAAGCATATGTACCTACATAAAAATCCTAGCTATTCTTATTACACAGTAAAACCTGCCTAAAACAGACCCCTTAAATGCGGAAACCTGGAAAAAGGGAAAATAAATTTCGGAACGGAGCTATTTTCCATGTAAAATTATACTCTAAGCCGGAGAACTATCTAACGCGGAAACGGAAATATTTTTCGGGAACCATTTGTGTAAATAACTTGATGAAAACGGATTACTTTATATTCATTGTTTGCAACGTATTTATGTTATAAAGTACAATAATTTTGAGTGCGACTGCGCTTGCACCGAAGTTCTATGAAGCATAAAGTCATAAAGTGTAATCCTTCGAGAAAAAGGAAAAACAAACCATTACTCTCTCAACTCTCTTAAAACTGTTTTGCAGTGTGTCCACTCTCAATTTCGCTGTTATAGTGATCCAGTACGAGTGCAAAGATCTGTGAGCTTTGGTAATTCTTAAAAGCACAAATTCTGAAAAAGGAGTTCTAAACATAAGCCATTATCACTGGTGCAAAAAGTTAAGGTTATTGAAGAACACGAGAAGAACAAACGTCCAGCTAAACAATTGACTTTGTTGTTTAAAGTGGAAAAAACCCTCATATTTATGAGGTTTAAAAATAACTAAAGGCAAGTGGTTAAACGGAACAGCAAGGCATGTGAAACACATCACAAAATCTACAGATTATGAAGAAGCTAAGTCGAGCACTGTTCCAGTGGTTAGTTAACGCGCGCTAGAGGAATTCTCAATTCCTGACCATTGCTTCATGCTCAAGAGAATTAGGCAAAGACAATTTCAGAGCTTCCAGTGGAAGCCTTGACAGTATGAAACATCGCCATAACATTGTTTCGAATGCTATGTGTGGTGAAGCAAATGATATTGATATGCAGAGAGTTGCAGATTGGAAAGGAAAAAATTGAAGATAGAGAAATTAGGCGACAAACTACAATTATTATATGTAGGTTGAAAATATAGTACATAATACATATCAGCCTATTATTATTTATGCTTCATTCTGTATTACTCCTTTACTGTAAACCTATGAGACCATTTCATAATTTCTTTGTATTTAAACTTAACCCTTTTTAAGACAGAAATCTGTGTGAACGGAAAATAAATGTCGGAACTTTCGCGTACCGTTTTAGAGATGTTTTACTGTATATTACTAAGCAGAGCGAGACGACTCCGCGGTAACATGTTAGGCCGGCGTTCGGGTTCTTCAAATTTTGATTCCTATCGGGTAGCGTTTGATGTGGGAAGCCTCTGAGGGAACATTCACTGCTTATGGGCAGTCCTCTGAACGTTAGACTGTAATATCTGGGGACGTTAGGGACACCGCCTGCCAGCGCTGGACCCTGGACCCGGAAGAACACGAACCTGTGTCCTTTTTTCACTCCTTCTTCCTGGAGCTTTTCAGAAATACAACAGCCATCGAAATAGTTATACGGCTTCCGACAACCATGGTTACCATATTAATGACGGCTGAGATTCATAATTTCATAAAGAAATGCTTGGGGATAGGTACACAACGGCGATAAATAATTTTTAAATGTTAAAAGTAATCCGTAATTCAAGAAGCATGAGCTAAGTGATGAGCCAGGCAATGTAAAAGTTGAGGGCTTTAGATCTAGGTAGGCAAGACAATTAGACTACTACAAAAGCAAGTGAAAAGAAAAACATTAGCTAAGAAGCTCCTGAGATCTTAGTACGTTCAGCTATCACAGAAAGTACAAACTGCACGCAGCCCATTTCTGAAGATTGGAAGACGAAAGGAATTCTTAAGACTAAGCAAGTCACCTGTAATCTTAGTACGTTCAGCTATCACAGAAAGTGCAAACTGCACGCAGCCCATTTCTGAACATTGGAAGACGAAAGGAATTCTTAGAATTAAGCAAGTCACCTGAAATCTTAGTACGTTCAGCTATCACAGAAAGTGAAAACTGCACGCAGCCCATTTCTGAAGATTGGAAGACGAAAAGAATTCTTAGAATTAAGCAAGTCACAGAGTGACAGTAGCGTTTTAGACACGAATGAGAGCATTAAATTTTGATAATGTGTAAATAGGAAAGTTGATGAAGCATTATAATGTAGTGTAGCTTAAGTTAATGAAGGAATGTATACTTCCAAACTTCATTCTTTTCTTTGGTGTTCTACAGCCTTACAGATGTGTTTTACTATGATGGATTACCGGCAGTCCTTAGTGCCTAAAGACTCTGTTCGGATTATAAATAGGTAACTTGATGGTCGTTGCCAGAAAACCTATCACTTAACATTTCAGATGCTCACGGTAGATTACCTATCGGTATGTTAGAATTCAGTTGAAATAATATGCTTCTATTTCTCAGATTCAGTAATGGTTTAATTCGACATCCTCAAATAATCGGCAACTCAATTGAAGAGCTCATTTTTAGCCTCCTTAACTGTGGGAGATAGTTTAAATATTGCTGTCCTTTATCACCATAACCATGCATACCTACTAGATGCCATGATTTACAACGTAGGAGAAAATTTATTGAAGACAGAGATATTGGAGAAGGCATTCAAAGGAAAAGATATGAAAAGTAACCCCAGTTTTAGTGAAGGTTTTCTTGGATCTATGCGATGTCACATAGATAAGATCAGACTGCGCATAATCACATTAAGTAGATACTGGAGTGAATGCATAATTTCAGATTAATTCGATATTGATTCGTCACTTGGAAAAGAATACAGCAAACAAGAAGTATTTTGTCTGTTAACGACGCCGTCAATTGCCGGGGTCATATCAGTGCCGCCTGTGTGTCTAAATTTCGTTGGTGAGAGCTATTTTATAGGAAAGTGAATTAATCGGCATCGGGCTGTCGGATTTAGCTTGGAAAAGAAGTACTTTTCTAGCAAAAGTGCCGCTTGAATATTTAGGATTATTTTTATTTAGGTACAAAGCTTTATCCGATAGACTGACGATTATTACTGTGAAGTTTGCCCGAATGCAATTTGCTTGATCAGAAACAGATCTCCTCTCGGAGTTAAGGTGTTTTAAAATAGGTAATATTTGATGAGAAGCGCAGTCAGAGCAGGTTGAGTGTTTCCCACGGATGTGACGTCACATTTTATCGATATACCTGTCCCTTCCATCAGATGGGCTGAGCGCTTGGCCATTCAAATGAAAGCGCCTCGCCGTGCATATTTTTGAATAGTTTACTGAATGCAAGGAGAGGGAGGGGCGGTTTCCATCGTAGGAAAAACTGTGGGAAAAACATCGGCTGCTGCTATAAGGGCGGTGGGGTAGGCGGTGAAATAACAGAAAGCGTGGGGCAAGGAAAAACCAACTATGAACCACACACATATTGTAATTTTCATGGGTATTGCTGAAATATCGAACAATCCATATTTGCCTCGCAATGATAAACAAATAGAGAGGACTCTATACGCTCGTTGTCAGGTGCTTAGGAGCGTTTGAGTCCTCATTTTATAAACCACTTTACGAATAAAAGTAAACCTTTACATTTAAAAATTGTATTATTACATTTACGTCTTTATTCACTGTTGCTCATTTTCATATCGCGTTTATAAATTATTCTAGAAGCTTATTTATTTCTATACTACGTAAAGTTAGTAAGGAAAATATTGCACCCCATTAAATATCACCCAGAAATACTGTGGTTAGAGGTTCGCTGAATTAAAAATAAGCATTTTAGGAAACAATTGTTTGCGTGCGTGTGTGAACAAAATAACTCAAAAACGAAAAGTCGTTTAAATACCTAACTCCCAAGTCAATTGTTGCTGTGTGGCCACATTGCCATGGCAGCTCAGTGATAGAGCAGCCGCGCGTTGAGCGCGAGATCCGTCGTTAAAATTTTGACAATGGAATTGAAATTTTCATTTCCGATTGTAACTTTCAATAATGTAACTTTGTGGGTTCGTGAAATTAAAAGTGCAATTGCACCACTCAAAAATGTTCTTTATTTCCACTGAATTACAATCGGAACACTTGCCGATTACACAGAATTACGTAATGCACACAATTAAGATTCACCAGTTCGTCTGTCACAGGTCAGCTGCACGCAGTTACGTACATTCCTCCGATGCACGTACGTAGTCCGTTCCTTCACTGGACGCTCCTCAAGCTGCTCGCCAAGAACTGAATTGACTCGCCAACTACAGGCCTTATATAGGGAAGATCGCCATTTCTGGAAACTTCGCGGCGCGCACAATTATCCCGAGGTTTCGAGAAGTCTGGTGAGAGGGGAAAGAGACGGTACAGGGCTTCCGCCGTTTAACTAATCTTCCCTTCAGTTAGTGACACGAGACAAATGGGTGGACGTGTCCTGAGTGCTTCCGCTCTGGCCCTACTGCCGGCCGGTTCTATAGGGAGTTCCGAATTTCGGTTGACACTGCTCCCTCCTCAAAGCTGGTCGTCCCGAACAGCACCATCGTAGCGTGCCAGGCGATCCAGGTGTACCACCAACATCTTTCCTCGGGGCACCTTCTGGATGCGGTAGACCACGTCATTTATCCTCTTCACCACCCGGTACGGCCCTTGCCATGGCTGCTGAAGCTTCGGGAAGCGTCCCTTGGTCCGCGTAGGACGGTACAACCAGACCAGGTCACCTTGCTGGAACCCTTGGCTGTTGGCTTGCCTGTCATATCTGGTCTTCATGCGGCCGCTCGCCTTCTGGATGTTCTGGCGAGCCATATCGTGCATGTCATGGAGGTGGTCCACCAGGTTCTCCACATACACGGTCAGCGGCTGCTTCGCCTCCGGAGGGCTTCCAAAAGCCAGGTCACAAGGGACGCGTAACTCTCGGTGGAACATTAAGCTGGCTGGCGTCATCCCAGTTGTGTCGTGTGTAGACGAGCGGTAGGACAGCAAGAACAGTGGCACCTTGACGTCCCAGTCCCGCTGATGGCTGGCCACGACCTGCCTCAAGTGTTCCTCTAAGGTCTTGATGTACCTTTCGACCATGGAATCCGACTGGGGATGTAGAGGCGTCGTGCGGATCTTGTTCACCGCAAGCCTTTGTAGTGCCTCCTTCATTAGGTTGGACTCAAAGTTGGTACCCTGGTCACTGTGTAGCTCTAACGGCACCCCAATTCGACAGAACACTTGCTCCACGAGGCAGTCTGTGATAGTCTTCGCCTCTTGGTTTGGGATGGCATACACCTCCGGCCACTTGGTTAAGTAGTCCGCGACCACCATTAGGTACCTGTTGCCTCGTTTGGAAAGTGGAAACGGTGCAGCAATTCATTCATTCATTCATTCATCCATTCATTCATTCATCCATCCATTCATCCATCCATCCATCCATCCATTCATTCATTCATTCATTCATTCATTCATTCATTCATTCATTCATTCATTCATTCATTCATTCATTCATTCATTCATTCATTCATTCATTCATTCATTCATTCATTCATCCGTCCATCCATTCATCCATCCATTCATTCATTCATCCATCCATTCATCCATCCATCCATTCATTTATTTATTTATTTATTTATTTATTTATTTATTTATTTATTTATTTATTTATTTATTTATTTATTTATTTATTTATTTATTTATTTATTTATTTATTTATTTATTTATTTATTTATTTATTTATTTATTTATTTATTTATTTATTTATTTATTTATTTATTTATTTATCTATTTATCTATTTATCTATTTATTTATTTATTTATTTATTTATTTATTTATTTATTTATTTATTTATTTATTTATTTATTTATTTATTTATTTATTTATTTATTTATTTATTTATTTATTTATTTATTTATTTATTTATTTATTTATTTACTTATTTATTTGTTTATTTATTTATTTATTTATTTATTTATTTATTTATTTATTTATTTATTTATTTATTTATTTATTTATTTATTTATTTATTTATTTATTTATTTATTTATTTATTTATTTATTTATTTATTTATTTATTGAATGTGAATATTACAGGTTTCCTCACTTACAATATTCACTACAAAGTTACTATAGGAACAAAATTTATCAAAACAACACAAATTAATTACAGAATAAATGATAACAGAGCAAAAACAGACACAAATAAGTTGGTAACATTGGTTTACATGTAGAATAATTCAATAATTATACTTTTGTTAATAAATAATCACATGATAATGCAAAGTTTCTGATTTTCATACTAAATATATCAATGTTTAAGGCATGTGATTTACTGTATAGTGACTGCATTTTATGCATAGGTGAACATTTATAAGAATCAGTATTAACCTTTTGAGGAAGAAACATATTACGAAATTTATTAGGTGTAATATTTGGAATGTGAAAACGTATTAATTGTCTTAGGTTAGTGCCATCAATCATGTTATGAAATAATTTGTAAAGGAAAAGCAAATTACTGACAATTTCCTTGTGTGATAGTCTTCTAAAGTCGAATAAATGACGCTATGAATTTTATGATATGAACTTAGGAAAATAATAAAAACTATTGAAAACACATACCTTAGAAATTTGTACTGAATAACTTCGATAAGTTTAATAAATTTGGTGGTATAAGGACTCCATACTGGTGAAGCATATTCGAGTCTGGATCTTACAAATGAATTATATAATGTAACAAAAAGTCTGATATCCTTGATGTTGGCTGAGTTATGAATAATGAATCCCAAATTTCTATATGTTACACTGAGTACTATGTTAATGTGTTTATTAAAATATAGATCCTTATTAAAAATAACTCGTAAATAAGTCGTTGTTTCTAAAATTTTTAAATTAACTCCGTCTATTTTAGTCAAAAGCAATATTCTTTTAAAGTATAGAGAAGGCCATAACTTGGCATTTTGATATGTTAAACGGAAGATTATTTGTCTTTGCTCCATTTATTTAATGCATATGACAACACATAAAAGGAAAAGTTTGAAGTAATCATTCGCTTCAACCAGTCAAATGTGAGTAACCATTTTATTTTAATTAACACATTTTCCTCTAAAATAAATTACCATATTAACAGAATTTGAGAGATTCTTACGATTTCTTTATTAGAATACACATTTTAGGAGCCACTGATTTAATTTTTATTTACAATCTGTCATAAAAGGAATTGCAAACAATCAGAGGATGACACAGAAAAACTGCTTGCAGTTTCGAATTCAGCGCATCGAATTCATTAAGATTCAGCTTCTTTCGTTTATGCACATTTTTAAAGTTCAAATTTTTAGACTAGTGTTATTAATTTCTCTGATATGACCTTATAAAAAGCGTGATAATTAAGTAGGTTATTAGTATCATGATAATTACATTAGTGTGATTCTTACTAAGCTAGAAGCTCCAAGCAGCTAAGTTTACACGCTATTGAAACTTCAACTTTTGCGGGAACGCGAACGCTGGCAGAGAGAGGGAGAGAGAGAGAGAGAGAGAGAGAGAGAGAGAGAGAGAGAGAGAGAGAGAGAGAGAGAGAGAGAGAGAGAGAGAGAGAGAGAGAGAGAGAGAGAGAGAGAGGGAGGGAGAGAGATGTACAGCCTGTAGTGAGATGTGCGTTTACGCACATGCTTCTGAGCTGTATGGCTGCTTCCTTTATATACTTATTAATATTCGCAATAATCTCACGACTTTTGCTATGTAGAGCTTTTACTTTTATTTTTGACACTCGGGGAGTAATTGCCACATTAGTAACTAACAGGTAACTAACTATAAAGCATAATGTATTAGAAGGCATATGAGGCGCAGCTAAGGAAGACTCGCCTAGATCCTAGGTACTCTTACAGTAGCCTTACAAATTAATTCCAACCTAAAAACCCACAAGTCACCCTACAACATCAAGATCAAACCTTACCTGCGGTTAAACCCAAAAACGGGTGGGCATGCAGCAAAAACTTTCTGGCTAAATACAGCCAGCCAGCACGACGAACGAGCGAGCGAACTCGCCTAGAGCAACTCTCCTATTATAGACCTGCAGCGTAGCCTAGTTCGGAACGCACAACACAAGTGTGAGCAACAGAAATTTCTCTTTATCATGCGCCCAAAATTTATATTGGAATTTCGACATTGTAATATGTCTTTATATATGCGGCAAGAAATTTTGAGGCAGCCTGTAAAAGGGCCATTTTTCTACAAGTTATCGCTTCGAGAATAAATACCTGATTCCAGTGTTTATGCTTATGGTTTGCTTCAACTCGTGGTCTTGCCCAAGTGATATCCTTTTTCATTGAGCAGTACTGATTAAGATATTATAAAGTGTCTTTAGAAGCTGAATACATTTAGTTCATAAATTAACTGACCACGGATCACTGCAGTCCAGGAGCGTGCGGGTATTCTTCGAAGTTCGGTTCAAGACCAGTGCGTAACGCAAAGTGAATGTAAGGTCCTTTGTGTAACTATAATGCTAAGATAATTCACTTGTTTACATGGTCTTTAGTGAACTGTTAACAATGTCACTTTCAAAATCTGGTAACAATGGCGCAGGTACTAAGGGTAAAGTACTTCGGTCTCATGCCGGAAATATTATTTTTAAAGCATCCAATTTCTTTGAGTAAATTCACTTTAGAAAGGGCGTGACCGGATTCATTTTTCACAAAGCCAGGAAATCACGACCAGAGCGTGCAATGTGAGTGTGCATACTGTGTCGCGCATTGTGCAACAGGGCAAATCTTCTAGCACAGAAGCTGGTGAGCCTTTACTTATTTTATTTAAGCTAGCAACTCCTCTAGAGTAAGTCGTTTTCATAAATCCAGATACGTTACTTTCAGTAAATAAGCATGTTAACATGAATGTTACACTTTATAGTATTATCATAATTATCATTTGCAGCATAAGTTTAGGTTTTGACAATTTGTCAGACGACAAATGTTACTTTCCTTGTTCCCTCTCCCAATCTTCCGCTCTCTGGCGCATCAAATGACAAACAGGGCCGCGACTGTGTGCACGCACTGGTTCAGCTCATATCCCTTCTAAAGCCGTACGCCGTATAGCACTCGTTCAAACACTTGCATGTATATATGTTTGCTGCACAAAATTTTTGTAGTCGACTGTATAAAAAACGCAACCGAGGAAAGAAGAGCTATCTCTTATCATAACATAAAGTATTTGCTGACCTGTTTATCAACGGTAGGCCAACTCACTGGATTTACGCGGAAAGGCATTTGTCAGGAACTAATACGCAATCTATGTCCTGCTACTCAAAAGGTTAACCCAATTTTATCTTTCTTAAAAGAAAGCTCTCAGATAACGTACCGATTAGTCCACGTGGACTATGTCACTTGTGATACCTGAGCATTCCATTAGTTGGAGTGATGCTTTCATTAGTGCTTAGCACACGTCAGAGAAGCGCAACAGTACCTCCCTCTTTCTTCAGAGAATAATCAGTGCGTTTATCTGAGAGATTCGTATTAACAAAAATAAAGGTCAGGACAATCTTTTGTGTAGCAGGATTATACAGTTATACAACAGAGATAAAGGGGTTGGCTATATATTTCAGCTCCAGCTCAAAGTGCCTCTATCCTATATATGATTGTAAACTTCGCTGCAAAATAAGTGACACACATAGGATAGGCACATATACATGGCATGTGCGTGTGTGCGCGGGCGCGCGCGTGCGTGTGTGTGTAGCCAATTTATTACAGATAAAACTTACTAAAATTCTCTCTAGATGTATAATAAAGTCGCTTCTAAGTATGTAAAAGAACACAGTAAACGTTTAGACGCCACAGGATGAAAACACATTAACAGTTAAACAATTTATTGAAGTCAATACAGCGTTAAGGGGAAAAGCACCGAAATAAAACATGTTTTCTATGGAATGGAGTAATGTAAATACAAGTGAAGTATTTAAATGCCCGTTACAACATGTTGCTTATGATCAGGGGATTTCATTGTTGCTGATAATTATAAACTGAAGCGAGGGAGGCGGAGAAGGGGCGTTACCATATATCGGCGCATGTTAAGTTGGGGGAGTCACGTCAATGTCTCAGTGTTGCTCCATCCCCGCTGCCAACAGGGTGAACATCTGTCACAGCAATCCCAGGTAAGCGAAAATGTGTTAACTGTGTAGAAACGTTATTTGTCATGAAGAGTCTATACGCTACAAACCTCAACAGTCACTTTTCTACCTGTTCGGAGAAATATTTTCTTTTCTCTTCAATTTAAAAAAATGAAGTAAAGAAATAAAGTCTGCTGCCTTACACTCGCACGACTTTCCTTACGCACTATACCTATAAAGTTTATTGCTCTAAGTCATGTTGTTCTAAATGAACATTTTCAGTAATTATCTCATTGCTAATTTTCTTGTAGATGCAGAGAGATGTTAGAAATGCATTAGGTTATAAGCAATAGTCAAATAGCTACGCGATAGTCTTGAAATTGCGCATTCTTTGCATGCATAGGAGATAAAAATAGTGAATACCGACTTCCAAATTGAGAAACACATAACCATACAGCTATTCAAGCAAATAAAAGGAACATCTCAGAATGGCTGAATGCACATCGTTCGTGTGCTTTAATCAATTTGAATTTATCTTACTTATTTTTTAACTCATTATATTTCTTATTGCATTTCTTACTTTATTTCTTTATCTACTTTTTGCAACTAATAATTGTTTTTTCTTACGATTTGAAATGAAGATCACTTCTGAGGACATTCCTAGAAAATTCAGAATACACTTTTCGTTTGTGCTGAAAATATATTAAACATATGCTATTTTAATTAAAATTGCTAGAAGAATTTTTGAGAAAGCCAAAACTTTCAAAAGATAATCCATGTATAGTGTAGGGCGGGATGAAAAAATGTTTCTGAAAACTCCACATGTCGTATAATTGGAAGATGTTGAACTTAAATACCAATTTGGTATTTAATTGAATTTTCGTTTTTGAGTAATGCTGTTCGCAAGCAGACAGACACAGACGCAGACACACATACACACACACACATACAAAAACACACACACACACACACACACACACTCACACACACACACATACAATATGCGAACGTTTTCTGAAAATTAATTTGTAGTTTTCAAGTGGTCCCAAAGCATTTATTGCCTCTAAAATATCGATATTAAATTTTGAGGGAGTATTTTCCTTAGGTACAATGCGCGCTAGATAGAGTTAAAATCTGATATATTACAAATACATGACCTTTTCTATTCATTCTTTTATGCACTATTCCTTTAAAACCTTGTTTTCCCGTTATACAATTTCTTGTACGTAAAAACGGATACAGGAGGCTGAAATAACTGTTAAAGCTTTAAAACAGAATTCCAATAGGTTTAAATTTCAATACTTCTGCATGACAATCTGGAATAGACGAAAGGCGACATAGTGCTTCGGAAACGTAAACTATTTGAAAATGCCAACTTATAAAACTAATACCTGGTACATGGTTAAAGGCATAACACGTTTATTTGAATCATATCTTTTTTTAAACGAGATATAGCATGCACCAATGGGTTTGCGTGTGACTATTTATCACTTATAAAAAAGTATACAAAGTTCTTTAAATATGTAAACTTCACAGAAGTCAGATCATGTTATTTCTCATATTAATATTTATTTCTGATGATATTTTAATTAAGATCCTCATGGACATATTTTAGAAAGAAAACAACGAAATATGTTTATAAAATCTGTGTAACCATCCTTAAACTTGTGAACATGTGAAGTTTAATAATAAGTATTCGACTTAGGCTTAATTTAAATTTTGACATAGGCCGTTCACACACACACATAGACACATGTGCACGCTTTCAAGCTTTTCATAAAATTAATTTAGTATTTGGGTGAGCTCAGTTTACTTCCGATAAAAATCTACATTAGTCTTTGTAAAGAATACAGAATTTTGGTTTGAGCAAGAGGCATCCTTTCGATACATGACGCCTTAAAGTAAAATAAATCCCTTTAATCTGGCTTCTCTTATATTGGAAACAGGCAAAATTATCGAAATTCTTAGTATTTGTCGACCATAAAACATTGGTATAAATGTTTAAATTGGAAAACCTATATATATATATATATATATATATATATATATATATATATATATATATATATATATATATATATATTGGCTACACAATCCGATGTTCATAGTGCATTGGCTTCTACTATTCTACTATTTCTTTAAAAGTCTGTTTCGTTTTAGGGGTGGAATTTGCCTTGCATTCTACTGGACGATTTTTATATTACCGTATTCTTTCATTTACTCGGATATGCCATCTGTAACATCTGAGGTCATATGGCAGGCTTTGTTTTTGGATGAATTGTTCGTGGCAACGACGTTCACTCGCCTACTATTCTGTTAACATTTTTTTTTTTAAAATTTATGTTGGATTTTCGTTACTATCATTTAGAAAACAGGCGTTAGCTGTGCGTATGTACTGGTGAGTGAGCAGGTGAGTAGGTGTGTGCGTGTGCGATTTGCCTAAGTGATTGTTTTACCAAGCTAGGCAACAATGCATAAACAAACACTACCATCCAATATAACTTCTTGGTACAGAAAGCAAAGAAGAAAGGAGGGGCATTTAATCTGCAGAAATAACGTTTATAAGATATGCGAGAGAATGAGATGGGGCTGACAAAATAGGAAATGAAGCCAGATCGGATTCAATTGTGTTCCCAGTTAACGGAAATTTAAATGTTGAAATGAAAATAAAAGATTAGTTAACTATCAACTAAACTGAAATAAAGATTTCATTAGACAACACAAGGGATGGTGACATTTTTGTCCCATTATTCTGCTTAGAAAATTTCTAGTTTATTATATTTTCTATGTGGACCATATGTAATTAATGCCTAACTACCTTTCTGTAGTAATTATGCTGCCTAAAACTTATATATGTTTTTAATCATTCGCTTTGAATTACAAAGATCTCAAATGAGGCACTTAACTTGTTTTCGAAAGAAGCACATCCTCTACTGTAGGTAACTGTGGGCAAAATGAGCATATTGTCCTACCAAACGCTCTCTGATCCTTAAATGGGATACATTATTATAACCAAAGATGAAGAACGAACATATGGATAGTGACACACCGTTTTTTTTAGAGTGTAGTACAGAAATAAAGCTCTTTAATCATTTAACCGCAACCAATGTTTAAAACCATGAGAGTTCTTTACGGTGTAAACATAAAGTTAATCGTTCCGCGTTTGAAGCTTCTGACTTAACAAAATACACACACCTTGTCACAAACGCTACTGATGTAAAAGAGAACTTTAAAAGCTCTTTATAGAGTTTACATTTCCTACTGAGATTTACGTCAAAAATGGACTAATTTTACGTAGCTGCAGTTTATTTTCAGTTCTAACGGATAAAATCCAAAGTACATTGCACGCCTTGCAATTCTGGGAATCGGATTCAAATTGTAAATTTTCCTTCTGAGTTTTTATAATTCGAACGTGAAAAAGGTAAGCAGAGATGATTTAAATGTGCTCTTGGTTGCAATGTAGAATGTCACTAATTGTTAACACTGAAATCTTATAAGACTTGCATAAAATCCCGACAGGCAGCTGCATTGCGACGACAAATTGAAAAGTAAAACCATTAATGACGAATATCTCAAGGAGCCTGATAACATTAAAATGTTTGAATAAATCGTTTGTTTTAAAAATAACTACATCTTTTGTCTTTGGCTCTCTATTATGCAAAGTTATATACACTTCCTTTTGAACGAACAAGACTATATTAAACATCTGGTATCTTAATGAAAATCATTTGAAGCAGTTTTGAGCAAACTAAAAGCATCGAAATATTTACCACGGAAAAGTCAGTTTCGGGTTGCACAATTTCTTCAAAGTCTCTGTGCTGCGTCCTTGAAGATATTAAACTGAAATCTCATGTTAGATATTCAACAGACTTTTCGTTTTAAAATTGTGCTATTTATACACACGTAGAAAGACACACACAAACAAAAACTGCTTCAAAGAATTTTTTTCTGGGTTCCGGGGATCACACGGTCATGTTTTGTTGGTGTTCCAGTATGGAGTATTATGTTTCAATGCACACTTCCAGGCCGCGCCGTGGCTGAGTGAATAGACCACTTGGCTCTTAGAAAGGTGGCCGGGGTTCGATCTCAGGTGACCGCAAGATGAGATATGTGGTGGACAACACGGCTCTGTGGCGGGTTTTCTATGGGTCCTCCGGTTTCCCCTGCCATCTCATTCCACCAACGCTCCATCTTAATCTTATGTATCATCAGTGTCACCGCCTGCGGTGTCGTCTGTAGTAAAAGCGGGCGTTAAACACGACACATTTCATTGCATACTCCCTGTACATACTGTGCATTGTGTGTTCACTTCTTTAATATAAGGAAACATTTAGCTTGCTCTGATTCATCTAGAAAATGTTAAGCAGAGGAACAGTGTTTGGTCATGAAAATACGCCTTTCTACAAAAACAATTAAAATATAGAAATTAATGATGCACTCTAATATTATACATTAAAGAAACCCACGGCGTAAGCAGCCCGTAAGCGAGTCTGAACCTGCGAAACCGACAGCCGGCCTCACGCCGAAATACGCAAAGTGGAATAACGAGAAGGAGATTTAGTAAGCATCTTGGGCACGTCCAGCCATAAAGGTGGCATTTTTGACCGCGACTCGCCACCTATGCCTGGGATCGAAACCAGGTGCTCAACAAGGCAGGAAATCGAAGCACAATGTATGGAAAGATAGAGTCAGTCTGAAAAATTCAATGCCATAGTCATACCACGGCTATCTTAAATCACGGAGATCTTAAAGACCGTGGAAATAGTAAGCACATATGAGAGCTGTAAAAGTTATGGGGAGGAAACTGACATAATGAGCAGGGACGAAAAAGCAAGTTATAGTAATGAATGGCTCCATGACAGTGGGTGTGAACGACCTATCCCAAAAGCTGCAGACAACGTCCCCTTTCGAAACCACACGCCAGGTTCTTGACCTAAGTTTACAAATATGTACCAAAATACAGGAGAAAGTGAATGGACTCACACACTTGGACGAAAGACAAAAAGAATCCTTTTTTTCTGTTCTGTGGAAGAACAGAGCTGCTTTTACGGAAAAACAGGCCATGTACATCCTTCTGCTACGACTTTCAAATTAAAGAAGTTATCACTTGGAAGACACTGAAGATGAAAACCAAGTTTTCCATTCTATCTTCGCTGATCACAATGGCACAGTCGTATGTTTTCGAAAATGCTTTTTCTTTCCTGTTTCTTGGATTCAGAGAGCTTTTAAACGAGTATTTCCATTACCGAGTTGTTGGGTGAAATCCAATACTGTCTCCACTTATCTTTAGAGAAATAAATAAATGTGCCTTCTGACGTATACATAGTCGTAGCAGATGCGTCAGCTTAAAGGTAAATGATAAACAATTGAGGCACAGTTACGAAAGTAACGCGCATTTTTAAGGCTTGGGGTGCAATTTGTGTAATACATTCAACGGTTATATCCTTATTGAAGCCAGATGTCTTTTACATAACACTGCTCACAGCAAAAATTATGTTTTTCAATGACTGGTGTTCCTAAGCGGAATTTTTTCCCTGAGTTCAACGGTGCAATCCGTTTTTTCCGTCACGTCAGGTTTTTCAGAAAATATAGAATTCGTATTTCATAAAATCTCATAGTATGGCATTGGAAGTATCTTCTGCTATAAGTATAAAACGATTGTATTGTGAGTGTTTTAAGCACATAAACAGAATGACCCTAGATATTCTGAACGCAGGTGTTTTACAGCATCACGATCAGAAAATTCATGCGTGAACTGAATTTTGAAAATAAAATGAACCAGACAGAAAATCGAGCCTGGCAGAGCTCTAAAATGTTGTAAACAAATTCTGAGGAAACATAAGGAGTCAAGATTACTAAACTAAATACCGCACCATGTTGGAGAACTTGAGAAAACTTGGTTGTAAAATGAGTTTGAAGTTTCACATCCTTCAGGCTCACAATGACTTTTTTCCAAATTGCTGTCTTGGATTTTACGATGAAGAACACGGTGAACGTTTCCACCAGGACTTGAAAGACATAGAAAGAAGGTACAGTGGTGGGTGGTGTTAACATGATGGCAGACTATTGTTGGTGTCTGAAAAGGTAACGCAATCTTGATACGCATGGAAGACATGCAAAAGGAAGAAAATTTCTTCTTAGTTCGGTCACTGTTTTTCTATCTAAAGTTGATAATAGTTGAAAAATGTGAATAAATTGTGTTTTAAATGACATAATTTCATACTTCTTTATACACGCCATCTTCTTGGGCATAATAGTGATCTTGCTGAAGTGTATAAACATATAGCGGTAATAGGCGAAAATACAATTTTTATTTTCACTTTTTTGAAAATTCTGGACGTGGTAAAAGAAAATGGATGACATATTTGGAATCAGTGTTCTGAAATTAAAGGGCAATGATATTCATGATAAAAACATCAAAAACAAATTTAAATTGCAGAGCAGTGTAATGAACACTCCTGAGTAAGAAAACTGTGATGATTATTAGTCACTCATTATTATTTTAAAATCCATGTTCAACTATATATTCGATATTTAGCTTCCATTGTTTATTAGGCAAATGTATAACCATAAATAAAATAAATAAGGTTTCAGAATTTCAGATATTTAAAATATGTGCCAAGATGTAAAAGCATATATCAACATCAGTCGTACCCAGACGTACAAATTCAAGAGAGAAGGCAACGAGGCAGAGGGGAAAGATAATATTGTATGTAAGTGGTGGGAATCTTTCCGGCTGACTATGAAAATTTAGTAGCCAAAGCGATTCAACCTTCGGCAATAATAAGTGTTACTCTTCTGAGAAGTACAGTCCTAGATGGAGTCACTGCCAATTATTCTCATAGTTGGTATAAGGTTAACCAGTTGAGTCCATAAAGGCAACTAAATACAAGCCTTTATAGCATCAGAGGTACATCTGATACCTGATATGTAGTGCCTATTTCATTGTTTACCTTCATACAAGCAGACATTTTTTCTTTCATAAAGAAATAAGAATAAAAGAAAAGAATTAAATAATAATCATGGAAGAAAACACCTTTAGGTTATTTTATGTAATTTACCATAAGTATCCTAAGATGTATAAAAATCCATTGATGTCAAAATTGTATTCAAGATTCCGATTTCTGACAGTGATATTACTTATTCTACCCACCACTATTCTGCCACACATGATGAAATTGAAATAAATGATTTATTTATGGACGTAGTTTAACTACTGTCATTCTCACCGTCTGATTCTATATTGAATGTGAAGAACCATCTTACTGCCCTACTCCACCTTACTCTCATTCAGAAGGAAAGCCATGCTAAGCACTTCTTGATTGTAAGTTGGCACAGGCTGAAATAAGTATATCTGCCACTCATTCATAGTTTAATATATTTTATGCAGAAACTTATTGACTTAATATTTTATTTTGTGAATTTACCTAAAGGGCCTCCGATTTGTAAATGTGAACTGCTCTTTGACGCAGTTGGTTCGTATATTGTTATTTTCTCAGTGTCACCGCGGATGAGTTAGGGTATGATATTTTTCATCAATAATGAAAATTATTTACAAACATTTTCTGTAGACGAACACTTTATGCATACCGCTGCTGATGTGTAGCTTCAAGCTGTAAATTAATAATACTTCCAACATCCCTAAGGATAACACCTAACCTGCCGTTCTTTTGAGAAATTAATTTTTCCTTCGAAAGCTTTTCTCTTTGTCGACTTTTGAACCAGCCAATTTCATTACTTATAAAAAACATGTTTAGGATTTGCTACCTGCAAGCAGAATACTATTCCTTGTGCAGAAAGATTAATGTGCTTAAATCTGTGGAAGTGGGTGAGAATGAGAAATATTTAATGAGCTAATTCCGCTGATAAAAATAAAGAACGTGGAATTTAGTTAAAAATGGGAACTCTAACAGAAATTATAGTGAGAATATGAAATTACTTAATAAAGGTTATTATGCGGAAGATCCTAGCAAAGTGAATAGTTTATTCAACAATTATTTTGCAACTGCGTGACCCTAGGAGAAACATATACTTGAACATTACAGCTAATACCATCTTTATAAGCAACACAAACATGAAGGAAATTAAAACATAATATGTATTTTTAAAGAACAGGCATCTTCAGAGTGATCTGGAATGTCTGCTAAAATTCTGAAAATGTGTCAAAATAGGCTAACAGCCATCTCAAAAGACTCAATAAACAGCTAGATAGGTGGAGAAATATTTCCATATTGCTTGAAATTGGGAACCATTAAACGTATACATAAAACATTAAAAATATGACGTTACAGGCCAAAAACATTAACTTTTGTAATCGGAAAAGTTTCTTAAAAAATTATTATCCAAGTTGTTGGTCGTTCTGAATCGATACGTATTAAATTGCCATTAACATGGTTTTAGGAAAGGACTGTCAAGTCATCTGTTTCTGAGGTTTGGAAAATTTAGATACAGTTTTAAGCAGTGCAGGAGTATTCATTCGTCTACCGAAGGCATTTCACTGTTTCACATCAGATACTTATTAATAAGCTTTAAGCTTATGGCGCAAGAGGTAACATCCTAAATATAATTACGCCTTATTCAAGTAATATACATTCTGGACAGAAATCTGCCAAAAATGTGATTGAAAACAAAGGATGTATAAAAAAAGAAATACAAGCAAGAAGGGTGTTGGGAGCTGCGACACTAGCTCTGAGAGGTTCACAATGGCGAAGGGTGAAGGGGGCGGTGGATAAACAGAATATAAGGTAAAAGAAAGGCCAGGAAAGCGGAGAGTAATGGCTACGGTTTGCAATGTACTAGTGAGCAAAAGAGGTTGGTAAGATGTCATCCCGGATTAAAAGCATAACACCCTTATGTGCAGGAGAGCCGGGCACATGTGGGAAGTCAAATCGCACCGGATTAAAACCAGGAAAGGTGAACTTATCCTGCTATTGAAGTTTCGTCTCCTGCAGGCAGAAAATACTGGAAGACAGCGAATTACCCAACAGTTGTAGTTCATATTTACGCCTGTGCACGACACGGATATTTCACCGGAGAATGGAAATCCTGGGACAAATGGAAAAAGTGGGTCACTAAGTTCACCTAGCCGGTGGCTGTTGCTTTAATTTGCCCTTCTGATTGTGCGTGGGACTTGGGCTCTTTGGAGCACTTGCTTTGTGCTCCATAGCCTCCTCAAGGGGAAGAGGGTCAGGGTCAATAGGCATCGAAGTTAAAGGTAGAAAACTGTTGTCAGTACTCAAGAGTGGAGGGGAAAGCCCCTTCTTGCGAGTGCGCCCCCTGGTATCATGAGAGCCAGAGCGACGAGGAGGTGAAAGTAACTGGGCGGAACTGCTAGATGCCGGAGGGCCTTTGAAGTAGTTTGATCGCTTGGGTTTGAATTTAAATTTCCGGGTCTGGGGACTCACAGGAACGGTTTTGGAGCTGGCGGTATCAGGAGTTGGCGCTGCGACGCGGGGAGGAGCACCGGTGGAAGACAAAGGGCAAGTTTGAGTGCCCATGTCACGCTTTGGTATTGGTTTGGAAACAATAGAACTAAAAGTACCAAACTTCAGGAGAGAAGGACTTCGAGCATGATGGCGTTTGCGGGCTCCAGAGAAGGATAGACGCTCTTTCACCCGCAGCTCCTGGATGGCCTTCTCATCCTGGTATCGCGGACAATCGCGGGAGGTCTCCGGATGTGGATCTTGGAAGTTCACGCAACTTGGAGCAACTAGACGAGCTCCGTCATGACTGTCCTTACCACAGTTTATACACACCGTAACATCAGCCATACAAGAGGTCTTAGTATGGCCATAGTGTTGACAGTAGTAACAATGCATAGGCTGTGGAGTATACGTTCGAACAGGAATTACTTCGTAGCCGGTCTTTATCTTCTGAGGCAGGTGGAACCGATTAAAAGGTAACGAACAGCGTGCGGCTAGGAACCAGAACGCCATCACGCTTGACTCGCATGCGGTCAACTTCCGTGACAGCTTGGTCCGCCAGATAACCTTTTATCTCCTCCTTTGGCGAACCGTCCAAAGGAGGGCTGGTGACGATGCCCTTGGAGGAGTTGTGGCTACGGTGTTTCTTTACACGAATAGGATAACTGTGTAGGAGTTTCGCTTTCATTGACTTTTTAAACTGCATGGTAGTGTAGTGCTCAACCAAGAGGGTCCCGGAGCGTACACGAGTACAGCATTTAACGGGACCAGCCATTTTATCCAGACCCGACTGAATGACGAAAGGGTTGACCTTTAAAAATGACTGGCCTTCTTCTGTGCGATGGATAGCTAGGTAACGCGCTGACGAAGACACGTGTTCCTCTTTTTCTTACACAACTTGTTTTTGACGTTTTGGCGTAGCTGTTGCCATAAAACGTAGTAGTACATTTCATCCCCCAGTGCTTCCCACACACCACGGAGCTGAACAAGGGGTCATCCCACTGGCATGACAGGGCTACACAGAGGATATAGCAGGCATGCCGTCCCACTCACCCTGAAGTTCTGTACAAGACCTAGTCCTGGCGGATTGATTAGGAATGGGTTAGTCCCTAACCTCCCGTTTAGATGAAGTAGTATCCAAAGTAATATATTGGAAATCCGTACCCTCCCCAAATTCAGAAGAAGACTGGAACGAGCTCAGATGCGCACTCCTCAACCACCAGGACAAACCTTTCCAACGACACGGGTCTCCACGCACGGCCTACACGTGGGTGGACCTGTTGACAGTCTCCCTCAACCACGAGGAGGAGCCCACACGACGGAGACTGTTGGCTCGGGACCCCGGGTGCACCAAACCCGTTCCTACCGAAATAGGCCCCCGGGAGGTGGGCGGCAAAACGCTTGTGAACAAATGTAATTGGTGTTACACTTAAGCTCTGTCAACCCTTAGATGGACACAATCGAGAATTTTTCTCTGAATCCCGGGACAGCTAGTCTTGTACTACCTATCTTAGTAGGTCACTTGGATATATTGCGGGCATTTATTAGCCTATATTTCTCTTCAGATTGAAGGGACAGGGGGAGAGAGAGGGGGAGAGAGAGGGGGAGATGACACGTAGGGAAATCTCCTACTGCACACAAAAAGCGTTATATATAATTAGTTGGGTTTCATAATGATTCTGATAATTTCTATTTAAAATCCTCAGGTGAATGAAATGTTCTTTAGTATTCTATGAAGAGCATATGAAGTTAAGCGTTTTTTACGGTTGGTAAATCATAATGTGCTGAACTGCATGCCCTTTTCTACTTTCTCTTACACAACGCTTTAGATATACTTATTCCTTTATTAACTTTCATAATAATTCCAATTTATTGAAATTACTTAAGTATATATTTCCTTGTAGGTGTATAGTACAGGGATAAGGCAATGCAGTTAAGTAAACTGATAGTCTCTATGTGAGGCTTTGAAATTCTCTTTTGTCTGTATGCCCAGGACGGAGGAGGAAAACGGAAGAAAGAATAAATCAATAAAAGGGTATATGTCAGATATAGTTAGGTTGAAAAGGAGAGAGAATACAGGACATAAATAGTGGATTTCAATGAGGTCTGCATTTCTGTGTCGCAAGATTCTATCTGTTTTACCTTGGAGCGGTTGCCTTCCTTGTGGGTTGGATTTATATCACACGATGCGGTGACATATCTGAAATTGGGTTCGCCCATTCGCGCCCCACACGCGCAAAAGTTTCGCGCTCCCTCGGTGTGACGACGCATGTAGAAGCCAAACCTTACCTTGATGTAGCAGCGATGAACCTTTCGTCTAAAAGCCGTGAAGATGAAGTTCTCGAAGATTTCTATAAATCCTCTCTCCGGCAGCTGCGGCGAGCGATGAGATGTGAAATTTCTCAGACGTGGTATCGATTTGAAAGGGATTTCACTTTTGGGCAAATATGGAATAAAATAATTTACACCGTTTCAATTTACTTGGAATTATATTTCTCGACATCATTTTCTTCTTTACATGCGACTATTTTCACTGATGTATATAGCCCTTTACTTTATATTAATTTTCCCCTTTTATTTATAAGTGATACAACGGTTTTTTACTTAAATTATTTATTGTAGCGTCGCGTCTTCGATGTATATTTTAAACGTTTACTAAACGTTCATAAGTGATGATCTTCAATAACTTCTATTAGTTTCAAGAATTTTTTTTACCGAAAACGCGTCTAACCTCTTCGATAGTTCGAGCCAGAAGAGAGAATTTAAGAATAACATTGTTGTTGTTTTTTTCCTTCTTTGTTTGCTAAGTTACCGTAATACTTAATTCTGATTCGTCCTACCTCACAATTTGGGATTTCAATAAACCTAAGCATTTGTTGCATCACCTATATGGCCTGCTTGGTTATTAAGTTGCATTACAAATGGCCATGTTTTCCTAATATGTCCATGTATGCCATATCAGCTTTAAATACCTCCATCAAGAAGTTATGAACTAAGTTCTTCTAAAACAATCTTATCTATTTTTTTTAAAAATTCTGGATGTTACTCCAGAATTACAAATATCTTTTCTAAACAACTTGTGAACAAAATAACTTGTCAATACCAATTAATATTTGACTAGAAAAAATTTACATTTAGGGATACAACACATACAGAACATTAATACAACATTAAAATAAGAACAAGTTGATTTGACATTGTAAACACCAACTTCATCTTTTTAGTGATCCATAAATTCATTCTTTAACTGTAATTAACCCTAACTTTATTAATTTTAGAAATTTTGCTGTGTCATTCAAGGTACATGTGTGTGTGGTCTCTTAAGTGGTTTCCATAAAGACTTGTGGTATCTCGCAATTACTTTACCATTTTCTGATGCAATTTCAAAAGTGTGTTCCCGAACTTTTCCATAATTTTATATGGTCCTCTGTAAGTCAAATTCATTTTCTAGTAGATTTTTCGATTAGAATCTGAAAGAGTGATAGTTTTCACCAGAACCTCGTCACCGATTTGGGGATCCCAAATAGCTTTCCCTCCCTTAATTATCTGGCGTCATTTATTGGCACTATCTACTAATCTTTGGTTGGCAATTACCATCTTTTCTTCTTCTTTCTTCTTCATCTATTCCCAGAGGTCTAAAATTCTCGGATTGTGTGAGGGCATTTATTTGCCGGGCATCAATAGTCATCCTTATTGAACCATCAGGTTTATGAACCCAGCATAGTGGATGTAAGTGCGGGGAATCAGACACTTCAATAATTCCATCCTCCAACATTTTATTAATGACGTCTGTAGCCCGGCCACGCCATGGCTCAGTGGTTAGACCGCTTGGCTCTCACCAAGGCGGCCCAGATTCGATCCCAGGCGACCGCAAAGTGAGATTTGTGCTGGACAACACGGCGTTGGGGCAGGATTTCTCCGGGACCTCCGGTTTCCCCCGCCATCTCATTCCACCGGTGCTCCATCTTCATCTCATGCATCATCAGTGTCACTGCCTGCGGTGTCGTATGAAGTAAAAGCGGGCGTTAAACACTACACACACGTCTGTAGCCCGTTGACGTATTGACATCGGAACAAGTCTACGTTTATGAGTGTATGGGCCAACGTATTTAACTTTGAACTTATGTGTATACTTGATACAGAGCCCAGGCTTCGAGCTAAATAATTTGCGATTTTGAAGGATGCACAACTTTAATTTTTCTTTTTGTGTTTCATTTAGATTATTAGTGCCCTCTAACTTTATTTTCAGATTTGCAATGAATTTGCTTTCCTCTCGTTGTTTATATATAGTCTTACTATCACTTCGTCGCAAACCATACAACTGACAATGATTGTTATCAGGATCGATGTACTTGGAACATGTTTTCTTTAACATTGTACCACGTATCATCATAATTATCTGTATCATCATACATAACAAAACCCTCAATACTCAGGCTTATGCCTCTGAGATGAATGGAGTACAGATGACTTAAAACATTTGGTCGAGCCGAAGAATACACAATTCAACCGTAGTTGAACTTCGACCGGACCAGACAGCGATACAGTTGTAAGAGAACAGTCCGATTAGCTCCCCAGGATGTGCCAGGGAAAATGCGTAAAATATTAAGGGAACCGTCACTCCTGCCCTTTAGATAGGAAATATGGCAACACCAGCTATGTTTGCGATCAAGCACCAGTCCTAGGAACTTGAATTCGGCTGCGAAAGGCAGAATGCCTGGACCGAGATGGAGAGTAGGAGCAAGGAATACCTTTCCGCGCCAGAAATTTACAGAGAGGGTTTTTTTCAACTGAGAACTAAAAACTGTTCTCAACACTCTAAGTGTACAGGCGGTCAAGTCAAACTTGGAGGCGGCGTTCTAAAATGCAAGTCCCCCGAGAATTTCTGTAGGTAGCGAAATCGTCCACGAACAGTGTACAAGACACTCCGTGAGGGACAGTCTACAATGGAGTTGATCGCAATGGCAAATAGTATGACGCTGATTACCGAGCCCTGTGATATTCCGTTCTCTTGAGCAAAAATACGTGATAAAACGGAGCCCACGCGAACCCGAAAGATGCGGTCCTTCATAAACTCCCGAAGAAATAGAGGAAGGCGGCCACGAAAATTCTATTCGTGGAGCGTAGGGAGAATACCATACCTCCAGCATGTATCATAAGCCTTCTCCAGATGAAAAAGGCAGCTATTTGACACTTAGAAATGCATTAACGATCTGGGTGGAGAGGGAAACTAGATGGTCAAGCGTGGAACGTGCTTATAATTAAAAACCGCCAACTGGGTGTAAGGAGCCAAGTTGGCATGAGCGAAAACCCACGTAGGCAAGTGAGTGGAACAGACGTTGTGTGCCAGGAGACTAATAAGACAGGGGAAGTGGTCATGGGTGTGTAGGTCAGAAATTAAGTTCCATTGTAGGTACACTGCTAACTGCGGAGACCATATTGCCAAATCCAGATGCGACAAGGTGTTGAACGCATCAGAGAGAAATGTAGGTTCTCTGGTGCTCAGGAGAACTAGGTTATTACTGTCCAGGAACTCAGGCAGAGCTCTGCCTCTCGCACAAGCTGGAACTGAACCCCAAAGGGGATTTTGGGCATTGAGGTCTCCCACCAACAGAAAGGGAGTTGGTAACTGTAAAACTAGAGCTTGTAGCGAAGTAAGCGATAGATCGTCTGAAGGTGTAATATAGATGCTGCAAAGAACCAATTGTATCCTCGGCAGTATTATTCGTGCAGCGACTGCTTAGATCTTAGTGTGTAAAGGTATACTGTCTACATATACGTCATGTCTGTCCAGCACCATAGTGCCCCCGTGCGCAGTAATGCCCTCTACATAAGAAAGATCACGCCTGAAGGAAGTATGTTGCCTTAGTTGGAAGGACTCTTGATTAAATAGCTTAGTCTCCTGTATACAAACGAATAATGGATCATATTTACTGAGTAGTAAATCAAGCCCTAGGGGGTGTGCCCTAAGCCCACGGATGTGTGCAGGAACATCATTGGAACGTCGGAATATAAGGTGAAGGGCTATTCCACCTTATGACGACTTCGGAAATGGCCGAATCAGCTTACCTTTCTTTTTGGGTTTTGGGCTAACCCATTTAACATCCGAATTTTCGGGTCGTTTTCTTTAAGTTATCCTGCCAGTGTGGTCTGTATCCTTCTGTTCCACCTCCTCCACGGATGAGGCGCACTTCCCAATAGGGAACTTCGGTTCAAGGGCCCCAAACCGATTGGATTCGGTGATCGACGAGGAGGACAAACGTCGATCAGAGTGCTCTCCTAAGGAATCCTCAGAGGAGTAGCGTCTAGACGCTCTAGGACTTGCTCTTGCGGCTGAGAGTGTTGTTGGTATCCTTGAGGAAATCCGATTTGGAGTATCTCGTCTTAAACTGTTTTGGCTGTGCATTATACACAACCGGCATTGCGATCTTGGAGCCTAAGGCTTTAATCGGTGACTGTGCTAGCGATCTACTACCTGACGGAACATTAGGTGTCGAAGATGCGGACTCGGCAATTGGTCTGGTTGGCTTCGGATATAGTGACGGAGTGATGGTTATCTCCGATATTGTGGCCTCACCGATATCGCTGGTGTGAGTGGCGAACGCTCTCCTCGGGAAAGGTGTAGCAGCTACGAAGCTCTAAGTACCTGCCCACGGAGGGGATGGTATGCGAGTACGCGCGATTTTTCGGACTTCCGAGGACACCTTCTCTTTCACCCTGATCTCTTGGATTGCCTTTTCCTCAAAAAACCGAGGGCAATCTCGAATGCTGGATGCGTGGTCCGCAGCACAGCTCACACATTTAACCGGCGATGAACACGCACCATCGTGCTGTGACATTGCTCAGTTACAACATGTGGGCGCGGTGTTACAGTAAGAAGTGGTCTGCCGGAAGCGCTGACATTTTTGGTTTGGCAGGCTTCGGAGATGGTGTCGGAGTGATAGTTTTCTCCGATATGATTGCCTCACCAGTATCGTTGTTCTCAGTGGTGACCTCTGTCCTCGGCACAGGTTTTGCAGCTACGGAGCTGTAAGTAACTGCCCGCGGGAGGGATGGTAAGTGAGTACGAGTTAGTTCACGGGCTTCCGAGAAGGACATCCTCATTTTCACCCGGATCTCTTTGATCGCATTTACCTCAACAAAGCGAGGGCAATCACGAGAGCTAGTTTAGACGCGGCGTTACCAAAGGCATTTTTGTGCCCAAATCGCTGACACCTTTAGCATCTCAGTGGGTTTGGAATATAGGGGCGTAGCTCAATCGTCTCATATCTTGTCCTGATGCTTTATGGGAAATCGACCCGATGAAATGTCAGGAACAGGTTACGCTAGGCACCAATTCCCCTCGCACTCTACGCTGCACACGGTTAGCAGCCGTTACGCCTTGGTCTTGAAGGTTCTCCACATTTTCCCCCTTGGTCATACCTTCCAACGCACGGGTGTTGACCACTCCGCCCGAGGAGTTCAGGCTCTTATGGACTGTGACGTTTACCGTGTAACTGCCAAAACGCTTCGTCTTCAATATGACTGCTGCCTGGGAGACAGAATGAGCTTCCACCAGGAGCGTGCCATTTGTTGATCGAGTACAAGCTTTCACCGCGCCAGCGAACATACCCATTCCCTTTTGGATGATAAAGAGGATCTGTGACAGAAAGTTTATGCCTTTCTCAGGTCTGGTTACTACTATGTAGCGAGGACCACAGGGCCCAACTACTTCCATTCCACTTGCCTTCACAGTTGTAGTTTTGAATTTAGGTGCAATTGCGTTAATGCCCTCCACCATTGCAAACGTCTCCGATGGAATGCTCACATCCTGGGCACCACTCCGTCTTCGATGTGAGTCCTGACATGGACCTTGCTCACCTCAGAGTCACATCTCCTAGTGTAATGACAGAGGGACCCAATCGCCTTCAGGAGTTTAACAGCTCATGTGATGGCCCCTCCCCGGGACTGATCTTTATCAGCGGATATGAACACAGACCTACACGATAACAAGGGGCTGGGAGATAGGCGTTACACAGTCTACCCTTGCGATTCCCATTCCAAACACCCGCGCTATTTTACCCGTCAGACATGTGTTCAGGGAGAAAAAAGAAAAGGAAAAAATAAACAAAAGGGGCCAAACCCCGAAGTGGACCATGGATTGGGCGTTTGAAGGAACACTCTCACCTCGCGGAGGATCCCAGTCGAGAGATTACACCAGAGCCTCTTGTGCCAGTTTTTGGGGGTACTGGTGGGCCTTCTCGGCAGCCCCAGCGGTCTTGGGGCACACCAGGTTCCCATCGTACATCACCCCATCAGTCAGTCCCCTGCTTCCTGTCGCCCACCCCTCGGGGTGAGGACCACAGAGGTTGGATTTTGAGGGGCAGCAACCTTTTATTTTCAACGTCATTTGACGTAAGTCACATCGGACGAAGAAGGAAATGGATGAAACAGTGCTCAAATGAGCTCAAGTTTCTTAGACATTAGACATCTTCAAATATGAATATCGGTTGGCATTGTGCTCTATACTCATTTAAACGTCATTTTACCGATTTCGTTCATCGTGCGATATGATGATGATGATGATAATGATGATGGTGGAGATGGTGATGATGATGATGATGATGATGATGATGGTGATGATGAAGATGTCTATGTTTAAGGGCGCTCTAATGTGCGGTCATGAGGCCCTTTATGAGCTATTCGTGCTAAAAACAGATAAAAGGAAAGAGTAAGATGTTTGGCATAAATAAGATCACAAATAAACCAACAGGTTAAAACCTAAAGAGCTACAGAGCCAAATGAAAGGTTGAGAGATATAAAAGCTACACTAAACTTTGTATGTCACCACTGCCAGCAATTTAAAACCCTTTTGAACCCCGTTGTCGTCCGCCAGTATCTCTACCGCGGTTATCGACATCTGTAGGGACTAAAGGATCTCTGTTAAACAAAGGCACTCTATCAATACATGACGGACGGAGACAGCAACATGACAACGCTGACAAATTGGTACAGGCTCAATCTTTAATGGGTGTGAATGTTTAAAAAGGCAGTGGCCAATGCCATCACTTCCGCTCTTCGAGGTGGTCGGCACAATGTATCGCTTGTAATGCTATCCGACAGACTGTTCAAAGAGAAATAATGCAATTGGGGAAATATGGTTGTTGTGGACCAAAGTTATATCATCACTCAGAGGATCCCAATTAGGGGAGACTGGTTGTATCAGTTATTAGCTCAACCACATTCAGAGCGCTGTAATATCTTACTGTTCCGCAAACATTTTCAGGTCTTCTCCGTAGAGGGCACTATGATTTCAAGGTAGACTCACCAGTCAACTATGACGTCATTCTGACTCTATTGGAGGGCGGTAAATCACAAATAAAAATGAGCACCATGTATATGTCAATACGTGAACAAATTGCACAGCGTTTGGCATAATTTGTTTAACCCTAGATGAGTTCGCAATGGAACATTAGATCAATTTTAAATGGTCCTATTAGACTAAAAATGTAAGTAATTATGATTTTAAGACTTTTACAGTCAGTAAATATGTGAAGTAAGGTAATTCTGGAATGCCGAAGTGAACTTAAGATAAAATAAATAAAAAAGTATAACTGTACTCTTGTATTCAGTGAACAACCACAGGAGCATTCAGTATGACTTATGTCTTTAATATAACTTCGATCTCAAATAGCATCTCCACAAAATTTAGCACGTCTGGTGGTTTATTAACGACAGAAGTAAGTCCTAAAAGTAATTAGTGGTAATCATATTAGTGTTGGTAGCGAGTATGGATGACGATAAATAGAGTTCACTAACTTGAATTGAATAATACTCATTTCCTGAATTTTTCTGGGATTATCTTCCAATAATTGTTTTGGTGCTCATAAAATTAGATTAACCTCTGAACTTAAAGTGCTTCATTTTGCAATATTTCTGAAAAATGTGAATAATGGCTATATCACGTATGTTTTAAATGTGTACTATTATAATTTTATATTAAGCATCTGTGTATTCTGAACCCGGTTGCATTACTTTTGTTTTACAAATTTCAGTAGCATGATTTGAAGAAGGTTGAGTTCATTATAACTGTTTTTACTTTGCATAGGTATATAGCATACATTCTGTCCAGGACTTTTCACCGTATACTGAGGAGAAGGCAGCAATTACCTTATATTTTCTATCTTTTCTGCTAGTCAAATATAAATGATCATTAGTTAATAGCAACTCACTATAAACGTGATTTCTGTACCTCTACACCAAGGCTGATCAAATGAAACACTTCATTTGACAACATACACCATTTAATTCCACTTATAGGTGTTTAAACATTATCTATTACAGAAGAAAGAATGGAATATGGAGGTACTTAAACATTCTGCCAGTTTGTTACAGATACAGCAAGGAGTAGAGGTAAAATGTACGGTGTGAGCGCTACCGAAGAAGCAAGGGATCAGCTTACGATGGGCATTATTGGATGCTTGCCTGACAACGTTCAACAGGTGAGATTAAATACGCCTAGTCCCACACAATGGAGATAAGCATTAAATATTCTCTGAAGGTGTGTATCCACTCCCAAGTTACACTTCTTACAAAGTAAAGTAGTAAAATTCATGGAAATATCTCAACAGTAACCATTATTGACGTTACCAACAATCATATGTGTTACTGCATAAGTATTGGCAATTATATTTATACCCCTTCTAGGCAGGACACTTGACAACAAATTTCTAATGTAGTAATGAAGAGGGTGCTTGATGAGACAAGTTTAACTTATTTGAATGAAAAAATGTGATGTATTACATTCATACGACTTTCTCCAATGAAGTTCCTCCAGGTATGCCTACCTTCTGTTTGTTGTACGTTAATCAAGAAATGCAGAAGAGAAGCAAACATGCAAAACCTGACATGTCCACCACAAATGAAAAATGAGTTATATATGAAATCGCCTTGTTTTGCGTTGGTCTCACATATTCCCGTGTCTAATTTGATTCGAAATCGATCAAGTCCCTGAGAAACGGCGTCTTAAAGTAATGCTTTGCATCTGTTGGCATGACCAACAGCGGTTTTTAACCAAGCTACTTAGATAAAAATAAAGTAATGTGAACCTTATACAGAAATCTGATGTAACCAGTTCTTGCTGATAACTTCTTTCTGCACGTACGCTCATACATTTAAAACAATTTGGGCTCTGTGTAATGTTTTGGATCCTAATTTACAGAGTACACTAATGGCATAATTAAGTTATGCAATAATCACTGTGTAGAAAACAACTGTGAAACAAGGACTGAGACTCAGATGCAGGCGACATCACTACCTTCCCCGTTCAAGGAAGGACGGATGGATGATTATGTTGAGGGCGCTAAACAGCGCGATCATCAGCGCCCTTAACAGATCTAATCATGTTAAATACTGGATAAAACAAAACTATAATACATACATTTGAAATAAAACAAAAAAATCCACGTACGTCAAGGTCTAAAAGCACGTCAAGCCCATAAGCAGATAAAACGGATAAAAGCTTTAAAAGGATAAAACGGATGAAACTTACATAACTAAATTCTAAAATTTATAGTTAAAAATAACCTAAACACTTTGGACACCGCTTCCTGGTCATCCGCCAGCACCTCTGCCACGCTGGCCGGCAGCTGAAGAGACTGGCGAAGATGAACCAGGTGAAGACATTCTACTAAAACATGCCTGACCGATAGGGTATCACCGCACAGCGGACAAACAGGGGCAGGTTCCATTCTAATAAAATGGCTATCTGTAAATAAGCAGTGACCAATGCGCAACCGAGCCAATTGCACCTCCTCACGACGGGACCAACAGCAGGAGGTTATCCAACGAACAGGATCGTCCTTCACTGACCATAATTTATTCCTGCGTAGAGTTGACCATTCTGCGCGCCAGAAGGACAGCACAACTCCCCGGAATATGTGACGGAAATCCTCCGAGGTAACGATCGCCAGGGTAACCTAAGGCTGAATAGTCGCAAGTTTAGCTGCCGAATCTGCTCGTTTATTCCCTGGTAAACCAACGTGACCACGTAAACCACGCTAAAGCCTGTTGCGTGTAAAACGTGGAGGGCGTCCTGGATACGGTGTACAAGTGGGTGAGGGCTGTACAGCTCACGAAGGCTCTGAAGTGCGCTAAGGGAATCACTCAGGATAAGGCAATCACACAAACATCGGCGGCGAATATTTAAAAGGGCTCGGTGTACTGCATGGGGCTCCGTGGTGTAAACGGAAGTACTGCCATGGAGGCGGAATGTAAAGGGTTCTGCCTTATGGCCATACGCGCATCCAACACCGGCAGAACTCTTGGACCAATCAGTATAAATTAAAATGAAATTTCTATAGCTCGATAAAAACTCTAAAACCAAACTGCGCATACTGCTCGGAGACGTCGTGGACCTGCTGTGAACAGTCATACTAAGAACTACGGGAGGTGCTGCACGTATCCAGGGAGGATACACTCGTTCAACCCTAGGGAGCATCTTGGGTAGCTCAAGTGTATCCATCTAAGAAGCTTGCGGGAACGAAAACCTGGCAAGGGTTCCTGTATGACACGTCAAAGAAGGTGTCACAAAAGGTTCCAAAAGTCGGATACGAAGGCAGTGTGTTTAATGCACAGCTATAGCTGCCTAACAAAACGTCCCGCCGATATTGCAAAGGAGGTTCAGCCCCTTCGGCGTAGAGACAATTGGATAGTTGGAAAGGCCCCAGTAGCTAATCGAAGGCCAGAGTTATATACTGGGCCTAATTTTTTCAGCACAGATTGACCACCTGAAGCATAAAATATGCACCCATTGTGCAACTTGGAACGGGTCAGTGTGCGATACAGACGTAGCAGCATTGCGCGATCCGCTCGCCACTATTTCCCGCCAAGTACCCGCAAGATAATAAGAGAACGCTCAAATAGTGCCCTTAGCTACGCTATATGCGACGACCAGCTAAGCTTTCTATCAAAAACTAGTCCGAGGAACCTTGTTTCATCGGCAAATAGTAAAACATGGCGACCTAGTTGGAGGACGGGTGGTAACCGATTCTTGCGGCGCCAGAAGTTAACGCACACTGTCTTATCCGTGCAGAGAGCTTAGAGCTACTATCCTGCAGGTTGTCTAAGCATTGCTGGAGACGGCTCTCTAGGAACGGAGTACGCGAAGAAGTACAGTAGATGGCGAAATCGTCCACGAATACGCACGATGAAATCCTTCGAGGAACACAGGTAGAGATAGCATTAATCGCAATCACAAACAGTGTACTTAACACCTATCCTAACCCCGTTCTTTTGGATAAAAAGGTTTGAATAGACTGAGCCAACCCTTACTCGGAAAACGCGATCGTTCATAAACTCCCAAAGGAACACGGGTAGGCGTCTACAAATATTCCAGCTGTGCAAGGTGCGTAATAGACCTGAACGCCAACAGGTATCATAAGTTTTCTCGAGGTCGAAATATATGCCGATGGTCTGAAAGTTCTGCAAGAAGCCGTTCATGATCTGTGTCAAGATCGACACGAGGTGGTCTACTGTCTAACGGCGACGTTGGAAACCACACTGGATTTTCGTCACTAAGTTGTGAGTTTTCAGCCTCCACAACAACCGCCCATTAATTATGCGCTCCATCACCTTGCAGACGAACTGGTGAGGGAAATAGGGTGGTAGCTGGAAGGCAGATGTCTGTCCTTCCCGGGTTTCAGAATTGGAATAATGGTGGCCTACCACCACTTCTCAGGAAAACTGCCGTCAACCCAGCTACGGTTATAGACTCGAGTAGGAAAGCCTTCCCTTCGGGAGAGAGATGTTGTAAGAATCGCACGTGGATGCAGTCTGGTCCTGGTGCAGATAGTCGGGAGTATGAAAGTGCGTGTTCTAGCTCTCCCATAGTAAACAGGCGATTATAATCTTCAAAGTTTCGAGAGAGAAAGGAGAAACCTTGGGATTCTACCTGGTTCTTAATTGTGAGGTGCTCAGTTGCGTAATGATCTGAGCTAGACACAGGAGCGAAAGTACTGCCAAGGGTGTCAGCCACGTCCAGGGTATGCACAAGAGCTCCTGAAGGAGTTTTCAAACCTGCAATCGGTATGTGAGTCGATTTTCCGGCCACGTGTCTTAACCTATCCCATACTACAGGGGAAGGAGTATGGTGATTGAAATATGACACAAAAGTGATTGTAGGTGTCATTTTGCTCTGCGTAATAACTTGTCTAGCCAGGGCACGCATCTTCCTGAACTGAATAAGGTTCTCCAGTGTAGGATGGCGTTGGAAAACCCGTAGAGCACGCCTACGATCACGGATTGCATTCCGGCAGTCATTCGTCCACAATGGGACAGCTCGTCGACGAGGATTCGGAGACGAAATCAGAATAGACCGTTCTGCGGCGGAAATTATCCGTTGCTAAGATGTTCAACGAGATCGTTGATAGAGATTGGCTACTTAGAACTAAAAATCGCAAACTGGGAGTGTAGGGCCCAGTTGGCGTGATTGAAAGCTCAGGTAGGCAAGCGTGTGGAACACATGCTCTGTGCTAGGAGACTAATAATACACGGGAAATGGTCACTGGAGTGTAGGTCCGAGATGACTTTCCATTGTAGGGACACTGCTAACTGTGGTGAGCATACGGCAAAATCCAGATGCGATAAGGGGTTGAATGCATCAGGAGAACCAGGTTGCAACTGTCCAGGATGTCTGAGAAAACTCTACCTCTAGCACAAGTTCGGGTAGAGCTCCAGAGAGGGTGATGGGCATTGAGGTCTCCAACCAACAGAAAAGGGGTGGGTAACTGAACAACAAGATCTTGGAGCGCAGTAAATAATAGGTCGTCTGAAGTTGGAGTATAGATATTGCAGACGACTAATTGTATTGTTGGCAGTATTACACATGCAGCAACTGACTGGATGTTAGTGTGTAAAGGTATGTCCTCCACATTTACGTCATCTTAGACAAGGAACATAGTGCCCCCGTGCACAGGAGTACCCTCTTTAGGAGCAAGATCGCACCTGAAGGGAGTATACCGCTTGAGTAAAAGGAATGCTGTGGGCGTAACTTTGTCTCCTGCAGGCAAACCGCTAATGGATCGTGCGTATTAAGCAACAAATCAAGCTCTGGGCCATGTGCCCTAAGCCCACGTATACTCCACAGTAGGAACCATTGGAGCGGTAGAATTAAAGGTTATGGGTTATTCCACCTCATGGCGATGTCGAGGGTGGCCGAATCAGATTACCCTTCTTTTTTGCTTTAGGTCGAAACCCTTTAACGTCCGAATTATCGGGTTCTTTCCTGTACGTCATCGTGGTAGTGTGGTCCATATCCTCCTGCTCCACCTCCTCCACGGATAATTCCTTTACCTATGGAGGACTTCGGTTCAAGGGCCCCAAAACGATTGAACACGGAGATTGACGACGATGAGAGGCGTCAGTCAGAGTCCTCCCCTGAAGACTCCTTAGAGGAGGAACTTCTAGAAGCCCTGGGACTCCTTTTTCGGCTGGCCGGTTTGCTGGAATCCTTCAAGAAATCGGATTTCTTGTAGGTAGTCTTAAATTTTTCGGCTGTGCATCGTAGACAATGGACTTGTCGGCCTTGGAGGTTGAGACTTTAGCTGGTGACTGTGCAGGGGATCTTCTTCCTGGTGGAGCATTAGGTGTCAAAGGTGCAGATCGAGTTGGTGAATTGGGAGGCTTTGGAGTCTGTGACGGAGTGATGACCTTCTCCGTTACTGATGCCGCACCGATATCGAAGGTTTGAGTGGCGATCTCTCTCCTCGGCTCTGGCTTCGCAGCTACAGAGCTGTAAGTAGCGGACCGCGGGAGGCATGACATGCGAGTACGCTCGAGTTTCCGGGCTTCCGAGAAGGACACCTTCCCATTCACCCGGATCTCTTGGATCGCCTTTTCCTCAACAAAGCCCGGACAATCACGAGAGCTGAATGGCTGGTCTCCGGAGCAGTTCACACATTTAACCGGCGATGAACACGCACCATCGTAAATGCCCGAATCGCTGGCAAGAGGGTTGGGTATATAAGGGCGTATATCGATGGTCTCGTACCCTGCCCTGAGCCTTTGTGGGAGATCGTCCCGATCAAAGGTCAGTAACAGGGTACGGGTAGGCACCAATTCCCCTCGCTCTCTACGCTGCACGCGGTAAACGGCCGTCACACCTTGGTCTTGAAGGTTCTCCATAATTTCCTCGATGGTTATACCGTCCAACGCACATGCTCTATACCTAGGTAGTGTATTTACTGATTCGGTGTCAGTTATTCATCATAATACCTATAAGTCATTGACGCTATTATCATATGGAGTTATTATCTGTGTGCGTTAATTTTTATTTTTTATATGAAGTTGCCAGTAACCTTGAAATATATAAAATGCATTTAATATACATTTTCAATACGATGCATTGATCAGGCACGTGGGTCTGAGATAGCCCGCTCCCTATTGAGATTCGTTGCTCCTTCAGGTCTATTATTTAAAATGAATAGTTTAATTACAGTCTGAGATTCACGATTATTTGCCATAAACGACGTTTAACTGATAGATCATTACCACCCTAACAAAATGAATCATAGAATGCGCTACAGATAAGCAACAACACAAACGTATATGGCCAAAGAGGGAAAGAAGTTCCCTACAATAACTAATCACAGAAAATGTGCCCGCCTTGGTAGCGCGGTGGTAGCGCGTCTGCCTCACGTTCAAGAGGTCCCGAATTCAAATCTCGGTCAGGGAAAGTTACCTGGATAAGGTCTTTTTTCTGATTTTCCCTTATCCTGAAAGCCGAATGTCAGGTAACTCTAAGCTCCATGGTTCCTGGACTCATCTGAGCGTCATTTGAGTCCTTCCATTCATTGTCCGATATGACAACGTTGGAGGACGTAAATTACACACACAGCAAAAGACGGAGATAGTGCGGAATACAATATAAAACCGTGAAAAAAACTTGCAGATATAACTATTCGAAGCCATATAGAGGAAAAGATAAATGTATAAATAAAAATGATCAACGGTCGCGAGCTTTGATATCTATATTACTAAATATCTGTTGGAAAATTATCTTTAATAACAAATGTTGAAACCCTGTCAAACCAAGGATTATCGCTCACCTGGACCTTTGTTAATCTGACCGGAAGCTGCGAGGTTTAAACGCCTAATATATTTACCTAACATCCCCGTTTAACTTTCTTCTCTTTCATTGTCTCAATCCAATTTCTGCAGGTAGCAATAGTCAATGAATTCACCGGTAGTGCTGCTTCGAGGAGGAGTTTGCCTTGGAAAATACTGGCCGGACGAGGGGGAAGGCATTCTGGGCTTAATCAGCCGGAACTTGCTGACTGGGGGCGGGCTCTCTATGGTGACACGGAAGTCCAATGGGCTGAAGAAACTGCCTACACTTGTTAGGGACCCAGCCGGCTGTAGTGTTCAGTTCTGGCCGCCTTAGAGTACTTACATCACAGCACTACTCCTAGATTCTGATGGAAATAGGGAAATAAATCATCGGCTGTAGTGAAGGTATATCCGCCCTGAAAACGGGAAGAAAGATAGTCGGACGGAAGGACAGAAACAAAGAGAAAGAAAGGCATACATTTAATTATGCTCCACACTGGTTAGCGACAACTGAAGAGCTAATCACTGTAAAGGACAGAGAACACACACACACACACACACACACACACACACACACACACACACACACACACACACACACACACACACACACTCACTCATCTTAGCAAACCATGACGAACCGACATTCTGCTATACAGCTGCCAAAGAAGAGCAGGGTCAACTTAAAAATGTAACCATGTTGATATCTAATTCTGATAAATACTTTTTAGGAGGATTTTACTGCTTTTACGCAAAAAGCCGGATAATCTCTTAGAACTTCATTACTGTTTTTCTCTCTTTCGGTATTTTCAAGTTTTTACACGTTCAACTGTTCCGCACAATGGAATTTTTGGTCGATTTCTTTTAACCATATAGATGAACACCCAAAGCTTACTATAAAACTTTTGTTTTCTTTATCGGTTATCATGGGAGGAATAGTAAGAAATAGCTAGTTAACACAGCAGAACTGGTATAAAAATTGTTTCTAATACCCATATAATGTTCTTTTCAAAATTGAAACACCAAGTAAAGGTCCACTGCGCATACTTTTTATACATACTCGTTTGTCAAAATAGGTATATTTAGCTCCAAAACTCTAATTGTTTCGTCTCATATACGATTTTTATTTGCCTTTAAGTAGTTCATTAGATAATTAATAACTTCAAATGTATAGGAAACATAACAACGGAAATATCTAAGCATGCAAATTATTTAGTTCCCTTCGGTATATTTTCATAAGCGTATTCATATGTTCATAAATGTATAATTTAAGATTTAATTATTTCGCACCTTTAAACGGGTCTGATTGATCAAAGAGTACCTTCAAATAATGTCAAAACCAAATGACGACACATTTGACGCTACATGTGTACCGTTTTTCTTAACTATGAGCCACGTGTGCCACTTATTATAGTGAAGTGTGCATGAGAATCTCATAGTTAAGCGTGCCAACCACGTATCTTATAGCTATGCATTTCTGCAGGATTTGTTTGGCCTGAAGAAGAAAACTCGTTCTTGTTTACTTAGTTCAATTTCCTCTCTCCCTTGCTCTACATGATCCTGGGAACGTTGGCATCTGTGAGATGGCTCCCTATACGAATTCGCACATGGTTGCCAATCCCTCGCTGCTATTCGTCTTTCGTAGGGGAATCGACATTTAAAAGCAGATATACCTCTATTACTAGGATGGAACGTCGTGTAGAAGGAATCAATGACGTTTTATGGCAGCTGGAGGTATCATTTCCCAGATTTACCACAGTCCAAACTGTGATTCAATTAACTTATAGGTTTATTAGGTAGCTAACTTCCACACTTCTCCCTCTTTCTCTCTCTCTCTCTCTCTCTCTCTCTCTCTCTCTCTCTCTCTCTCTCTCTCTCTCATTATGGCTTCGAAATCTACATGCATATCCAAACTTTTTCGGAAAATTTGGTAACTTTGGATTTTAGCTATTCGCATGTCAGCTTCTGTGCATGATTTCACAACACGCAATAATGTGCGAAAATGTTCCTTTTATTTTTCTAAAATATTTCTTCAAAGCGTTAAGCTTCATGTGTCCGCGTATGTTTTAAACTATATGGCAAATACACTATTATACAAACTATTTCTCTAAAGGGAGAGCGTAGGCTTTCACGGATGAAGTCAATATAACTAGTAAGTTCCTGCCTGTTATGCCGTGGTCTGCTGGAGTTATTATTTCCAGATATTTCGTCCACAAATGCGGCGGACATATTCATTGACGCTGTCGTAGTCTCCTCGGAGACGCAACACAAACTTCTCCTAGGAGACTACGACCGCGTTATTGAATATGTCCGCCGCAGTTGTAAACGAAACATCTGGAAATTCTAACTAAAATAATTTCCTGCCAAAGTTTGGCTCGATTAACATGAAGCAAATAGAGGAATAAGCGTTTTATGGAAATAATCCGGAAATAACTTCTGGATTTATTTCCATAAAACGCGTATTCCTCTATCTGCTTCATGTTAATCGAGACGAGCATTGGTAGAAAATAACTTATTGTTAATTTTCGTATAAGTGAAAGAATAATATGGGCACACTAGGCTTTAGGTTATAGTCATATCTTTTAAGAGAACATGCTCTGCGGTGTATTAAGGAAAACGAATAATGACTTCCCACTTGAGAAAGGTATTAGGTATGGAAAAATGCAATTATATGACAATGAACATCTCTTTATGTGCGTATGTGTATCTGTGTGTATGGAGTGAACCATTCCTACACATATAACAATTATATAAGATTTATCAGTTTTTGAAATGTATTTCAGAATGAAGAGGACATTCCCAGAAAGTTTTCAAGATACACATTTCATTTCTCATCTGAAACATATCTATTTTAATCTAAATCCTTGGACCTACCTTTGCGAAAATCAAAATACTCGAAAAATGTTCAAAATAAGAAGTAGGCTAGGGTAGAGGCGTTATTTGATTACTAAATTGAATGCCAATTCGACATTTAACAGAGTGCTTCCTTTCAGTGTATGCTGTGCACAGGAAAGAAGTATTATTCTAAATTAGCCCTAACATAAGCTGTTCATTGAAGTTATGATGTTCATGTATGTTAATGTATTAATTTGTTAGAATTGTGTAAGTTGTATGTTACTTGTAAAATTATAAGTAAAAAATGTGGAGGTGCTATTATCGTGACTGTGAAATGTGATGATCTTTCCCTTGAATGTTACCTGGCCAGCAACCAATCAGAGTCCTTCGTAGTTGTCATACTGAATTCCCGTAAGAGGGGTGTGACGAGAACCAAGTGAGTCAATATTTCATATATTGTGACTTTGTGGCTTCGTGAAATCAAAGTCCAGGTTACAAATACAAAAATTTGCACTTTATTTCCGTAGAAATACGTTTCGTACACATACACAATACAACATACAAGGTCAACAAACACGGCTGTTTACCCGCACGCGTTCAATTACCGACTAACTCCCTTTGACCGGCGGGCTGCCTTTTTATAGTTTACTAACATTCCAGAAATTTCTCGAACTATCGGGACCCGGCTAGAACAAAAGTGAACTCTCGAGAAATCCGTCTCCTTGCCACCCACTCCCGCCGATTTGGCAAGCTTTTATCTATACACTGCACTGCGCATCCCTTTGAATGGATTGCCGCCCCGATCAACAACGGCCTGGCGACACTGCTCCATCCTCAAGGCTGGTCGTTCCGAACAGCACTATTATAACGGGCCAGACGATCCAGGTGTACCACTAGTATCTGCCCTCGGGGCACCTTCTGGATGCGGTAGACCACGTCGTTAATCCTCTTCACCACCCGTTCCGATTCTTGCCAAGGCTGCTGGAGCTTCGGGCATCGTCTCTTGGTCCGGGTAGGGCGGTAATACCAGACTAGGTCACCATGCTGGAACCCTTGGCTGTTGGCTTGCTTGTCGTATCGGGCCTTAATGTGGTCTCTCGCCTTCTGGATGTTTTGTCGAGACATCTCATGCATGTCGTGGAGATGGTCCACCAGGTTCTCCGCATACTCGGTGCTGGCTGTTTAGCGCCCGGAGGACTTCCCAAAGCCAGATCACAAAGGAGGCGTAACTCCCGGCCGAACATTAAGCTGGCTGGCGTCATCCCACTGGTGCTTGTAGACGAGCGGTAGGCCAGCAAGGACAATGACACCTTGACGTCCCAGTCTCGTTGATGGCTGGCCACCACCTTCCTCAGGTGCTCCTCCAAAGTCTTTATGTATCCCTCCACCATGCCGTCTGACTAGGGATGTAGGGGTGTTGTGCAGGTCTTGTTCCCCTCAAGCCTTTCTAGTGCCTCCTTCATCGGGTTGGACTCAATATTGGTGCCCTGGTCGCTGTGGAGCTCTAACGGCACCCCAAATCGGCAGAACACTTGCTCCACAACGCAGTCTGTGATTGTCTTTGCCTCATGGTTCGGGATGGCATACACCTGCGGTCACTTGCTGAAGTAGTCCACGACCACCATCAGGTACATGTTGCCTCGGTCCGACACTGGGAACGGTCCAGCAATGTCAACGGTGATCCGTTCGAATGGCGCTCCGACATTGTACTGCTGCATGCGACCCCGGCTCCTAGTCTGGGGGCCACGATTCGCTGCGCACACGTGACACAGAGGGCACCATCTCTCAGCGTCCGCTCGGAGTCTCAGCCAGTAGTCGCGCTGCCGTAGTTTTCAATCGTTCGGTTCGCTCCCAGGTGTCCTCCTGAAGTACCAGCGTGCACTTCCTCCAAGGCTTCTGGGAGCTTACTCCGGGGAAGTACCAACTGTTCTCTCTGCGTCTTCCCATCCGGCGATTCCCATACCAGGAACAGCACGTCCTCTCTGGTCTTCAAAAAGTTCCATTGGGCCCAGTATGACTTGTAGGTGGCGCTCCTCGGTGAGATGTCCTCCCAGGTTGATCTCGTCCCTGCCTCCACTTCCCTGAAGAGAGTCCCCAAATCTGCGACTGCCAGCTGCTCCCTCCTAAGGCCTGCGCTATTCCGGCCGTCCGCAGGCACTGCCGTGACTACTCGGACTGCTGCGGCACGCTCCTTCTCTTCCACTTTTGTGCACTGGCAGCAATCATCTGGACAGGGTCTTCGGGACATGGCGTCAGCGTTACCGTGGCTCTTCCCTCTCTGATGCTCCGTTGTGAAGTCGTACGCCTGCAGCCTGTGGACCCAAAGTTATGTCTGGCCTTCCAGGTTCCTAAAGCTCAATAGCCAGGTTAGGGCGGAATGGTCAGTCCTCAGGTGGAATGGCTGACCGTACAGGTACTTGAGGAAGTGCTCCAAAAGTCTTTACTACCGCCAGTATCTCTCGTCGGCTGACGCAGTAATCCTTCTCTGCCTTGGATAGCGTCTTGCTGTAGTAGGCTATCACCCGCTCATGGCCGTCCTGGATCGGAGATAGGACACCTCCAATGCAATGGTCGCTGGCGTCAGTCTCTACAATGCAGGCGCCACCAATTTGTGGGAAACCCAAAATTGGAGCACTGCACAGGGTCCTCTTCAGGTGCTGGAAAGCGTCTTCGGCCTTGTTCGCCACCTTCATTTCCGTGGTCAGTTCGCCCATCCTTGCGATCATTGTCGTGGCCAAGTTGTTTGCAGCTTCCGTCTTCGCAGCGAGGTTGTCATTCACCGTCTTTATTTCCTTCAGCTCGGCAGTGAGGTTGCCGCTGGCCGTCTTTGTTTGTTTCAGTTCCGCGGCCAAGTTATTACTTGCTGCCTCCGTCTTCGCTGTTAATTCGTTCATCTTCTCCAAAATCTTTTCCAATGCAGATTCCATGGCCGTTGTCGCACTCCTGACAACAGTTGTGACTTTGTGGGTTCGTGACATTAAAAGTCCAATTGCACAAACTCAAAATGTTCTTTATTTCCACCGAATTACAGTTTGAGAACTTGCCAATTACACAGAATTACGTAGCGCAAACAATTACAATTCACCAGTTCCTCTGTCACAGGTTCACTCTGCACTTGCAATTACGCACAACTCCTCCGATGTACGTACACAGTCTTCCGGTGCGTGTCTCACACGTCGCTCCTCACGGCTGCTCGCCAAGAACTGAACTGACTTGCCAACTACAGGCGTTATATAGGAAGGATTGCCGTTTCTTGAAGTTTCGCGAGCGCACAATTATCCCGAGGCTTCGAGACGTCTGGTGGAAGGAGAAAGGGACCGTACAGGGCTTGTGCCGCTCTCCTAATCTTCCCTTCAGTTAGTGACACGAGACAAATGGTTAGGCGTGGTATAAATGCTTCCCGTCTGGCCCTACTGCCGGCCTTTTCTATAGGGAATTCCGACGTTCGGGTGACACTATTTTAACATTCACACCTAAAAGATTCCGTTTATTTTGTAATTTAGAGCTCAGAAATTATGCCTTACGTCTGGAAAAATGTAAGTCTCTCCAAGTTCATTGAGGGTGCTTTGAGTGATTGCAGGTTAAAGACGATATACATGTCAAAAACACTGGATCTCGTTGATGTGTATCTGTATTTAAGGGCAGCTGCTTGGTCATTAGTTGAGCCCTTTGAAATCGCCCTTTTTAAAACCTAATCACACTAACTGGATCTCCAGTTAGACTACCACATTCTGAGATGTTAGGTGTATATTCATTTGGAGCGGACTACTGCTTTGGGGGCTTAGGTACAGGAAGGTGCCCATTGTGAGGAACTGTTCGGATGGTTGAAGGTAAATTCGGATATTGGATATGCCCTTTGGATTTTGAAGAACATCCTTTTATATACACCAAACAGCAGTAACAATGTGTTACATGTGCCCGAGATTTCTGCCACATCATTGCTTCACCAAATTTCCTTGCATTACGTTTACCTAGTAGCCAATATCTCAAATCGCTAGAGAACGAGCTACAACAAATGTGAAGTGCAAAGGTATTTGACAAGACGTGCAAAAGTAAAGTTCATATACATTTCAAACTATTTGTGTAATTTCACACCATTGGCACCTGCAGGTTAGTTTCCCATACACACAACATAAAGAATTATATTGATTTATACAATGACGTGGCATTATAGTATAATTTCTATCCTTCAAACTCTTCAGAAGCAGAATTGGGAAACACCAGCGTACTCCTTAAACTCCAACAGGAATCCAAAGCAGGCTGAAAACAAATAAATAACATTAGTTATAAAATGCAAATGCAGATGGCTGAATAGGATGTATTGCCATATTTAGTTGTAATAGATATTCATCACCAGATGTCGACTCATCTCTGAGAAAGAGAAAACAAGTATTGAGTTTTTTTTGTTGATTTCACTTAATATTAATAATTAGTATCAAATTTACACGATTTTAGAAAATCCTTTTATTTTTTGGTATTAATATTTGTACTATCTATAATGTTTTAATTATTAGACCTAACTTAATTATAATTTTGTCAGGTTTTATGTGGAGTGTAGAGATTCAATTAATACCATAAATATGTAGTATGCTAAAGTAACGTTCATAAGGATCGTTTTCTTGGATATTTTTTTAAAACTGACGTACGTGATGGACAAAATCTAATTACACATCCGTTCTACGGTCAAGTAGTTCACCTAATACGCATTTTTAATAAAAGGGACAAATTACGCGTTGCACAGTGATATATGCTCCTGCATCGACACCTCCATATTTATTTTGAAATTACTTCATTATCTACTTCATGAGTGATTCAGGAATACATATATCGTCTTTTGTTTATTTTAATGCTGCAGATAATTTTCTCCCCGCTACCCCAGTGATGTTCTACAAGTCTGTCAAATCTTGTTATATCTTCTGAGCCCTGATCTCCGTAATTGCGTCATTCAGAGGAAAACCCATTAAGGAGGGTTCGTTGACACAGAGGCTCAGCCTTTCACAGTATATAACATTCCCTTGGTTCACATTTCTTGTGTGCTTCATCATACAGATATATGAAAAGAGCTGTGTAGAAATTAGTGTTGGTTAGATAAATGCCTAAACCTTACGAAAGGTAAAAGCATTTTAGAAGATTACACTTTCTTTTGTGCATATACGTGCAAGTAGCAAGGAATGTGAAGTGTCATGGTGCAATAGATAAACTATACGCTTGCTAATATCGTTTTTAGAAAGGAATACGTATATATAATGATTTTTAAGGTATTTAGAAACCAGTCACGGCTTAATCGTAGCAAGTACATTCAGAGCGGCTTAAATCCCGGGCCATGCACGGAATATTTCAGTTTGATTCTACCTTACAAACTTCAGCCCACACACGTCTTCTGAGGAAAAATGATTAGTTAACTTAATACTGCTAACTCTGAAGCCCAGAGGTCGTTATGCTGTGTCACGATGTGAGAATGATTGTACTCGGAAAACATGAGTCAATTGAAAAATTTCGTGCCGTGCTGTTATGGTTAGGCAAAACAGAGAACTCTTGGTTTGAATTTCGACTGTGGTGTTACGGTTCCTGTTATTTTACTTTTGCAATTGAAGCCTAACTCAATGCACAAAGCTCGTAGTTTTGCAGAATTATGGCAGCACAGTAGACGTTATAAAAATTTTTACTATGTTTGATATTTACAGGCTATCAAAAGCTTCTCTATTAGAAGTGGAAGGCAGCACATTACCATTGCCTTTCCGTTTATGGAGGAACTAATTCGACGATTTGCAGATCAACCGGGTCCTGTGGAGACAAGTTCTCGGTTTGTGTGGATCACACCGGCGCTACTTTTGGACAAAATTCCTGAAGTCATACACGGCTTTGAGACTATAGTGACTCTGGTCCCTACAACACTAAGGTTAGTAGGACAAGATGAATGGTTGTTGCACTAGAGTTCCATAATATATTCAACATTTTCAAACAGAGCGGCATGGCTCAGTTGGTAGTGTCTGTTATTGTCACCATACTAACACTAGAAACTATCACATAAACTTTTAGTGAATTTTCAAAGCACTTAAAGAGGTTTCCATAGCCGCAACCTGTTTGATAAATTGCTTTTATTTAATGTTTCATAAATCATTTGCATGAGCTAACATTAATTGTAAGGTTTATCATTCTCTTCTTTTCACTAGATATTATTTTGGCACCATCTGCTGTTGTGTACAAATGATTCCCCGTCATTGATATTTGTATTAGCATCAAATTTGTGTCACCTATTTGAATAGAGGCAATATTCCAGGAAAAGAGTGTACATCTTCCAGCTTATACCAGATAAGCAAGTGGAGGTAAGTACTGTTACATCTGCAAAATTTGTTTCCATAAAAATTGATTTATAGGTGGAAAATAGCCTTTTTGTGTGGTTGAAAATAAGAATAACAATTCCAGCACATACAAGTATAGTGCTACGGACAGTAATGCGTGCAATTATAGTCCCATTACTTGTAAGGAGCAATGATATTTTTCGGCGTTAAAAGGAATTTCTACTGCTCTTGCAACCTTTTGTCAGAAATTATTGAAAGAAAGATCATCAGCGCCCTTTAAAAAACAATTTATGGCTAAAGCCAGAGATAACGTTTATCACAAACTAAAAATGCTAGCGAACTTCACACATCATGTAAATATATGCAATCGTTTATCGAAAACTAGATATAAATAAAAGTTAATAGGTGAATTAAAAGGCCAAAAAGTACAAAAACTGGATGTATACTTCACTATTCGTGAGCTAACTCTTGAGAAAACCTTAAAAACCATTCCCACCGCTTGGTTACCATGCACTAGCATCTCTGCAAGGCTGACTGGAGCTGCAGACTCCCGAAGACGTGCTAGGGAAACGTGCTCTATCAGCACATGACGGACCGACAGAGCATTTTTACAAGGCAGACGAACTCGGGCTGGATCCCTCTTGAAAAATGCAGCGGAATCAGCGAATCCCAAAGAGAAGAAATCTGCGATAAATAATAATAATAAATGCACGTATTACATGGACATATCAAATGAATTTACATATCCACAGAACAAATACTAAGCGGACACAAAGAATGAAGTGATTTATATAAATATCATATCCATATATGTGAGCAAGGGACACGGTTGATCAGGAACTGAATTTTAGTAAAGTCAAGAGAAAATCATGCAAAATAACAAAATCTTAAAGGAAATGCGCACATTAGGACAAAGCTATTCAAAATGCCTGCGGCTGAACGGCGCCATATGGAATGTTGTGACCTCGTGGGTTCGTAGAATTAAAAGTCCGAGTTGGAGAAATTTAAAATGCTCTTTGTTTGCGTAGAAATACACTCACAGAAGCAAGTTGCAGCAGAAATACTTCACATACACATTAACATCTACCAAGATCGATGACCACAACAGCGTTCTGACTACGTCTGTTCACAACACTCCTGTTATAACATCTTTACAGTTGTTTACTTCTGCTACGACTGTCTCTTGGCGAGTCGTCACTACCTTAAATACCTCATCTGATAATTCCAGACTGTTCCAGAACATTCAAGAAACCGAATAATCCCTATCAATCTAGATGTCACCAGAAATTTCTATTTATCTCAGGTTGTTTGTTTCGGTAAACATGTATCTGCGTGCTATCTATCGTTCCTTTGTATACACAAGACGCGTTATCGCTCCGCGCGAATTTTATATGTGCGTCGCCCCGACACTGCTCCTTCCTCAAGGCTGGTCGACCCGAACAGCACCATCGTAGACCGCAAATGATCCAGGTGTACCAGCAACACCTTCCCTCGGGGAGTCTTCTGAATGCGGTAGACCCGTACGGTCCTTGTCACGGCTGTTGAAGTTTCGGGCATCGTCCCTTGGTCCGGTTAAAGCGGAACAACCAGACCAAGTCACCTTGTTAGAAACCTTGGCTGCTGGCTTGCCTGTCGTATCGGGTCTTCATGCCGTCGCTCGCTTTCTGGATGTTCTGACGAGTCATTTCACGCATGTCGTGGAGATAGTCCACCAGGTTCTCCATATACTCAGTTGCTGTCCTGCGTCCGGGGGGGTTCCCAAGGGAGTAACTCTCGGCCGGACATTAAACTGGCTGACGCCATCCCAGTGGTGTCGTGTGTAGACGAGCGGTAGGTCAGCAAGAACAGTGGCACCTTGACCTCCCAGGCTCTTGAATGGCTGGCCGCCACCTTCCTCACGTGGTCTTCTAAGGTCCTGATGTCCTTTCTAACATGCCATCCGACTGGGGATGTAGAGGTGTTCTGCGGATTTTGTTAATCGCACGTCTTTACAGTGCCCCCTTCATCAGTTTGGACTCAAAATTGGTGCCCGGGTCGCTGTGGAGCTCTAACGGCACCACAAGTTGGCAGTACACTTGCTCCAAGAGGCAGTCTGCGATTGTCTTTGCCTCCTGGTTCGGGATGGCATACACCTCCGGCCACTTGGTGAAGTAGTCCACGACCACCATCAGGCACTTGTTGCCTCGGTCGGACACTGGGAATGGTTCATCTATGTCGACGGCGATCCTTTCGAATGGCTCTCTGACGTTGTACTGCTGCATGCGACCCCGCTCCTACAGTGGGGGTTGCCACTCGCAGTGCACACGTGACATTGACGGCACCATCTTTCAGCGTCTGCTCGGAGCCTCAGCCGGTAGTAGCGCTGTCGGAGTTTGTCGATTTTTCTGTTTGCTCCCAGGTGTCCTCCTGTAGTACCGGCGTGTACTTCCTCCAAGACCTCTGGGACCTTACTTCGAGGAAGCACCAACTGCCTCTTTCCATCAGGCGATTCCCATATCTTAAACACCACGCCGTCTTTTGTCTTCAGTGAGACCCATTGCGCCCAGAACGACTAGCATGTTGCGCTCCTTGGTGCGATGTACTCCCAGGTTGGTCTTATCTCTGCCCCCAGTTGTCTCAAGTCTGCGTCCAACAGCCGCTCCCTCCACAGGCCTGCGCTTTCCCAGCCCTCCGCAGACACTGCTTCGACCACACGGAAAACTGCGGCACGGTCCTTCGCCTCCACTCTTGTGCCCTGGCTGCACACTTCTGGGCAGGGTCTTCGGTATATGACGTCTGCGTCACCATGACCCTTCCCTGTAAGATGTTCAGTGATGAAGTCGTACTCCTGCAGCCTCTGGACCCAACGGGCTGTCTGGCCTTCCAGGTTCCTATAGCTCAATATCCAGGTAAGTGCAGAGTGTTCAGGACTCAGGTGGAACAGATGAACGTACAGGTACTTTTGGAAATGCTCTAAAGTCTTTACCACATCGACTAACTCTCTCCGGGAGACGCAGTAGGTCTTCGGTGCCTTGGACAGCGTCTGGCTGTAGTAGGCTATCACTCGCTCATGACCGTCTTGGACTTTGGATAGGACACCTCCAATGCAATGGTCACTGGCGTCGGTGCTCACAATGAAGGCGCTATCTGGTTGTGGAAATCCCAGAATAGGAGTACTACACAGTGTCTTCTTCAGGCGCTGGAAAGGGTTTTCGGCGTCATCCGTCCAAACGTAAGGTTGGTGTTCCTCTGTCAGGCGGGTGAGGGGCTAGGCGATATTGGAGAATCCCTTTATGAAGCGGCGGTAATAACTGCAGAGCCCCAGGAAACTGTGTAGCTCTCGCTTATCCTTTGGGTGATGCTAGTCTCTCACGGCCTGTGTCTTCTTCGGGTCTGTGGCCACTCCGGTTGCTGAGAGTATGTGGCCCAAGTAGTTAACTTCCTTGCGGAAGAGCTGACACTTCTTTGCATTCAGCTTCAAATTGGTCGCCTGCATTCTCTGCAACACCTTGCTGAGATATTCGAGGTGGTCCTCGAAGGTCTTACCGACGATGATGATATCGTCAGGGTATAGCAGACTGGCGTCAAAAGTCATCCCTCTCATTGCCGACTCCATGAGTTGTTGGGATGTACCTGGCGCGTTGCAGAGGCCAAAGGGCATAACTGTGAACAGCCAAAGCCCTTTGCCTGTCGAGAATGCGGTCGTCTGCTTGTTTCTCGGGTCTATAGCCACTTGCCAGTAACCCGAATTCAGGTCAAGGGTCGAGAACCTGGGGTAAGGGGTAAGGGGAGACAGTTCTTCCGGGTGACACGTCCATCTTCTTGAAGTCCACGCAGAAGTGTAGCTGGCCGTTTTTCTTTGTCACCAGAACTACAGAGGAACACCAAGGGCTGCCCGATTCCGCAGTCACTTCCCTTGGTTCTCATGCCATGCAGCATATCCCGTACCACCACTTGGTTGGCTAGCCACACTCGTCTAGGTAGTTGCCGAATAGGCCGGGCGTCTCCAGTGTCAATGCGGTGAAGTGCTTAGTCTATGCAGCCGTAGTCACTGTTACCCTAGCTGCAGACGCGTTGGTATCTTCTCAGCTGTTGTCAAAACTTCTCGAGCGCTTTTGCGGTCAGGTGGTCGGCCACCCTCTCCAAAATGCCTTCCAGCCTGTGAGGATGATTATTGGGTGTGAGCGCGCTCAACAGCGCAGTCAGCAGCGCCCTGAAAGATCTAATAATGCTATAAAAACTGGATAAAACAAATCTAATAAAACAAACACATCCGTGTACGTCAAAGTCTAAAGGTACTTTAAAACCATAAAACAGATACAACGGAGTAAACTATAAAAAGAGAACACGGATAAAATATTCATGACTAAATTCTAAAAGTCAGAGTTAAAGGTGATCTAAAATCTTTGGCCACCACTTCATGGGCATTCGCCAGCACTTCTGCTATGCTTCACGGCAGCTGAAGAGACCGGCGAAGATGATGATTAATGATGATTGTGATGTCAGGCGCTTGACAGCGCGGTCATCAGCTCCTCTAACAGACAAAGCCTTCTAAACACAAACTAAAACTTGGCTAAAAACGGTCGTTAGCAATAAAATTATGACTAAAATATACGTATACGTACGTAAGTCAAGGTATAAAATAAGGTAAAAAGTTAAAAGGTAATAATAGATATCTGGCTATATGCTAAAATCAACATTAGATAAAAATCTAAAAACCTTGGCCGCCACTTGCTAGTACTGCCCCAGTACGTCCTTCAAGCTGGCCGGTAGCTGAAGAGACCAGCGAAGACGCTCCAGGTTTGGACACACTAAAAGCACATGGTGGACCGACAGTGCTTTGACGCCTAGAGGGAAGTCTGGCGCAGGGCTCCTTTATAAAACTAACGATGGCTAGAAAAGCATTGGCCAATGCGTAACTGAGGAAGAATGACTTCCTCCCGGCGAAAGGCACGGGAGGAAGTCGCCCAGGGTATCAGTACCGCCTTTATAGTTCTAAGTTTGTTTCTACGAAGAGTAAACCAATCGCCCTATCGGCGAAGACGAACCAGGTTAGTACTTTCTACTAAAACAAGCCGGACCGAGAAGTCTTCTCCGCAATGCGGACAAACTGGAGCAGGGCCCCTTGTAAAAAAATGGCTAGGGGTGTAGAGGCAGTGGCTAACACTCAACCAAGCCAATGTTACCCAACGAACAGGATCGCCCTTCACAAAGCGTAGTTTATAGCTACGCAGAGCGGACCTCTGTGTGCGCCAGGAGGACACTACAGTGCTCCGTAATATATCACGAATGTCTTCCGGGGTAACGTTGCGTAAGGTAATCTCCGGCTGAATAGTCGCCAGCTTAGCTGCCGAATCCGCTTGTTCATTCCCTGGTAGACCAACGTGACCAGGGACTAATGCACACACCACGCTTACGCCTTCGGCGTGTGAAACGTGGAGGGCGTCCTGGATACGCTGTACAAATGGATGTGGGCTGTACTGTTTACGAAGACTCTCCAGTGCGCTAAGGGAATCGCTCAGGATGAGGCAATTACCCGACCTTCTGAGGCGAGCATGTACAATGCCTCGGTATAATGCCTGGAGCTCCGCAGTCTGGACGGAAGTACTGCTTAGCCGCCGAATCCGCTCGTTCATTCCCTGGTAGACCAACGTAACCAGGAACCAATGCACGCTTACGCCTGCGGCGTGTGAAACGTGGAGGGCGTCCTGGATACGCTGTACAAATGGATGTGGGCTGTACTGTTCACGAAGACACTCCAGTGCGCTAAGGGAATCGCTCAGGATGAGGCAATTACCTAAGCTTCTGCGGCGAGCAGGTACAATGCCTCGGTATATTGCCTGAAGCTCCGCGGTGTAGACGGAAGTACTGCCATGGAAACCGATGGTAAAGTGTTCGACCCCATAGTCATAAGCGCACACAACACCGTCAGAACTCTTGGACCCGTCAGTATAAAATAAGATAAAATCTCCATAGCTTGAATAAAACTCTAAAAGCTAACTGCGCATGCTGCTCGGATGTGTCATGGACCTGCTGTGCACACTCATTCTAAGATCAATGGAGGCTGCTGCACGTAACCAACAAGAATTCACACGTTCGCACCTAGGGAGCATCCTGGGTAGCTCAAGTGCATGAGGCCTAAGAAGCTCGGGGAAATGAAAACCTGGCGGCTTTGGGTATAAAGGAGTGTTCTCTATCGCACGTCACAAAGGGCTTCAGAAGGGGTGCCAAAGTCGGATGTGAGGGCAGTGTGTTTAATCCACAGCCACAGCTGATTAAAAAACGTCCTGCCGATACTGCAAAGCGGGTTCAGCCGCCTCAGTGTAGAGACTTACAACTGAGCTAGTTAGAAAGACTCCAGTAACCAATCGAAGACCAGAGTTATGTACCGGGTTTAATTTCTTCAGCACATATGGGCGAGCTGAAGCATAAACGCTACACCCATAGGCCAGCTTGGAGCGGTTCAGTGTCCGATACAGACGTAGCCGCACTGCGCGATACGCTCTCCACGACTTCGCGCTAAGTACCCGCAAGATAATAAGTGAACTCTCACATCGTGCTCTCAACTGCGCTATATGCGGCGACCACATTAGCTTCCTATCAAAAACTAATGCGAGGAACTTTGTTTCATAGGTAAATGGTAAAACATGGCGACCTAGTCGGAGGAAGTGTGGTAACCGACTCCTGCGACGCCAGAGGTTAAGGTACACTCTCTTATCAATAGAGAACCTGAAGCCTTTCTTAGAGCTCCAGTCTTGAAGGTTTTCTAAGCATTGCTGGATACGACGCTCAAGGAACGGAGAACGTGAAGTACAGTAGACGGCGAAATCGTCCACGAATAAGCACGATGATGTCGAAGAGCATAGTTAGAGATAGAATTAATGGCAGTAGCGCACAGTGTTACTCTTAGTACCGATCGTTGTGTGACCCCGTTCTCTCGGATAAAAAGGTCTGAAAAGACCGAGCCGACACTTACCCGGAAAAAGCGATCCTTCATAAACTCCCGGAGGAACATGGGTAGGTGTCCACGAATATTCCACCTGTGCAGGGTGCGTAATAGATCTGCACACCAACACGTATCGTAAGCTTTCTCGGGATTCTAAGTATATGCCGACGATCTGATAATTCTATTAGAAACCGTTCATGATCTGTGCCAACATCGACACGAGGTGGTATACCGTCGAACGGTGACGTCGGATTCAACACTGGATGTTCATCAGTAAGTTGTGAGTTTCCAGCCACCACATCAACCGCCCATTGATCAGCGTTCCATCACCTTTTAGACGCAACTGGTGGGAAAAATATGACGGTAGCTGGAAGGCAGGTGTAGGTGCTTCCCATGTTTCCCTATTGGAATAATGGTGGTCTCCTGCCGCTTATCAGGAAAACTGCCATCAGCCCAGATACGGTTATAGAGCTCGAGTAGAAGGGCCTTCTGTCCGGGAGCGAAATGTAATAATCGCACGGGGATACCGTCTGGTCCTGGTGCAGTTAGTCGGGAGCATGAAACTGCGTGTTCTAGCTCTGCTTGGTAACAGGCGATTGAAGACTTCAAGGTTTTGAGAGCGAAAGCAGAAATCTGGTGATTCCACCTGGTTCTTTATTGTGAGAAACGCACGTGCATAATGATCTGAGCTAGGCACAGGAGCGAAAGCATTTCCAAGGCTGTTAGCCACGTCCAGTGGATCCACAACAACTTCTGAAGGAGTTTTCAAACCTGCTATCGATATGCGAGTCGATTTTCCAGCCACGCGCCATGACCTATCCCCGATGAAGGAGTATGGTGATTGAAAGATGACACAAAAGCGTTCTAAGGTGTCTTTCAGCTCCGCTTAATAACTAGTTTAACCCTGGTACGCATTTTCTTGAACTGAATAAGGATCTCCAATATGGGATGGTGTTAAAAAACCCGTAAAGCACGCCTACGATCACGGATTGCATTCCGGCAGTCATCCGTCCACAATGGGACAGCTCGTCGACTAGGATTCGGAGACAAACTCGTAATACACCGTTTTGCGGCGGAATGTATCCACTCGCTAAGGTGTTCAACGAGATCGTTGGCAGAGGCAGCCTCCTCATAAGTAAAAACTACCAGCTGGGTGTAAAGGACCCAGTTGGCATGATCGATACGCAAGGTAAGGCATGCGTGTGGAGCACACATTGCGATCTAGGAGACTAATAAGACAGGGTGAGTGGTCACTACAGTGTGGATGAGAGATGACCTTTCATTGTAGGGACACTTAACTGTGGTGAGAATACTGCCAAATCCAGATAGCAGAAGGTGTTGAATGCATCAGCAAGAAACGTGGGTTCTCCGGTGTTCAGGATAACCAGGTTATTACTGATGATATTTGCTCGGGCTAACAGCCAGGTCAGATTAGGGTAACTACCCAAGATTTCAGCGACTAACTCTGCAGCCATCTTCAGGGGAACTGAATCTAGGCTACTGATATTGCGATATATATACCTAGCGTGCGGCCGATAAGAACCGCCTACTTTCTTCCCATTGGCCGAGCTCCGGCCGATGGAGAACCGTATGGAACCAATCAGGTGATTGCCGCTGCTTCTTTGCACTGTGGAGGAGAGATAAGCTGAATAACTGGTGTCCATGCTGTGCTGATATGAAGGCCTTCTTCCCTGTTGAAGTTGTTTTTATTCGCTTTAATGTATAGTGCTTCTTTAACCGCTCTATCGTAGTACCTAGAGGACTTTTCAAGTATTTTTTAGAGTCGAATTTGATTTTATGATCCGTTTTATATGTGTGCTCAGCCACTGCTGATTTTTCTGGGTGTCCTAGTCTAATACAGCGTTGATGTTCTTTGATTCGATCTTCTACAGTTCTACCTGTTTGTCCTATGTAAACTTTGCCGCAACTGCATGGGATTTCATAAATGCCTGGTGCACGAAGACCTAAATTATCTTTAGCAGAACCTAAATACTGTTTTATTTTGGTTGGGGGTTTGAATATGGTTTTTATTTCATATTTAAATCTGCCAATTTTTCCCGACAGGGCGCCACAATAAGGGATGACTGCTAAGTCTGTGTGTTCTTTCTTTGTTTTGGGTTCACGGTTGCGTTTGGAGTGCATTTTTTTAAAAGTTCTTCTTATTTCCTGGTTAGTGTATTGGTTCTGCCTGAAAACTGTACGCAGGTGTTGTATTTCTTTAGGTAGATTTTCAAGATCAGAGACAGCAATCGCTCGATGTATGAGTGTTGAGAGGACTGTCTGCTTTTGTGCTGGGTGATGACAGCTGTTGCTATAAAGGTAAAGATCAGTGTGAGTGGGTTTCCTATACATCTTATGACCCAGGTGACCATCGTTTTTTCTATAAATAAGTAAATCCAAGAATGGTAAGCCGTCCGGGTGTTCAATTTCCATGGTAAACTGAATTTTGGGATGTATGATGTTGAGAAATTCGTGGAAAGCTGTCAGGGCATTTTTCCGTGTGGCCATACCACAAAAGTATAGTCTACATAACGGAAGAAATGAGTAGGAGCTAGAGGTGCAGTCTTGAGTGCCACGTGTTCAAATTCCTGCACGTAGAAATTGGCTATAGCCGGAGATAATGGAGAACCCATAGCAATACCATCCACTTTTTCGTAATAGGTGCCATTAAATAGGTAGTACGTTGAAGTTAAAGCATGGTGAAATAAACTGCTCATCTTGTCATCAAAGTGGGGTTTCAGCACTGCTAATGTCTCTTGGAGGGGCACTTTAGTGAAGAGAGATTCTACATCAAAACTAACCAGTATGTCTGAGGCAGTTACCTGGATTTCCTGTATGACTTTGGTAAATTCTGATGAATTTTTCACATGGTGACTGCAATTTCCAAACAATGGTTGCAGTAGCTCAGTTGGATATTTAGCCAGAGCGTATGCTGGAGGGCCTATAGCGTCAACAATGGGTCTGATCATGGAGACCAAATGTAAAGGGTTGGGCTCCACGTACATATGCACATCCAACACCGCGAGAGCTCTTGAACTCGTCTGTATAAAATACACTAAAATTTTTATAGCCTGATAAAGACTCCAAAAATAATTTGCGAATACTGTTCATCGTTGTTGCTGATTTGCCGTGCATTGTCATAGCGAGATCTAAGTAAGGTGCAGCATGCAACCAAGGGGGATGCAGTCTCTCGCCCTTAGGGCATATCCTGGGCATGTAAAGTGCGTGACTTCGTAGGAGCTCCAGGAAGCGAAAACTTGGCGGCTTAGGACTAAGGCGTGTGTTTCTATAACGGACGTCGTAGGAGGTATCAGAAAAGGGAACAAATGTTCGATGCCAAGGTATACTCTATCACACAGAGCAGTATGTGCCCAGTAAAACTGCCCACCGGCATTGAAAAGGAGTCTCTGGCGCTTCAGTGTAGAGACTAATCACTGGGCTAGTGGGAAAAGCCCCAATTTCTAGGCGAAGGCCAGAGTTAAGTGCCGTGTCCAAATTCTTTAGCAGATATGGACCAGCTCAAGCATAGACGATACACCCATATTCCAGCTTGGATCGTATCATTGTGCGATACAAGCGAAGCAGCACTGCGCGATCCGCTCCCCACGATTTCCCACTAAGTACCCGCTAGAGATTAGAAGAACGCTCACGTTGTGCTTTCAGCTGTGCTATATGCGACGATGAGCTCAGCTTTCTATCAAAAAACACTCGGAGGAACATCGTTTCATCGGCAAATGGTAATACATGGCGACCAAGTAGGAGGGTGGGTGGTAACCGCCAATTGCGGCGCCAGAAGTTTACGCAGACCGTTTTCTCAGTGGAGAACCGAAAACCGGATGCATTGTTGCTGGTGGCGCTCTAGAAACGGAGTACGCTGAAGGCCACAGTAAATGGCGAAATCGTCCACCAATAAACATGCTGAAAACCCCCAAGGAACACATGTAGAGATGTGTTAATGGCAATAGCAAACAGATTAACACTGAGCACCGATCCGTGAGGGACTCCGTGCTCTTAGATAAAAAGGTTTGAAAAATCTGAACCGACACTCACTGTTTGGCCTCACGCCACTTTTCAGGTAAACTGTCGTCAACCGAGATACGATATTAGACCTTGAGTAGGACAGCCTTCCCTTCGGGAGAGAGATGTAATAATCGCGCGTGGATACCATCTGGTTCTGGTGCAGAAAGTCGTGAAGATGAAAGTGCGTTTTCTAGCTCTGCCATGGTGAACAGGCGATTGTAGCCTTCAAGGTTTCCAGAAAGAAAGCAGAAACAGTGAGACTCTACCTGAAGAATAATTGAGAGAAACTCAGGTGCATAATGATTTGAGCTAGATACATGAGCGAAAGCACTGCCATGCGTGTTAGCGACGTCAAACAGAATCACAACGGCTCCTGTAAGACTTTCCAAACCAGCTATCGGTCTGTGGGTCGATTTTGCGGCCACGCGTGTGCACCTATACAATACTACGAGGGAGGTGTATGGCGATCGAGGGACTACACAAAAGCGTTTCAGGATGTCGTTTTGCCGTCCTTAATAACTTCCCTAGCCATGGCACAGATCTCCTTGTACTCAATAAGGTTATCCAGTGTGGGGTGACGTTGGAAAACCCATAGAACACGCCTAAGATCTCGGATTGCAGCCCGGCATCATCCGGCCACCATGGGACAGGACGTCCACGAGGATTCGGAGACGAATGCCAAATAGACCATTCTGCTAAAGATAGTATCCGCTCGCTGAAATGTTCAAAGAGATCGTTTACAGAGGCAGACTCCACATAACTAAAAACCGCGAATTGGGTCTAAAGGGCTGAGTTTGTTTCATCGAAAGGCCAGGTAGGCAAGCTTGTGGAACACACGTTCTGATCTAGGAGACTAATAAGACGGGAAGTGGTCCCTGGAGTGTAGGTCAGAGATGACGTTCCATTGTAGGGACACTACTAACTGCGGTGAGCGTACTGCCCAATCCAGATGCGACAAGGTGTTGAATGCATCAGAGAGAAAGTTAGGTTCCCAGGTGTTCAGGAGAACCAGGTTATTACTATCCAGGAAGTCTGCGAGAACTGTACCTCTCTCCCAAGTTCGGGTTGAGCCCCAGGGAGGATGATGTGCATAAAGGTCTCCCACCAAAAGGATAGGGGGGGGAACTGAAAAACCAGATCTTGTAGCTCAGTAGGTGGGAGGTCATCGGAAGGCGGAATATATATGTTGCACATTACTAAGTGTAACGTTCGCGGTATTATGCGTGTAGCAACTGACTGGATGCTAGTCCGTAAAGGAATAGCATCAACATATACATCATTCTTGACGAGTATCATAGTGCCTCCCGGCGCAGGAATAACCTCTTCAGAACAAGATCACGCCTGAATGGAGTATACCACCTGAGATGAAGCGAATCTTTAGGGCGTAACTTTGTCTCCTGTAGGCAAACCACTAATGGATCGTGGTTACTGAGGAATAAATCAAGTTCAGGGTGATGTGCCCTAAGCCCAGGTATGTTTCATTGGAGAATCGCCATTGTAACGGTGGAATAGGAAATTCTAAGTTATTTTACGTTACGAAAACTTCGAAGGTGGTCGAATGTATTTGCCCTTCTTTTCCGGTTTCGGGCTAACACCCTTAAGAACCCGATTATCTGGTCGTTTTCGAGAAGCCTTATTGGTATTATTTTCTGTATCCCCCTGCTGCATCTCCTCGACGGATGACGGCCCCTTTTCTGATAGAGAACTTCGGTTCAAGGCCCCAAACCGTTTCGACACGGAGATCTACGAGAAGGACAAGCGTCGACTCCTCCGAGGAGAAATTTTTGGAAGCCCTCTGACTCCATTTCCCATTAGGAGGTTTACTGGTATCCTAGAGGAAGCCGGAATTTTTGTAGGTCGTCTTAAACTGTTTTGGCAGCGCATCTTTTACCACGGGGTTGTCGGTCTTGGATGTGGAGGCTTTGGCCGGTGACACTGCTGGCGATCTCCTTCCTGATGCGGATTTAGGCGTCGAAGGTGCAAACATGGGTGGTGTTTTGGCGGGCTTCGGAGATGGAATAATAGTTTCCGCGGAGTTTGTGGTCTCACGGATATCGCTGGTCTGAGTGGCGCTCTCTCTCTCTCTGCGGCACAGGCTGCAGGTAGCGGACCTTGGGAGGGTTGGCGTTCGAGTACGTGCGAGTTTCCAGGCTGCCGAGAAAGAAACCATCTCCTTCACCCGGATCTCTTGATTCGCCTTTTCCTCAACAAACTGTGCACAATCTCGGGAGCTGGATGGTTGTTCCCCAGCACAGTTCACATATTTAACCAGCGATGAAATCGCACCATCCTTCTGTGTCATCGTACAGTTACAACATGTAGGTGCGGAGTTACAGAACGCCCTAGTATGTCTGAAGCACTGACACGTGTAGCATCTCAGCGGGTTGAGAACACAGGTGCGTAAATCGATTCTCGTACACCGCCTTAATCCTGTTTGGGAGTTCTATCCGATCAAAGGTCAGGAAGAGGGTACGGGTAGGCACCAATTACCCTCGCTATGTTTACTGCACTCGGTACACAGCCGTCATACCGTAGTCTTGTAGGTTCTCCTGAATTTATTCATTGGTCATGCGGTAAAGCGCACGGGTGTTTATCACACCGCACGAGGAGGTCAGGGTGTTGTGTATTGTGACGTTGACTGGGTAGCTGCCTAACAAGTTTGCCTTTAACAGAATAGCTGCCTGGGAGACAGAATGCGCTTACACCAGGACGGTGCCATTTCTTGAGCGAGTACAAGACTTTACAGGACCAGCGATCTTATCCAATTCTTTTTGGATAATAAAAGGTTTCAGTGACATAAAGTTCTTTCCTTCCTCAGTTCGGGTCACTACTAAGTAGCAACAACCATAGGGCTCATCTACTTCCTTTCCACTTCCCTTCAGAGTTGTCGGTTTCAATTTCGTTGCCATAGCGGTAATTACCTCCACTACTACAAACGTTTCCAATGGCGTGCTCACATGCTGGGCGCCACTCCGACTTAGGTGAGAGTCTTGGCCTGGATCTTTCTCACCTCAGGGTCTCACTTCCCAGTGTTAAGACAGAGGGACTGGATCGCCTTCAGGAGTGTAAAAGCTCATGCAATGGCGCCTTCCCTGGACTGGCCTTTATCAGCGTATACGAAAGCAGTCCTACATGATAACAAGGGGCTGGGAATTACGCGTTACCCAGTCACTTCTTGCTCATACAATCCGGTAGTTGACTCGTACGTGTCTGCTCCTATCTGAATACCATCAAATGTAAACACAACGGTTTTATCACCTAGTTTATATTCACCAACTTCGTATCATATACCGTAAGTGGTGTCCATATCACTCGAACTAGCAGTTCGAACCTTGTGTAGAAAGTTATCAGCTTCGTTAGCGCTGTCAGTCACGTCGTCTGTGTTTTCCTCATCATCATCATCATCATCATCATCATCATCATCATCATCATCATCATCATCATCATCATCATCATCATCATCATCATCATCATCATCATCATCATCATCATCATCATCATCATCATCATCATCATCATCACCACCATCTTGATGTGCTTTCGCTATTATTTTCAGTGGATCGGTTACAGGTTGAAGAACTTCAGACATGACTATTTGCGTTTCGAATTTCATTCCCTTGAGGGAGCGTAACTTTTCTCTTATTGCCTAATATGACGGGCGATGGATTCTTTAAGTCTTATAGCTTCAGAATCCATATCGAAATGAATGTATAATTAATCGGCCACTGCTAATTTATATGAAACTATCAGTTCTATACTTAATATATGACCATCTTTCGCACGTCCAACAGGTGGCGTAAACGTTAGCATATCTGCAGTTTCACCTATTGCAGGATATCTTTCAACTAGTCTACCATTTATTGCACACAATGTAACGTTTATAGTATGCGGTTGAACTGAGGAAACTATAGTGCACGAAAGTACAGTTCCATTTCCAGGAACTTTATAGTATTCCAGTCCCGATGTTAATGCGTACCTTAGCGAGGGACCTGGAAACGGATGTGTTTTCAATGAAATTATGAGTTTAGCTTTCAATTGTTGTAACATAGCGTTTACAATGTTTCTTATTCGTGCTTTCATGGTATGAATATCGTTATTTATACTGATTAGTTTATTATCACGTTCGGTTTTTCGGGCGGTTATTTCTTTCACTTCTTTTTCCACAGCTGTTGCTATTGTGTCACTAGCACTACTAATCGTGCTAGTTAAACGTCTTTGTAGTTCATTCTGTTTCTCTGAAGTAGTATCGGCAATGCTTGTTATAGTCCCAGTTAAACCTGTTTGCAATTGATTCTGTTTCTGTATAAGGAAGTGATTAACATAATTCAGGCTGACTGCATCAGCATCATTTATTGGATCGGCTATCTCCTTTAATCTTCTCATTGAAATGATACAAATTCATTAGATTCGTGAATTGGCATCCGGTCATCTACATAGTTTTTATTGAGAACATCGTGACCGGTAAGCGGTTCCAATAGCGTTTTCGTTCCTATACCATCAAGAATGATATTATTTTCAGAATCACGTTTAAATGCATATTTACTTAAGTAATGCATTAAATTGTTGTACTGGATTTCGAGCGACTTTCGGATGTGAGATCTAAGCATATCTTCAAACTCGCCCATACGTTGATACAAGGTATGCTCGCTGTATATTTGCATTCGACTCTCGACGTCAACCGTATTCGTATCCACATAACGTTTAGTCGTCACATCGTCGCCTTCTTCAGGGTTGCGAATATTGCACAACCGTTTTCCCTTAAACGTATAGTTTCCCGATCCATCTATAGTTATAATATATAGATCAAACTCACCACTAGAGGGTATGATTCTTCAGGATCCGAACCTATCAATACTCATCGCTTTAGCGATGAATTATTCTATTTATTCATTGTCATAAAGAAATCAAATCCCTGACGGTAGCGTCCCTCGTTCAGTGGATATTCCGCTACTATGACAACAAAGGATCGTTCACTACTCTCCCATATATGTTTACACATATCCTTAAATTCAGCATAGGCCATATCGGTATTAACATAATCTTCATATATATGTTTCAAATTGAGATTATCCTGTCTAAAGAGTACAATCAATTTGCGTTGTCTCTGATTAAATGTTTAGGCACTATAGCATACGACTGAGCTAAATATATAGCATCGAAGTTATCATTTCTACCCATATCGTAATATAAGGCTATCTTACCCTTTTTTTCAAGTGTCACATCGTCAAATACGAATATCAAGTTTTCTCTAGCTTCAGAAGTTTGGACTACTTTTTCACCATCATCGAACGTAAATACGCCTATATCGGCTATAGTGTTCAGTACCTTGAGTAAGTACCAATATTTAGGTTGTTGCAACGATTTAGAATATATGTAGAGGTTTTCGAATCTCAGACCATTCTCGTGAACAAGCAGGTTGAGTAGAAAATTCGTTTTTCCAGCGTTTCAACTACCCAAAATGAGTGCTCTAGCATTACTCGGAAACAGCATTCCGTGTCGTCCTTTGCGAACATCATCATCGAAGTTTAACACCTGTATGGGTACCGTACCTGTTTGCTTTACTACTTCCATATCACGACTAATACATATAAAGCATACGTTTTGCTTTTTATTTCATAGTGAGACATGCGCTCTATAAGTGCACGCAAGGGTTCGGGAATTCGTAATTCCTTGATTAATTCATTACCATTTGACGCTCATTTACCGGGTTATCGCTTCTGTGGTCCTGGAACAAAACTACATAAATCATTGCAGAGAGGCGACAAACAAGTGAATGGTTTGGGCTCGGCGTGTCTCGATCACCAAAAAGCTTACGCAGCGAGTACTGATACTGTTTCACGTCGTCTAACCGATAAGGTGCTCGCGGAGAAATCTTGGAGACGGGTAAAATCTGCTGACGCTTCTTTGGGTGAACGAATTGCAGCTGGAATTGTCACTACACTTATGAAGGGTTAATTGCCAGTGGCCGCTGGTATGCGTAAACGGTTTCATACCTTTACTACCGCAGCTGCTCTAGGTGCAGCAGGTGGTTTAGCCGGAGGTGCTGCTCAGATGGCTGAGCTGTTAATAAGAAACGTTCGAATGCAAAACAACTTAACGAATTAACTCCCCACAATGAGCGTATGGAGTCTTTACCTCAGGGTAAAGGTCTTCGACGTAAGAGACGTAAGATTAAAGGATTGTATCTTCGATCAAAAAACTCGGGGCGAAGCCTATATTTATCACGGCAAAAGCCCTTGAGTGCCACCAAGATAGCTTCTTATGCACGACGTCTACATATTCCACATTTTAGATGTGTCTACATGCTAGGTAAACTACCTCAACATCCTCGATACGCTGAGAGAATAGTAGTGAATTGGGATACATCATATATTTCTGGTATTCATTGGGTTGCTGTAAGCAAGGATGGTAACGTTGCATACTACTTTGCCATTTTCGGTGATCTGAGACAACCGAAAGAGGTAGAAACATATCTTTCAGGTGTTAAGATCCTATATAATGAGAGATCTCAAGATTTCGATTCCGTTATTTGTGGTCACTTGTGCTTTCAGTTTCTCTTATAAAACGACCTCGGCTACATTCGTAATTTATCAAAATGAGTTACACGATCACCGTGAGTGGAAGTGATACCAGCTTCTCTACATTTCTTAATCTACCACTACATCTGGATTCCGACGGTCATTACGAGATAGCTCTATAGAATTTCGAGACTTTTTACTCGATTCCTAATGTGGATGAGAGTCATAATCTACTCCATTACGTTCGCGATGGTAAAGTCGAAGGTATAGTGATTCCACCGGGTACTTATGAATTGGATGATATCGCTCAGCTGCTCAAGGATGCTCTCGACATCGGTGATGATTTCATTCTACGTGCTAATAACAACACCATGAAATCAGAAATTCAATGCCACTATATTATCGACTTTAGACGTGAGAGATCGATCGCTTCTCTTCTCGGTTTCACCTCTAAGCAGAGAGTTCCGGCGAACGTGCTGACCGAGTCTAATGATTTGGTTAACATATTCAAGGTTAGCATTATACGTATCGATTGCAGACTTGCCACTGGATCTTTCATCAATGGTAAGAGTGGTTATTCTATCAATTTTTCCCGTCGGTACCTCCAGGTTATCACATCTCGCAGGAACCATCAAGTCCTCTATATCTACCAATCATCGATTCAAACCTCATTGATCATCTCGACACTAGAGTGGTAGACCAGAACGAAGATAAGTTAAATTTCAGAAACAAAACTATCATTGTACAATTGCACATACGTCGTAATGGGCATAAGGTTTAAGAGATGATGCTATACTAAAAACATCTCTCGAGATTGAACGCTACTCGATCATTGACCCGCAGCCTAATCACATCGTCTAATCGAAGATTTCTCATCGGTTTAGGATTCAAAGTTCTATAATGGATTCGTTGGATGTGACTGTGGTTCCGACCTTTGATGATAAGATCAGTAAAAAGGAAAAACAAGTATTCCTGCCGTACAACAACAGCTCTCGATGTGAACGATGAAATTAGAATTCCATGTCAAGCTGAAAATTTGTACACGCTTCCTAGTAGAAGTTATCTCTACATCAAAGGAACTCTCACTAAAACCGATGGCAGCGTCTCGACATCGAAACTAAGTAACAATGCTATGACAGTCCTATTCGATGAGATTCGTCTAGATATGAATGGGACTACTGTTGATAGAACCAGGATTCGTGGTATTTCATCAACGATGCGCAACTATGCATCTCTCAATGAACTGAGAAGCGAATCGTTTACTAAAGGCAGGTTGGATCTATCCAGGAGGAGCGGTACACATCGTGAATACATCGAATGATATCTTCAATGCTATCGTTCCTCTATCGATGTTGCTGGATTTCGCTGACGATCACAAAGAAGTCATACCTAATAGCAAGTTTGAACTTATTCTCATTAGATCTAAGGATTCTAATAATTGTATAATTGGAAATATCCTACAACCATTCAACTCACTAGGCTTGAATGGAGGATGCCTGTACTCCGATTCTCACATTCTAAAAGAATTGATAAACATAAACTCTGTAAATCGGATTAACCTCTACACGTTGCATTTCGAACCTTTGACCTGCATACTCAACCCGCTGTACCCCAAACTAAAGCATTCACATGGAACATTGCAACCACGACTAAACTTGAAAACCACGCTTCGTCATACTCGGCGCACAAGTAGACAGATTGAATCATTTCGCTAAGGATGCTTCTCTATTTGATCATTGTAATATCACTAATCTGAAACTTTATCTGAACAGTGAATGTTACCCCTATCACGATATGAATTTGGATTTCACCAATTCAAAATTCGCATCTCTGTATGATCAATATTCTAAATTTCAATCAACCTACTACGGTAAGCAGAATTACCCTCTTTTTAAACGGAATGACTTTCTGAAATATGCACCGCTATTCGTCATCTATTGCTCTCATCATCCTGAGGATACCGTGACGGGAGCAGTGAACTTCAGATTGGAAGTTCAAGCATCATCAAATTTTCCTGCACAAACTGCATTATTCTGTTTAATTATTCATGATAAATTATTCACTTATAAACCATTAACTCGTGTTGTACAATCTATCATATAGGTGTAATAAAAGAATACAAATTCAAAATATCTCTTCATTAACTTTCACATACATCTCCAATATCCTCTTCCTTGCACTCCTGCTTCTTGCATCATATGAACATAATGATTTGTGAATATCATATAGTTGATATTTTCACCCCAGCGTTGGAACACCCTATAGAAGCAGCTGAGAGCGGAAAGCAGGGGAGGTCCGTGTTAGCCACGCCCCCCTCGTTTGTCTTATAGTGGTGACAGGCGGTGGCTGGGAGAAAAAACATCATTGTGCCGTCTGTTTCTGTTCCACCTGTGTTCTCGAAATTACGGGATATTTCATCTACTGGAGAACCTTCCAGATCGGCAAGCGTACCCTATATAAGCTACACGTCGTGCAAGAGGAGTTAGGAGTCAGTCAGTTCTTGGTGTAAGAATGCAGTGCTAGTGTACGACGAGAAGACTGTGTGAGAGCACCGGAAGATTGTACGTAATTACGAGTGCAAGTGAAATTGTAACGGACGAACTGGTGAAACGTAATTGTGTGCATTACGTAATTCTGTGTAATTGGCAAGAGTTTAGCTGTAAGTCGGTGGAAATAAAGAACATTTTTGAGTGGTGTAATTGGACAATTCATTTCACGAACACACAAAGTCACAATTGGTGTCAGGAGTGCGACATAACACAATGGAGGCAGCATTAGAAAAGATTTTAGCGGAACTAAAAGAAATGAAGACGGCAAATGAAAACCTCGCTGCAAAAACAGAAGCGGCAAATAACAGCCTGGTCGCGAAGCTGGAGACTACAAATGACAACCTGGCCGCGGAACTGAAACAAATGAAGACGGCCAACGACAACATCACCGGGAAGATGGAAGAAATGAAGGCCGAATTAACAACAAAAATAGAAGCGGCAAATAACAACCTGGCCGCAAATATGGAAGAAATGAAGACGGCTAAAGATAACCTCACGGAGAAGATGGAAGAAATGAAGGTTGCGAACGAGGCCCTCGCCGCCAAGTTTGAGGAACGGTTGGCCGGCGTGAGAGATGACGTCACGAATCTGGGCAAGCGGATGGGTCAAGTAGACGACCGCCTTAATGATTTAGAGGAAAAGGCCGACAACATCGCAAAACCCCTCACCCGCCTGACGGAGGAACACCGGCCTTATGTGTGGACAGAGGACGCTGAAAACGCTCTCCAGCACCTAAAGGAGACCCTGTGCGGTGCTAAAATTTTTGTTTCCCACAACCGGGTGGCGCCTTCATTGTGGACACTGACGCTAGCGACCATTGCATTGGAGGTGTCCTATCGCAGATCCAGGACGGCCATGAGCGGGTGATAGCCTACTACAGCAAGACGCTATCCAAGGCAGAGAAGAACTACTGCGTCACCCGACGAGAATTATTGGCGGTAGTAAAGTCCGTGGAGCACTTCCGTAAGCAGCTGTACGGTCAGCCATTCCACCTGAGGACTGACCATTCCGCCCTAACCTGGCTATTGAGCTTTAAGAACCTGGAAGGTCAGACGGCACGTTGGGTCCAGAGGCTGCAGGAGTAAGACCTCACTTCGGAACATCGTAGAGGGAGGAGCCACGGTAACGCAGACGCCATGTCCCGAAGACCCTGTCCAGTAGAGTGCGGCCAGTGCACAAGAGTGGAAGAGAAGGAGCGTGCCGCAGCAGTCCGAGTAGTTGTGGCAGTGCCTGCGGACGGCTGGGATAGCGCAGGCCTGAGGAGGGAGCAGCTGGCGGACGCAGACTTGGGGCCACTCTTGAGAGAAGTGGAGGCAGGGACAAGACAAACCTGGGAGGACATCGCACCAGGGGTCGTCACCTACAAGTCGTACTGGGCCCAATGGTGCTCGCTGAAGACCAGAGAGGGCGTGCTGTTCCGTGTATGGGAACCACCCGATGGGAAGACGCAGAGAGAACAGTTGGTACTTCCCCGGAGTAAGGTTCCGGAAGTCTTGGAGGAAGTGCACGCTGGTACTTCAGGAGGACACCTGGGATCGAACCAAACGATTGACGAACTTCGGCAGCGCTACTGCTGGCTGAGACTCCGAGCAGATGCTGGTGGTGCACCTGGACCGCCTGTCACGCTACGATGGTGCTGTTTGAGACGACCAGCTTTGAGGAGGGAGCAGTGTCACCCGAGCGTTGGAACACCCTATAGAAGCAGCTGAGAGCGGAAAGCAGGGGAGGTCCGTGTTAGCCACTGCCCCCCTCGTTTGTCTTATAGTGGTGACAGGCGGTGGCTGGGAGTAGAAACATCATTGTGGCGTCTGTTTCTCTTCCACCTGTGTTGCGAAATTACGGGATATTTCATCTACTGGAGAACCATACAGATCGGCAAGCGTACCCTATATAAGCTACACGTCGTGCAAGAGGAGTTAGGAGTCAGTCAGTTCTTGGTGTAAGAATGCAGTGCTAGTGTACGACGAGAAGACTGTGTGAGAGGATCGGAAGATTGTACGTAATTACGAGTGCAAGTGAAATTGTAGCGGACGAACTGGTGAAACGTAATTGTGTGCATTACGTAATTCTGTGTAATTGGCAAGAGTTTAACTGCAAGTCGGTGGAAATAAAGAACACTTTTGAGTGGTGTAATTGGACTTTTCATTTCACGAACCCACAAAGTCACAATATAAATTTTTTCAATATATGCAATTAGTCCTTTAAGTCCATTAAATGCAGTACTATTCAGATTTATACTACTGACATTTAAACACGTATTCACAAACGTTATTTCTTACAAGTTATTCATACATAACATTATATTAAATCCATAAATTAAATGTTCACTGTACGGTGCATAAGGATGTTTACCATCTCTCAGATACGTGTCTGGGACACACATATTTAGAACTATTCTCTCCCAATCCTCTTTTGTAATATACACAAACGTATCACCATGTGAAGCTTTGATGTAAAGGGATGGGAGTTCATTGTACAATCCTATGTTCGCATGATACTCGGTGCTAATGGAGATGTCATTATCGTTCATGCACACACTATTTACCATCACTCGCAATTCCTTCTTCTGTTTCTTCTGCGAAGGGGGTGAAGGGCTCAAACATCATTATGATGAAACTGTCTTGATCGAACGTCTTCTTGGCTTTGACGATCCTTGGTTTGAAGTTCGTCTTCTTCTTCTCTGCTTTCTTACAGGATCTGTGGTCATACACGCAATATGTCTTAACATCGAAAATATTTCTATACTTGTTAACATAAAAAATCACATTATCTTATACTCACTTTTCTATAGCTTCCTCATCGGGTATCGATGTAGCAACATTCTTAAGCGGTCGATCTTTGTGCGTAACACACACATCTTCACCTTGATCCTGCTCGTACTTCCATGCAACGTCATCACTTTGGGATGTTCTGAAATATACGTATTTGTCGTTAGCTATCCAACACATAACTACACTTTCATGTTAACACGTAATTATTATTTTACTTAGCAACGATACACTTTGCAGTTCAATCCACATTGAGCATACGATGTAACTGCATTATGATGTACAGGATTCTTGAATATCACTTGATGTATCTTTCCATCACACGTTTCCTCATAATCCTCAACCCAATGCTATTGCAGATCTTCATAGTCATGCAGATTCTCCCAAAATCTGGCATCGCTTTCAATAATAGGAGTTGTTGTACCGTTCATCTTGACGTTGCGACGTGAAGTGATTGTAGAAACTTGTTCCTTCCTGCGCGAGCGGTATGTATGGAGGGGGGGGGTGAATCATGATCAAACCTGCAGGATCGGGGTTACTATGTTACTGTTTTATCACATACCCCTCTACCCCTTCTCATCACCATCCGGAGGATAAGAGTGTACGGGTATCGAACCCTGGGACTCCATATTCATACATCAGGAGCCTCGATGTTCACACATAAATGTTTAAACGCCACTACTCTTAACACCCCTCCCTCAAGACTTGATTTTCATACAAACATCTCACATCTTAACTTACACATATCTAAAATCGAATGTGTGTTTTTACCATACAAGATACGAAACCCCAGCATTCACAGAATCTATTATGGTACATGAGAGTTCAAGCACACTCACACTTACACACATACCTCGAAAGGAAGATCCCCGCAAGCCCGTCGCCACCGTTCCAAAAAACAACACCCATCCACACACACACACACACACACAAACACACACACACAAACATATACATACGGTCTTGGGAAATGGCAAAACGTCACCGACCCAAACAACAAAAAATCATTCATTCTCATACAGGAGGCTTCTAAATTATATGAGGATTCAACATCACACATTCAATTACATACATGGGGATTCTAAATCATGTCTAGTGTGATTTGAAAATCCCATTTGCATACTACTGATATATCTTTGTGAGCACAGAAGAATGGTTTGTGTTGCCCTGCCAACTTGTGGATTTTCTTTTTACAAATTCTACCATGGTAAAGATATCTATGGAACACTCAAAACATCTAATACCCCATTTTCATTATATATGTTGCATAGTATGTTATTGTACCACCGGTGCCCTCTAAAACTAATCATGGAAAAAGCCGAAGATAAAGGTAACTACAAAGTATAGAAATTCAAAATGAAATGGAGACTGAAATAAACATCAACTAAGGAAAAAGCAAAATAAGAATTTTAAATGGCAATAAACAAACGCCCAAAAGGCATGAACAACCATTTTCTTCACTAAACTCTATTTTTAACTTTTAAAACAATATCGAAGGCTCCTCCGCTGCTTTGTTGTCATCCCCTAATATCTCTGCAAAGATGTCTCATTCATGGGGTAGGTTGTATTAAAATGGGGTAGATTTCTATAATATATGCAATCAGAAAATTTATAATTTCTTTTATACGTACAAGAGAATACAACACCTTAGACTTTAACGAAACATAAAACTCACTGTGCTCTTCACCAATCCCATGAGTTTACCTTTCCTTCAACTAGCAGTTTTTAAAACCACGGCATCTAATATTTTACGACATTTGCAGGACGTCGCATCCTGTAGGATTACTGACGGTGAACCAAAAGGGTACCTTGGAAGGCATGAAACGACATATACAGAGTCTAGTGACGCTTCTAGTGGCTTCTAGAACGGTACATACTCTTTGGCATATACCGGTAAGACATATAATTTTCTATCTTATGTTCTTAAAAGTGTAAAGGTTGTAACCCTAATGAGAGTGGCCAACAATGGACATGTTTCAGTTTAAAGTATAGTTAATTCTAATACATCTGCATCGCTAAATTAAAAATCAAATAAGACGGCAAATTAACTCTTGTTTTGGAGTCTAAGTGACATTTCACCTTTTTGAGCGAACATTTTTAGTTTTGGAACTTTGATTTTGCGATTTGGTTCACCACTAAAATAACAAAGCACAAACATTGTTCAGCTGCTTGAGACCTATAAGCACATATTATTACTGTGATTGTGAATTTCATATTCTTGCTGCTATAGTCCACCAGGAGCCAAGAATTGTAGGTACTGCTTTGGCGCACCGCGGGTTCCGAGCCTCTCACCACCATCGTCATTCCATTTATATCCGCTTCTTTGTTCTGCGTTCTTTCTTTAGCTTTAATCTCTTCCTCCTCTAGGTGTAATGTCCTATCTACATTAAGCATAGCAGACCTATGGACTCCGCCGCACCAACAGCGAGATTCATGAATCCCAGATATTCATGTCCGATGGTTTTGTTGCAGCTTCCAACTGGTGCGCTCTCCAAAGTTCTCAAGTGTGAAGGTCGAGTATATTTTTTGTGGAACTCTAGATTTGGAGCTGCTCCCTGTAGCTTGAATGGGACCGTTTCCGCACGGGTGCCTCGGCAGCCGTGCGTCGCTGGGGTGAGCAAGGTACCCGACGTGTTGCTGCTGTTTGGAGCCCGACATACTCAACCACAAGTCTCCGAATCCACGCTGACTCTGTCGAGACCGCGTGGCTTATAATGGGCAGCCGCTGACAGGTATTCCAGTGGTAAGGGTATAAAGTTGGGCCTGACTATGCTGAGCATTTCGAATACTGGTCAGTAGTGATGGCCGGAGGATAACTCTGACGTATTCTCTGAGGTGGGCACTTCAAGCCGGCATATACCGGAAGAATTAGGTGTCTTTCGTTTAGCATTCCCTGGATGGTAGGCTGGCCACGAAGATTCCGTAAGGGAGACCTATAAATCTGGCTCTTCTGCGCTCCTCTATTTTAACACCAGGTTTTATGTTATCCGGCGGAATTGCGACACTAGGAGTATGACACACATGAGCTCCTTTGATGCTGAAAAAGAGCTGGTTAAGAGCTGTAGTCCAGTGAAGAATGTCAGAATGTCACTTGCTGTAGTGACGGCAGTCTAATCACTGAGTTGGTTCAATGAAGGACGTCCAACCGTATCAATCACTCACGGTCATGCTTATCTTTTAATGCACCGCCTGCCAAAATTCATCTTGTGCACTACTAACGCGCATCTGTATGTATCCATGTCTTGAACTCCAAGCGTTCTTACCGCTGCCAGAAATTCCGGCACACAAAACAAAGTTGCAATAGTTCGCCAGTTTGCCTTTGTAGTGGCCGTGAAGCTCACGTTTTGTGCGCTAAGGAGTGTGAACTGTGAAGTTGCGCATCCGTCGAACTGCCGCGATGTTCCACGTATTCTGGAGTAAAGCACAGACAAGAGCTACGCGTGATGGAGCACGTGATATTTCCAGAGGCGAGAAGCTATTCTTATGAGCTTCATCCGACCACCAGCGTGTTTTATACTGCAGCTGTTCACCAACGTTTCCGGAAACATAAAGCCGCTATGTAGATGTGCTTTAGCACTCCCTTTCTCTTTCTATGGGGGCCCTAACTGTTGAGTCTGAAGAACAAACTGGCCGTTCCAGCTGGTAATTACCTTCTAGAGGATCGAACGGACGTATTGTACCACGGTCGGCTTCTCAGATATTGTTCTCTGAAGAATCTTCATGGAGAGACTCAGATCGGTCTTGTTTACTTTCGTCCATCTCCACTTCAAATCGTTTCGAGCTCTTCGAAGAAACTTCTTAGATAGAAAGTAGTCACCCTCGGTGTAGAAGATGGACCTGAAGAATTCCGCGGCCACTGCTCAGACGAATGTTAAAAAGAGGCCAAATGAACTTTCCTAACTCATAAGAAAGAGGGCAAACTGATTGGGCCTCTGCTATGTTCCACCCATGGACTGTTAATTCCATGGTATTCTATTATATTTACCATGGGCATCCTACACTGGAACTTAGGTTGAATACGCAGCCATCAAAAAGAGCTTGAACTCTTGCTCCACGAAGGTAGCCATGCGGCATATTTTAGTTGTGTTTATGTAACTGTTCTGGTGGCCCAACCCACAACGCCGAAAACTAGTGTTGCAAATGTCATTGGTTCGGTTCCTCTCTGTCGTTACTTTTTCGATCTTTTAATAGGTAAATTCCAATAGGTAGAAATGCCGAGATTCGTAAATAAGAATGATTGGTCATTGCAATTATACTACTCCACTTTTTTCTAGGGTCACCTCAAGTCTCTGGTGTAAGAAACACCTATTACCTCATAAAATGACCTAACTGCTGGTCGTTCTTTGACCGCTGTCAATTTTGCATTTCGAGCAGTTCCTATAATCCTGACATAAAGAGTTACATTTATTTTTATTTTATGTAAGCTCGTTCACAGTTTAAACCACATCCTATTTAAATACACAGAATTTTAAGGTATTAAGCAGGATTATATCTTTGTTAGAAACAATGGTAATTAATTGCATTGATGAGGTTTAACTGATTCGTAAAATGCATACATTTACACAAGAATTAATAGCTTAGACAAAATATTAAAAATCAACCAAACAAACAAACAAGCAAGCAAAAAAAAAAAAAAATAAAATAAAAAAGACAAATGTGAAGGAAACTTAAACTCACTTACCCTTCACATAAAAGCTAATGTCGTAACCAGACATCGGAGCCCGTACACCTTTAAAGGGCTATGAAGTTTACGAGTCTTGCAGTAAATAACTTCTAATGTCAGTCCCGAAGACAACACGCAGGGATAGTCCGGTTCGTAAAATGTAGCTTTAGTTTCATTACAAGTACTGCTAGCCACGCAGGTAGATCTTTCAGGGAGTGAAAGATGTTTGACATATTGTCTTAATGGCATTACTGCTACAACAATTATTGAAAAATTTCCATTTTATAAGTCAAAAGTTTTGGGTATTATCAATAACCATCAAACAGCTTGAAGAATGTCCTTACGAGCTGTATAAACATATTCGAGGAGGTGTCTGCAAAAATTAATAATATAGAAAATACACCACCTACTAAACGAACAAAAATGAATTGTCAAGTATTCAACACAAAAATACTGGATTTTCAGTGCTGCGTAATATAAGAAATAATCTAAGTCTCGGACAAACATACGAAAATGATTTGTACTACCCATATGCACCATTAACGTCATGTGACATTGAACGAACTTTCTCCCAATATTTTTATATTGTTTCAGTGAGAGTTGCAGAAAATTCTCATTCAACAATTTACGAATGAACATGGGTGTTCACTGTAATTCCCGAATCGAAAGCAAAGAGAAGGATCGCATGTTGTAACGTAGGTTACATTTTGTATCTCTACCGGACTGTACACACACAGCGCTTTGGTATACTTGTTGACATCGGACGTTTGTTGATGTCGCGTCTGACATTGTATATATAGTACCAGAGCGCGTACATTGATTGCTAAGGTGAACGGATCCGATGTCTGGTCATAACCACTGCACCAGAAGGAGTGCTCCAACACGTGTCTCCATTTTCGTGTGTTGTGTACTCAACTGGTGTTATTATTAGCAGTGGCGTACTCGCTCCTTAGAAACATACAGCCGTAACTTCCACATTTGAACCAACAGACCATAAGTTTCCTATCTCCAATTACTTGTTTAAGAAGTCTCCAGTTACTCTGGAAATAGTTCATTAACATCTGTATTTAAGGGCCTTCAACTACTTGTTCATCAACGTCCATTAAAAACTAATTATGAGAATGGACAGAGATAACTTGGACAACAAATTATAAAATTTGTAAATAAAATAAACGCATTCTATTAAGGCAAAAGACAAAGAAAGATTTTAAAATATAATAAAAGGCCAAAATGCACAAAAAACCTTTATCTTCACTAAACCTTATGATTTAGCTTCTGAAACCTTCTCCACCGCTTTGCTGTGAGCCAATAATGACATATATAAACATCGCAAATCTACATTACGTTATATTTTACTGGTGGTCGGATTAATTTACCCCTTTTCCTCGGCGTTCGACTAAACACCCCTTTCGGTATGCTTCTCCTGGCTTTCCTTTACTACCACTCTGGTAGCATAGTCCGGATCTTTCTGCTCCATATCCTTTACGGAAGAGGCACCTTTCCCGCTAGAAAACTTCGGCTCTAGAGCCTTGAAACATTAGGTTGTTTTTCGACATGAAAGTTGTCGAGCCTAGTTCTATCCAGAAGATTCCACAGAAGAGAATCCACGAGAAGATACTCTTGGACTCCGTTTTCCTTTGGACTTAGTGGAAGCAGACTCCGCAGCTACTTTTAGGGAGGCAGTTCTATCAGACTGGGTTTTAAACGTTTTTGCTGATGCTTGGTATATAACAGACAGGCTGGTCTTATTGCAGGACGCCGACGGATTGTTAGGTGACCTAATTGAGGTGTTCTTATGGCAGTAGATTTTGCTGTCGCATTTGGAGGTGTGCGCTCTGACTGCAAATTCATCGGTGGTCACCTAGGCACAAGAACTCTTTCTGCAATGCAATTCAAAATGAAGACTCATAAATTTTGCCTCTTGGCAGAATTATGCTTACCCGCTATCAATTTGTGTGCAAAAGATCACATACATAATCACCGAGTTTGTTGTATTACCGGTATAAGTAAATTATCTCAACTCTGTTTTAGTTTTATACCAACAAGAAACTAAGGGGTTTTTGAAAATAATGGTATGTAATTAATTGTTATGACTATCAGATCTAAGGCAAGCTTTATGCTCTATATAGGTGCTGGCGTCAGAGCTACATGGTTCGATGTTGAAAGAGGTTATCGAAGCATGCAGCAGCCGAATTCTGGAGCTCCATGGTGAAGCGCTATCAAAACTATATCCCACCTATGGTTCCCAGCAGCTCATCTCACTTGTCAAGGTATTACTGTAAGCCCGTTTGGTAAGCTGGATTTGATGAAAAATCGGGGCAGAACTTAAATGCCTTGATAAGTTTCACTACCTATTCATAGATGGCATATGTTTCATTTGCTATCGTAATGTATTTTCTCGTATTACATCCTAGCAGAACTATTGCAGTTTACTTAATCCGACCTTCTCACACCACTATAATTTAGCATAGTTTACTATGTATTACACAGCTTAACAAATGGTAATTCTTTTGTCCGTTTTGAGTAAATTACAAGTATTTTGCTTTAAGTGGCTCCAATTTCTGTAGAATAGCCTTAAATTCAAGATGCAAAAATCATATTTCAAGCTTAACCTCGTATAAATAGGTAACTCGTATAGGACGCTGAATGAATAAAATGAGGAAATTGCACCTAAAACGGGATCGGGATTCCTAGAAATTTGAATCAATATACCTATCTGTCTTCTGAGATTATAGGAAAACTTCGGAAAAATTTTAGCAGAGGTCTCCTGAATAAGGTACCAATGCACTACCCCAACTCCACAACGGCGGGCAATTATTTATTAATCCATATTTACTAATTTTTGATAACAAGCCCTGCTGAAGATTGTAATGAAGATGATGATAATGATGAATATCAGGGATACTAAAAATGTTATCTTACGAGCTACGGAAGTCACCTCCGCCTCCTTAGTTTGGCGTGGATAGTAGCGTGTCTGCCTCACGTTCAACAGGTCCCGAGTTCGAATCTTGGTCAGGGTGAGCTACCTGGATAGGGGTTATAAGCTTTTCTGGGGTTTTCCTTTATCCTCAAAGACAAATTTTGGGTAGCTGTAAACTCTGTGGACACCGGACTCATTGCAGCATCATTTAACCAATTTCATTCATCGTCCGATATGACTTATCGTTGGAGGACGTTAATTAAAAAAAAAGTCCGCTTCTTTCATACAGCGACGGTATGATGGCAGGTTTCAAGCGAACCAAACATCGTATTCCGTAAAGAATGGGATGAAAAGTACTTTGTTGTTGAAGAGGACAACATAGTGAAGTGTATTACGCGTAAGCATTACTTATCGTGAGGTTACAGATAAAACATTGCATGACCTGTGGAAAACTACCATCATACTGATAAGGGTAAACAGGTTTTATCAGGTAAGGAATCAGTAACAGCACTTGAAATTATAATTTGACTTTGAATGCACCAGCTAACTTGTCATTTACTTGTTTAATTTCTCTATGCTTGCTTCCCCTGCAAGATAAATGACTTAATTAAAGGATATTAAAGCACCAAATTAGGTGAAATTTGTTCTGATAATGTTGTTTAAACCTCTTGTAGAATTCCTGAACACATTGGGAAAAAATTAAGCATTTTAATCAAGGAGAATTTATTAAAGATTTTTAATTACAGCCGTCAAGGAAATGTGTTCAAAGTAATAGACATTTTTAAATCAATGAGCTTATTTCGAAATACCATGACAAGACACATGGGCGAATGGAGGTAAAATATAGAGAGACAGCTACAGGGAAAATTAGTTATTTTTCTTTGGTATTAGTTGATACGACGGAAATAGCCGATGAAGCTCAACTGGCTGTATTTTTGAGGGGATTTGATCCTGAATGTAATTTTATTGAAGAGCTTCTACACGAAGTCGTCTTGAAACACATACTTGTGGTGAAGATATCTTCATTGCTGTGCTAGATGTTTGTCGCAGCTAAGAACTTCCTTGTAACAAACTAGTTATTGTTGTCATCGGTGTGGCTGCATTGATAAGAGGGAATGAAAGGTGTTTTATTGGCAGATTATTTTACGTTTATTGACGGAGTACGGATGTGTTTTCTGATTTATTGTCTATACACTGTATAATTCACAGGGAGGGTTAATGTGCAAAATAAATTGCCTTAAATGCTAGTATTTCCTTTGTTTGGAACTGCGTAAAATCTAGTAAGCAAAGCCCTCTTTGTCATAGGCAATTTAAGGGGTTGCTAGAAAAGCTGGGATGTCACTCTGACAATCTGCCATCTCGTCTGATGCTCACAAGGTCCCTTGTTGAGAGTTGCTTTCATTTACGGCGTGAGATAAACAGCTTTATGAACAAAGAAGTAAGCGTAAAGATATAAATTATTCATATTTACTGTTATTACAAGCCAGTCGTACAAAAAAGTGTTTTACCTAATTAATAATATTTAACATTTTTAAGGACATTAATCCCAGAAGTAACTGCTGAGTGGCTGCGTGACCTTGCTTTTTCGGCCGATCCGTTTCATCCTTTTATTTTTCTCCTGTAAGGTTATGTTTATGATATAAACATAATCGCGTTAGTGGAAGCATTGAATATATTTATGGTATAATTAAGCTATGGCAAGGTCAATTGGAAATTGATGACATGCCATTCCCCATCTTCGGAATCAATTTATACAATAACTGTTAATATATTAGAAAAAAAGAGAGTAGTTCTTAAGGAGCTGTACGACTCTTGCGAGTCCAGTTAAAAGCAATGCAGGAGAATCTCGGTCATCTTAACAACCCTTTTAACTTTCTCTACCAAGACGCTACTCAAGATCTCCAAAAAACTAGGTGCTTTACAAAATTCAACAGTCACGAAATATATACAGGAAAAAGGTTGGGATTTATTTAAATATCTTCCTAATGAAACAATTCCCTGGCTGCACAATTTTTCTGCTTTGTTACTTTCAGTATTTGGTTCTACATATATTTCTGAACAGATATTCTCGAAAATTAATCAAATAAAAGGCACAGGTCTGGCCAGGATCATTTCGTATGCCGTTTAAACTGTGTTGTTCATCCCTGGCGGCCAAACATTGAGCACCACTGATGGTGGTGATAGGGGTGGGGGTGGTGGTGGGGGTGGGGTTTGGGGTGGTTGTGGTACGTTTAAGCGAGCTGAACTACTGGGTTATTTGCGGCCTTAAGAGACTTTGAAGGCAAAGGACAAAGAAAACCATAAATACAAACCAAAATCAATAAAATAAAAGATAAAGCTAGTGACACAGACCTAATCATGGAAAACGCCAAGATAACATAAATAGAAAATACAACTCCTAGTAAAAGCCACAGAAAAATATATTAGTACATATATAGAACTTAAATTTGGAAAAGCCAGAGATCAGGTGCAATTTTTAAAAATGACCTAAAAGTACTTAAAGTACAGATTACATTTAACAGCACGGCTAATAACCAACGTAGCAGTGCGGTATTCCATATTCTTCACATCAACAATTTGAAGATAGAACATAAATTAAAAAGGGAAACAACCACTAGGCAGGGCTAACTGGGAACGTTCTGTTACTGGCTTGAGAACTCCTTAGGCATGCACACTTTCGGGTTTTGCAGAAAATGCTATTGGGGTGTCATCAGTGGCACTGTGGCTTAACTTAGTACTAGTTAATTAAGGTCTTATTCTCTTAATTAAATTAAAGCGTTTTGTGGACATTTTCTTTAAAGGTATTTAAAGGATATAGATGCTTTTAAACATGACGTACTTCCACTGTAATTTTCAATTAAGCCGGTATACTAATTTTATAATCTGGTAAGAACGCATAATTATCAAGTAGGTATGTAACAAATGCACAAAACGGTACATTTTGAGGAACTAGTGACGAAATGACGAAGGGGATGATAATGCTAGGTTCTACGGTGGCCGCCTTAGCTGCTGCATTCGCCCTTTCATTCCCCGCAAGCCCACGTAACCAGAAACACAAGCGCACACCAGGCTAACGCCGCAGGCGTGTATAACATGGTGGGCGTCCTGGCTACGATGTACAGGCGGATGGTGGTTGTACAGCTCACGAAGGCTCTGGAGTGCGCTTAAGGAATCACTTAATATAGGGCAGTTTCCCAAACTTCTGCGGCGAACATGTAAAATGGCTCGGTATATTGCATAGAGCCCTGCATTAAAAATAGAAGTGCTGCCATGGAGACCGAATGTAAAGGGTTCGGCCCTATGTTAAATGCACATCCAACCCCAGAAGACCCTTTGGACCCATCAGTATAAAGTACTTTAAAATCTGTATAGCGCGATAAAGCTCTAAAAAATAACCTGCGGATACTACTCGGGGGCGTGGTGGATTTGCTGGGCATCGTCATTCCAAGGTCGACGTGGGGTGCTGCACGCAAACACGGAGGATACAAACTTTCGCTCTTAGGGAACAAACAACCTAGGCATGTCTAAGGCATGCTTCCTAAGGAGCTTCCGGAAGCCAAAACCGGGTGGTTTGGGATTAAGACGAGCGTTCCTGTAACGTATGTCGAATAAGGTGTCTGTAAAGGGTGCATACCTCGGATGCCTTGGCATACTGCATAACCCGCAGCCGTAATTACTCAGCAAAAGTTCCCTCCGGCATTGTAGAGGAGGCTTTGCCGATTCAGCGTAGAGCCTCACAACTGAGGTGGTTGGAAAGACCCCAGTAGCTAACCGAAAACCAGAGTTGTGCACTGGGCCTAATTTCTTAAGCACAGATGGACAAGCTGAAGCATAAACGATGCAGCCATAGTCCAGCTTGGATCGAACCAGTGTGCGATACAAGCGAAGCAGCACTGCGCGATTTGCTCCCCATAATTTCCCACTAAGTATCCGCAAGATATTAAGAGAACGTTCACATCGTACTTTCAACGGCGCTATGTGCGACGACCAGGAAAGCTTTCTATTGAAAATCAGTCCGAGGAACATAGTTTTATCGGCAAATGGTGAAACATGGCGACCTAGTCGGAAGAAGGGTGGTAACCGTCCATTGCGGCGCTAGAAGTTAACGCAGACTGTCTTCTCAGTAGAGAACCTAAAGCCGTTCTTGGAGCTCCAGTCCTCAAGGTTGTCTAAACATTGCTGTAGATGACGCCCTAGGAACGGAGTACGCTGAGAACTACAGTAGACGGCGAAATCGTCCACGAATAAGCACAATGAAACACGTCGAGGAACACAGTCAGATATAGAATTAATCGCAGTACCAAACAGTGTAACACTTAGTACTGATCCTTGTGCGACCCCGTTCTCTTGGATAAAAAGGTTTGAAAAAACGGAGCCGAACCTCACCCGGAACATGCGATCCTTCATGAACTCCCGAAGGAACACGGCTAGGCACCCACTAATATTCCAGCTGTGCAGGCAGCGTAACAGACCTGAACGCCAGCCGGTATCATAGGGTTTCTCAAGATCGAATTATATGCCGACGGTCTGACAATTTTTCAGGAAACCGTTCATCATCTGTGTTGACATCGACACCAGATGATCTACTGTGGAACGGTGACGACGGAAACCACACTGTGTGTTCGACAGCAGGTTGTGAGTTATCAGCCACCACACCAACAGCCCATTGATAATGCATTCCATTACCCTACAGACGCAACTGGTGACGGAAATAGGATGGTAGCTAGTAGGCAGATGTCGGTGGCCTCCCGCCTCCCGCCAATTCTCAGGAAAACTGCCGTCAACACAGACATGGTTTATGGACCTTTAATAGGAACGCTTTCCCTTCGGCAGAGAGATGTTGTAGGAAGCGCACGTGGATACCATCTGGTACTGGTGCAATTACTCGCAAAGATGAAAGTGCGTGATCTCTGTGCCATGGTGAACAGGTGATTGTATTCTTAGAGATTTCCAGAAAGAAGGCAGAAATCCTGAGATTCCACCTGATGTTTACTTGAGTGGAACTCAGGTGCATAATGATCTGAGCTAGATACGTGAGCGTAAGCACAGCCAACTGTGCTAACCACGTCTAACGGATCTACAACGATACCTAAAGAAGTTTTCAAACCAGCAATAGGAATATGGGTGGATTTTTCGGCCACGCGCTTTTACTTATCCCACACTACAGAACAAGGTGTATGGCGAATAAGGCAGCCCATGGTTTCTTTTTGCAATCCTTAATTGCTTGCCTACAACTGGCACGCATTTTCTTGTAATGAATAGCGTTCTCCAATGTGGGGCGGCGTTGGAAAACCATAGGAGAAGGCTTAAAAGCACGGATTGCATTCCGACAGTCATCCGTTCACCATAGCACAGGACGTCGACGGGGATTGGAAGACGAACGCGGAATAGACCGATCTGCGCCGGAAAGTATTCACTCGCTAAGATGTTCTACGAGCTCATTAACGGAGGCGCGCTCCTCGTAACTAAAAACCGCACACTGGGTGTGAAGGGCCCAGTTGGCGTGATCGAAATGCCAGGTAGGTAAGCGTGTGGAACACACGTTGTGTGCTAGGAGACTGATAAGACAAGGGAAGTGGTCACTGGAATGTAGGTCAGAGAAGACCTTCCATTGGAAGGGCACTGCTAACTGCGGTGAGCATACTTCCAAATCCATATGCGAAAAGGTGTAGAACGCATCAGAAAGAAACGTGGGTTCTCCGGTGTTCAGTATGTTACAATCCAGGAAATCGGAGACAACTCGAACTCTTGCACAAGTTCGAGTGGAGCCCCAGAGAGGGTGAAGTGCATTGAGGTCTACCACCAACAGAAGGGGGTTGGGTAACTGGACAACAAGATCTTGGAGCGTGGTAAGAGATAGGTCATCTGAGGGTGGAATATAGATGTTGTAGATAACCAAATCTACCGTCGGCAGTGCTATCTGGGCAGCAACTGACTGGACTTTAGTGAGTAAAGGTATCACGTCCACATATACGTCATCTGTGACCGGTACCATTGTCCCTCCATGCGAAGAAATACCCTCTTCCGGAGCTAGATCACGCCGGAAGGGAGTATACCACCTTAGTGCAAAGGAATCCTGAGGACGTAGCTTAGTCTCCTGTAAGCAAACTACTAATGGACCGTGCTTATTAGGCAGCATATCAAGCTCTGGGCAATCTGCCCTAAAGCCACGTATGTCCCATTGGAGAATCGCCATTTAAATGGTGGGATAAAAAGTTAGATGACATTCTAGCTCATGATGATTTCGAAAGTAGCCGAGTTAGTTTACCATTCATTTTCGGTTTAGAGCTAACCCCTTTAACGTCCGAATTGTCTGATCGTTTTCTGGATGTCATCCTGGCAGTGTGGTCCATATCCTTCTGTTCGATCTCATCCACGGATAAGGCCCCTTTACCGATGGGAAACATCGGTTCAAGGGTGCCAAACAAGTTGGAGACGGTGACCGACTAGGAGGACAATCGTCGAACAGAGTCCTCGCCCGAAGACTCCTCAGAGGAGGAGCTTTTAGATGCAGTGGACTCGTCCTACGTCTGGCAGGTATCCTGATATCCTTCAAGAAATCTGACCACTTGTAGCTGGTCTTGAAGTGCCTTGGAGGTGCATCGTACACAACCGGCATTTCAAACTTGGACGTTGATGCTTTAGCCGGTGTCAGAGCTGGCGGAGGCTTAGGTGTCGTAGGTGCACACAACGTTGTTGCATTGGCAGGCTCTGGAGTTGGTGATGGAAAAGGATTTTATCATATATCGTAGCCGCAGCAATATCGTCTTTCTGAATGGCGATCTCTCTCCTCGCCACCAACCTAGCTACTACAGAGCGGTAGGTAACCGACCGCGGGATGGATGGTATGAGGGTACGCGCAAGTTTGTGGGCTTCCGGGAAGGAAACCGTCTCTTTCATCTGGATCTCTTGAATAGTTATTTCCTCAACGATAGGTGGGCAGTCTCTAGAACTGGATGGGTGTTCTCCAGCAGAGTTCAGACGTTTTTGTGGTGATGTGCGTGCATCCCCGTGCTGTGATATCGCATAGTTACAACACGTAGGCGTCCCGTTGCAGAATGCGCTAGTGTGTGAAAAGCGCTGACACTTAAAGCATCTTAGGGGATTCGGAATATAGGGACGCACCTCAATGGTCTCATACCCTACCCTGAATCTTTGTGGGGGATCTACCCGAACAAAAGTCAGGAACAGGGTGCGGGTAGGCGCCAATTTCCCTTACTCTTTACACTGCACACGGTAAACAGCTGTCACACCTTGGTCTTGCAGATTCCCCATAATTTCCTCGTTGGTCATGCCGTCCAACGCACGGGTACTTAACGCTCCACGCGACGAGTTCCGGCTCTTCTGGACTGTAGCGTTCTTGGGGTAACTGCTTAACAAGTTCGCCTTCAATATGACTGCTGCCTGGGTGACAAACTGAGCCTCCAACAGGAGGGTGCCATTTCTTGATCGAGTACAAGTTTTGGTGGGGCCAGCTATCTTATCCAAACCCTTTTGGATGACGAAAGTTTTCAGTGATTGTAATTCCTTGCCCTACTCAGTTCTGGTTACAACTAAGTATCGAGGACCACTGTGCTCGACTACTTCTTTTCCACTTTTCTTCACGGTTCCTGGTTTGAATTTTGGTGCCATAGCGATAATGTCCTCCACCACTGCAAACGTCTCCGATGGCGTGCTCACGTTCTGGGCTCTACCGCGGCTTAGGTGACAGTCCTGGCCTAGACCTTGCCTACCTTAGGGTCACACCTCCCAGTGTTGAGAGAGGATTTTCTAAAGTGTGCTCATCATGAATAAAATCATTACGAAAACACGCAAATCTATAAACTGTATTGTCCACTAAATGTGATATGCTATCCCTTTATGTAATATAAAAATATTTGTTACCTAAAATTATCCAGAAAGCACACCATATTATGACGACTTCGCGGGCGGCCTTCTCTTTGGGTGTGGGGCTTACCATCCCCTTACCATCCAAATTTTCTGTTGTTTTTTCTTTGGTACCGTCCTGGAGGTCTGGTACGTATCCTCCGGTTCCATCACTTCTACGGATGAGGCTCGTTTCCTGATAGAGAACTTCGGTTCAAGGACCTAAAATCGTCTCGATACAGACATCGCCGAGGATGACATCTGTCGGTCAGAGAACTCATCTGAAGACTCCAAAGAGGAGGCACTTTTATCAGCCCCTGAACTCTGCTTTCGGCTGGCAGCTTTTCTGGGAACTCGCTGCAGATAGGGATGTTGATTTGTCAAGCTTCGGGGATTGTGATGGAATAATTATGTTCTCCGATATTGCAGCCGCACCAATATCGCAGATGTGAGTGGCGATGTCTCTCCTCGGCACCGGCTTAGCTGCTACTGGGCTGTAAGTAGTGGAGGATGGATGGTATTCCGGTACGTGCGTGTTTCCGGGTTTCCGAGAAGGACACCTCTTTCACCAGGATTTCTTGAATCGCCTTTTCCTCGATGAAGCGTGGACAATCTCGAGAGTTGGATGGATGTTCTTCAGCGCAGTTCACACATTTAACAGGTGAAGTGCAAGCACCATCGTGGAGTGACCTCGCACAGTTACACAGGTAGGCATACCATTACAAAACTTGCCACTGTGGTCGAAACGCTGATACTGGTAGCATCTTAACGGATTCGGGATATATGGGCGTACTTAAATGGCCTCATATCCTGCCCTAATCCTTTATGGGAGATCCACCCGATCAAAGGTCAGGAACAGGGTACGGTTAAACATCAATTCCTCTCGGTCCCTCCGCTGTACACGTTACACAGCCGTCACACCTTGGTTCTGTAGGCTTTCCTGAATTTCCTCATTAGTCATACCTTCCAACGCACGGGTGTTTACCACTCCGCGCTAGAAGTTCAGGGTCTTGTGCGCTGTGACATTCTCCGGGTAGCTATCTAATAAGTTCTCCTTCAATAAAACTGATGCCTGTGTGAGAGAATGTGCCTCCACCAGGAGCCTGCCATTTCTAGAACGAATACAAGATTTAACCACAGCAGCTATCTTATCCAAACGCTTTTGTATGACGAAAGGGCTCCGTGACAGGAAGAGCTTGCCTTCCTCTCTTATGGTTGCGGCTAAGTATGGAGGACCACAGGGCTCGAGTACTTCTTTTCCATTTTCCTTCACAAATGTTGGATTAAATTTCGGTGCCCTATCGGCAGTGTCCTCTACCATTGCAAACGTCTCCGATGGCGTGCTCACATCCTGGACGCCAACCCGGCTTAGGTGAGAATCCTTCCCTGGACCTTGCTCACCTCATGGTCACACCTCCCAGTGTAAAGGCAAAGGGACCCAATCGCCTTCAGGGGTGCAACACCTCATGCAATGGCCCCTTCCCGGGACTGGCCTTTATCAGCGAATACGAACACAGACCTACATGATAACAAGGGGCTGGGAATTACGCTTTACCCAGTCATCCCTTGTGCTTCCCACTCCAACCACCCGCGCTGTGTTATCCGTCAGACGTGTGTTGAGGGAGCAAAAAGAAAATTAAAGGGAATGAAAACAAAAGGGGTCAAACACTAAAGTGGACCATGGTTGGGCGTTTGAAGGAACACTTTCATCTCGCAGAGGAACCCAATAAAGAGATTACACGAGACCCTCTTCTGCCAGTTTTCGTGGTTACTGATGGGCCTTCTCGGCAGCCGTAGCGGTCCTGCGGCACACCAAGTCCCCGCCGTACATCACCACATCAGTCAGTCCAATAGTTCCTGTCACCCACCTCTCTGGACAAGGACCACAGTGGTTGGATTTTGAGGAGCTTACATTGTTAGGACTTATGTATCCATATATTCCTTCAGTGACCCTATGATAAAAGAAAGATTGTTAATATGTATTAGACTTCCTGATTTTTAATTTTCCTTAAACATAAGGTTGCCAAAATTTGATAAACGCAGTAAGTGCATGCTGTTAGGGACATACATGCAGATATTTGTACTGATAATTCGGTAGAGTGTAAAAAACAATGTTACAGGGATATGAAATTTACGAGTCTCGCAGTATATAGCTGTTGACGTCAGTCCCGAGGACAACACGCAGGGATAGTCCGGTGCGCAACGCGTAGCTTTAGTTTCATTACAACTACTACTCGCCACGCGGCTAGATCTGCCTTCCAGTGAATGCAAGGTGTCAGATCTTGTGTTAATACTTTTACAACAATTATTGGACACTCGCCATTTTATTAATCAGAAGCTTTGTGTATTACCAACAACCATTAAACAGCTTGAAGAATGTACTTTCGAGCTGTCTAAAAGCTGCCGAGGAGGTGTCTGCAGAAATTATCAACATAGAGAATGCACTATCTACCAAACGAACAAAAAATTAACTGTCCACTATTCGACACACACATACTGGATTTTCAGTGCTGCATAATATGGGGAATAAACTAAGTCTCGGACAAACATATGAAAATGATTTATACTACACATATGCACCATTAACGTCATGTGACATTGAACGAACTTTCTCCCAATATTTTATATTGCTTCAGTGAGAGGCGCAGAAAATTCAAATTCGCCATTTTATGAATTAACACGGTTGTTCGTTGTAATTCCCGCTTTGAAAGCAATGAGAAGGATCGCATGTTGTAACGTAGCCTACATTGTGTATTCGTACCGGATTGTACACACACAGCGCTTCGGTATACTTGTTGACACAGACGTTTGCTGATGCCGTGTTTGACCTTGTACAGTACCTGTGCGGATACATTGATTACTAAGGTGTACAGGATCCAATACCTGGTAATATCTGTTTAATTTGCGGGCTTACCATTTTACTTACTACGAGAGGTATATTTTCTGGTTAGGTAGTATCTCCACATATTCTTGCCTGATTAAACCTATACGTATTTATTTATTTTGCTCGGGAGAAAGAGATGAGCGGAAAACGTAATAGAAAAGTGTAAGTACTGAAAATTTCAAACCGAGAACAAGGAACGCCTTATAAATATCTAACTCCACAAAAATAAGTAAATAGAAAAATTCATTATAATAAAAAACTGAAAAAGAAATAAAAGTAAATAAAAATGAATACAAAATGTGTATTTTAAAATAATATGCAGTTTTGTGTAGCAATACCTCTTTTATCTCTTATATTTTTTACCTGTAATATTCAGTCATAATTAAGAGGACCTCAGAAAATTCCAATTCACACTTCAATTGCCCTGAAAATATATAAAATTAGGATTATGATTACAATGCAGGGATTCGGTACTGCGACTAGCCTTGATCTAATGCACCTTATGCACTCAAGTGGGGCATCCTCGGGAAGATGGAGAGAGGAGACAGAGGCCCGCCGTCCTAAGGAGCCACTACAGTACAGAGAGTAGGTTTACTACATTTTACTTAGATGGAAACGTCCCACAGTAGGCGAGGACAACGGACGTTCCCCCCTACTGTAGTTCGGAAGCGGTTCCAGCAGGCGTTTAGAAGACCAGCAATCGACTTACAGGAGAAGGAAGTGGTTCACTCAGAGCATATCATCCTGCCATACACCGCCGAGACTCCCACCGACATTAACCAACCCTGCATTCGAGTGGCGTCCCGGGAAATACCCCGAGAAAACCATGGGTCAGGTAGATAGGCCACGGGAATCGAAGCCGGACCTCCCGAATGAGGGCCATAGACAAAACCGTCTGAGGTATCGCGGTCGGTGAAAATATATAAATATGTGGTAATTAAAACACCATTGTCAGAGCCGTTTTGAAAAAATAAATAGTTTCCTTGCAAAGAGTAAATACTTTGGGAATGGGAGGTTTATTATTATAATTTCTTGTTAATTCCACATGTCACTTCTCCAGATGACGCTGAACTTAATACCAAGTTTGATGTTTAGTCGAGTATTAGTTCGTTTGATTACGCTGTTTCCTCTCTTTCTTTCTCTTTCTCTCACACAGAAACTCACACACATTCACACATGGGCGCCTTTCTTAAAATGCCGTTTTTGTACACAGGGATTTTCAAAATACATATGTCCAGTGAATTCTCGGTGTGGAAATTTTGTGTTGAATGTAATTCTTCCTCTTCTTACGGTTTTTGTTAGATAAAGCAAAAGAAAATACATGTGAATAAAACAAAATTTGCTCTGGCAGCAACTTGATTATTTTCACAAAATGAGTTTTTATTTTTTATGGATAATTTTTTTGGTAACGCTAATGCTGGTAAATTTATGAAACACTGATAGCATGTTTTAATTGAAATTGAGCTTCTATATATGGATGACTGGTTTTCATCATCACATTCATAAGTGATAGTGAAAGACAACTTATTTTTGCCCATTAATTAAGCCGATAAGCAAAGAAAATGTGACGGCTGATATTGAAGTAATTACAGTTAATAGTGTATGATAGTTTGACAGATGGCTTTCGGCTACAAATGGATACAACTCATTTTCTGCGGAAGGAATCGCTATCTTTGCTCTATTTCAAGATCGGTAGTTCCATCTTATTTATACCTTTCTGAATCTTTGTACTTATTATTATATTTTCCTTCAATATAACTTTTATTTTAGGAGCTTTCTGCGCAAGTGCTTCTTCGAGTCTTCAAATAGAGACAAAAGAACCCCCACTACGAATGAGAAGTTTAATATATGCGTTCAAACTAGCTTCTGTTCAGGAAACCAAAATATTGGAGAAATGTTTTTAAAACACACTTTAATACTTCCACAAATCGACATCATAGCCATACTACTCTCCATGAAAGCGTATCTACTCATCTTCATTGCCTTAACTTTAAAGAACCTGCAATTTCGGCAAGGAAAGTATTTCACCAAATACCACCTTGGAAGCTTTCATTACCAGTCTTCCACTTACAGATGCTATCTCATATCAAATGTGAATACTTCTAGTATTACCTATAATCATATTTTCCTTGAATTTCAAGAGCTTCATCGGAATGATTTGCGTGGTTATATTATTCATGGAAAATGCGGATGTGCAATTGTGTATCCTGAACGCACAGAATTACACAAACTACCTGATAATTTCTCTATTTTCTCATGTGAGCTATACGCCATAAAAGAAAGTTTGCAATTCATTTTAGAATCTGAAAATTCTAAATCCTTTTTCATAATTACTGACTCAGTGAGCGCAATTCTAGCCATTAAACATAAAAGGGTGCATTGTTTCAAGAAATACAAACCCTTTCCAATGAAGCTATCAACTCAGGCGAACACATTAGCATTTTTTGGATACCATCACATAGACAAATTAATGGCAATTCCCGAGCAAATGCAGCAGCACGCGAAGCAACCGGTTTACCTCCAGATGAAACAATTTCAAGCATAACTTACCCAGATTATATTGTCTATATTAAAAATTACATCAGAAGAAATGGCAAAAACAGTGGTATAACATCTCAAACAGCAAACAGCATTGTATAATGGCTAACGAAGTATTAAGACCTCCTCTTAGACAACTGAAACCTAAAGAACAAATGGCTTTAATTAGACTAAGAATTGGTTACTGCAGCATCACGCATTCACACATCAAATCTAAGGATCCAGCGCCCATATGTGAGATATGTCAGACAGCTAAAACAACTGTACATATCATCAGTAAATGTGCCAAATACACAAAGTGACGGACGAAGAACGAGCTTCCATCTGAGGCTTCTACTGTACTTAATGACTCTAAAATGACCAGTAACATTCTACAATTTCCAAAAGACGCTTCACTATTTCAGTTGTCATTTTGGTGCATTACTATTGTACTCAATATTGTATTGTTGTTAATATTCCACTTTATTGAAAACCTACCAAACAATGCTATAAATTATACCAATGTTATATTTAGTGTTATATATTAAGACAATCTTATATTCATATAACATATTTAACATTGTATCAGGATGTACTATTCTGTTAACATATATATTATGTAATTACTTTGTGTAAAGTCGCAATAGGAATATGTAGTTAGTGACTATAAACACGGTTGAAATAAAAAAAAAATATGTATAACTTTAGATTTCTGGCATTTCAGGAGAAAGTACTGCAGCCAGCTTTCCTAAGTTATAGAGAATTACTAATGCTAAACATTCAAGAAGTTACTTTAAGACTAAGTTTATCTTCATCTGCAACAGATCCCGCATACTTTTGCTCATTAATGGAACATCTGCAGTCTGCTTCCTGCACACTAGAAGATTTCAGAAGAATACATATGTACTTCACGGTAAGTAGGTGCCAAATGTTACATTACATTTACAAAGATATTTCTAGGAAGCATGCAATCTATCACACAATGATTTCCATGTATTGGGAGGTATCTGGAGATATCCGGTGTGAGAGAAACACACCTTAGAAATGTAGTGTGATTATAATTAGGGAGATAATAATAATTAATGTCAACTTTAATACCTGATACGTATTCCGGTTTTTAAATTAAATTTCCCATACCAATTTTGTGAAACTTTTCATAGATTATGTCTACAAAACTATTTTATATTCAAAGAGTAATGCTTGATGCTATACCTGACAGCGTCACTGATGTATTATTTAAACGTATAGAAAAATGATTTAGCAAAGTCATCAAAATTAAAGTGTTGGTAGGATTGTTCACTAAAACATTGAAATCTGCGGGTTAGCCATTCTTTCTTTCATTAAGACAAATTTCGTTTTCATCTCAATTTGATATTTTACATCAGGTATTAGCTCTGGTAAATACATGTTAAGTGCTTTTATAATCATAACATCTAAAAAACAATGTAATAAAAATACATCAAATTTTCTGGAAATTGAAGAAAATGACTCCTTATTTGCAAGGGATATTTTACAATTTTTATAATGTGTAAACTAAAAGTTACATAAAACTCTGCTCCAAAAACATAGATGTGTTTAAATCCATTGACATTTCAAATATTCTCTTGTAACAGCCATTTGCAAAATATCTGTTATTAATGGTTTGAATATTTCAGTACATTTGATGAGGCCGCGCCATGGCTGAATGGTTACACCGCTTGGCTCTTACCAAAGGGGTCCGGGTGACCCAAAGGTGAGATTTTGGTTTATGACGGTTTACCCCGCCAGCATTGCACCGATTGATCCATCGTCGGGATGATCACTTATGCCAGAATCTCTCTGATCAGGAAACATCTGATCCTCAATCCGCTGTCTACAGGTCTCGAGGTTGCGTGGTTCAGAAAGACCTGGAAATACAGGAATTCATTCAATTCAATTCATTCGTGCATGTCATTTGATGAAAATGCTATTCTCTTCAATTGCTTCTCGCACTGACACAGAAAGTGTATGGAAATTCAAGGCCTGCACTTAAAGTACATTCTTAAATATCATAGTATCGATTGAGTTTCCTTATAGATGCAAGAAAGTCGCTAACTGATAGATTTCGACAAGGGTGTGGTTCATAAAATTCAAGCATATGGACATTTAAATTTTTGTACGGATAGCTTGTAGAATTTATTATAAATAAGGGTTATATTGGACAGAGGAAGGCATGTGAATTCACATCCGTTTTTTTATATATGTAATTCGCTATTCGAATTTTATTGCGACGATAAAAGAAGCACGGTATATCAAAGCCACTTTAGAACAATCTACTTTCGATAAATCTGACGAGGGCTCTGGCCTACCATATGCTTGTTTTCCTGACAAACCTGGGCGGGAGACCGGTTTCGCCACAGCAACTGGTTGCCGAGGCACGGACTGTGTCAAAAGTTGTTCTTACACACGTAATATACTCATTTTTTTCAATGGCGCTCAACTACTTGGACACCTGTAAACTTACATAACGAGTTATTAACGTAAGTAAAGCAAGAAATAATTCCACAGAAAGAACTAACGAATAATGGCAAAAGCCAGAGATAAGGATGAATTGTAAGTAATAATTCTAGGAAAAGTCACAAATATAAAACAATATAAACAGATAATCACGGCAAAAGTCACAGACAAAGACGAACTTAACACACTTCCTCAAATCGTAATAAATGTTATCTATATGACTAAATCTCTAAGTGGTAGCTTCACAGAAATTAAATTTAAAGGCATTTTCGGCTAATTGTTTTCTGCCATATCCTTTGCATTACTGACCGGCAGATACAGAGTTCCTAAGATGCGATAGAGAAACACACTGCAGCAATAGATGGCTGACCGAAAGACCCTCGATACACGATTCACGAAGATCAGCAGGGCCCTAACCTGTGTAAATCTGCAGTGACCAATTTGCCACCGAGCCAAGGCTAGTTCCTTGCGATGTCATATGCTGGAAGAAGTAACAGGTTCTCTCTCTCTCTCTCTCTCTCTCTCTCTCTCTCTCTCTCTCTCTCTCTCTCTCTCTCTCTCTCTCTCTCTCTCTCTCTCTCTCTCTCTCTCTCTCTCTCTCTCTCTCTCTCTCTCTCTCTCTCTCTCTCTCTCTCTCTCTTTTGTTTTTCTTTTTTATAGAATTTCCGTTACTGGTCGGACAAGTTAACCACTCTTAACGACAGGACTACTCTCTTCACAACAAGCTAGTCTTCCGACCTAACATCGAAATATTGATACTGGAATAATAGTTGGTACAGGTAGCTAAGGCTTTGAAATGCAATAAGGGAAACAATCGAAATAAGGCAGTCAACTTCTTGAAAAGGTGACAGTGTCTAAAGTTGCAGTAGCCGATACCAACCTAATTAAAGTCATCTCTTCTCCAAATGAACGACACCAGATTACCCAGATAATCGGAAGTTGCTTAACTGCTCGAAGCTATTTCCGCGGAGAGACAACCATCTTCACGTCTGTGTCCCTTGCCGCACCAGTCGCGCAGTTTAGCGCTCTAAAACATCATCATCATCTTCACGTCAGCACGAGAGCAGCGTTCTCCGCACGACTTAAGTCTCCCGAGATGACACAGAATATATTAATATTGGACTCAGTGTGTGCATGGATTTCGAGTACGCTGGCTTGCTAGGGAACAAAATGATGGATTATGCTATTAAATCCATCACTATAAATTGAATACGTATTTTTTTTAACCTGAAAACAGCTCCAACAAAAATATGCGGATACAACACGTGGTCATCATAGACTTCAAGTATATGGTCATCACCCAACATTAATGGTGTTATCTCCAGTATTAATCCTCTGCCTCATTAAAGTAAAACACAGGTACGTGTAAGGACCAGTTTACCCGGTTGTTTTCGCTGAACCCCTAAACGGGTCCGGGATGAATGGAATTAATCCAATAGTGTCATAACTTGGCCCAATGTTTCAAGGGAGTTCTACTCCGTGAAAGGTAGGTAACGGCATACTGGCAGGCATAAATTCAACTATTTCTCCTGAAATGGACACATAGACGTAATGCGCTGATGTTTAGGCTCACTTTTTTTTAATTTACCCGCTCCAAAGTTAAATCATGTCGGACGATCAATAAAAGTGGGTGAAATGACGCTCAAGTGAGTCTAGAGTCCACAGATCATAGAGTTACCCGACATGTGTCTTTCAGGATAAGGGGAAAAAGGAACACGGAAAAAAAAACCTTATCCAGATAACTAACCTTAACTGAGATTCAAACTCATGACAGAACGTGAGGCAGATACGCTGCTATCTACGTTACCGAGGTGGGCTTTAGGAGTACCATGAATACCCTTATTGGATAGACAATTCAATTCAAGGGTATTTATTGTACTGCACAAGATCACATCCCTGTGTACGTTCACCCTTATGCGATAACTGGTCAACTTGCGGTCTCACTTATCTGGTCGCAATATTCTAGGTGCTTGAGATACTTACTGTATATGCTACCACTAAAAGCCAGCCCTTAGAATTTCATAGATACGACTTACCTGGACGAGCAATTTTATCCACACCTTTTTGTATGATAATATATTTCAATACTTCCTTTTTCACACGGCTAGTGTGAAAGAACAATTAATTTTCATTAATTCACCTGATAGTGGTCCGAAATATAAAGCCCGGACCTTAAACTACTTGCAGCATAGTGAGTTACCATAGAGGTTGTAGTCTCCTGTGTTTATGAGAACTCCTAGTGGTTTACCGGGAAAAGCACGAGTCAGTTGAAAAATTTAATGTCACCCTGGCATATTGGTCATGATAGCTAAATGCTTAAGAGAAGCCGGAAGATCCGTGATTTAAATCCTGGCTACGACATTGAATTTTTCAGTCTGACTCCACCTTTCCATAATACGTACAATTCAGAAGAGTCCAATTTTTTGTATATAACTGACAAACGCCAGGACAATATCATAATAAAAACAAAAGGTGCATTAAAACTTTAAGTTCAGTACAACCTAATGTCATACAACACCATGCATTTAAGGGTTAAAAATGCTCACATCATGTTTCTGCCCCAAATCCTCCTTGAGCAAAGATGTGATCCATCCTCCGTGACTACCTTGCAATAGCACCCGACTTTTGTTGACAAACCCTCCATCTCCGGCTTGCTCGGGTGGATTCGGAGGCTGAACATGAGTCATCGTGCCTAGTACACTAAAACAGTTGCTCAACTGAACAGAGTCTTCATCCCCCGTAGAGTGCTATCTTGTGCTCCTAAGCTTGTTGCTAGACAGCACCTTAAAATCAGGGGATTTACATTCCAAATCAGAAGAAGCAACGCTCCTTGCAATTTCTCTAGCAAGTTCTAGGTCCTTGCGTCATTGGAGAATGCTTTCTTCATGTTTATCAACAAGTTTTTTATAACTACATAATTCACGACACCACTGATCACAATGGGTCATCTTATCACTACTTGTATTTGCACAAAACCAGTGAAACCAACATGGATATCGAGTACACAACACACCCTGACCATCCTTACGCCTAGAAGCCCCAGAGTTTACACTAATTTCACACGATATAGCATTCATATTCACAGTTTATACTAATAATAGAAACAGAAGAAACTAGTTATACAAACAGAAACTCATAACGGGTATTTAACTCTAACGAATGGCCGTTAAAATCAGCTGATTTATTAAAGAAATATCACTATCGGGCGTACGGCTGATTGAACTGGATATCATCTACTCCAAAAAGTAGTGCAGTTTTGTTCGCTGTAATTTTGTAAGGGTATTTTTATTATTCAGATGGAACTCCTACTTCCACTAATTCTTTTGCACTAAATTTAGATTTGTTTATTGTGTATCCCTTTATTTTAAGTAAGCCAAGGGTATTCCATTCTTCAACTATCACCGAAGACATGCCTATATTTTTGGCGCCACTTTCTAAGAAGAGAATCCCGGCAGAAACTTTGCTCATAATAGCGTCACACTTCCCAGTGTATAGACAGAGGTACTTAGTCATCTTCAGAGGTGCATTAGCTCTTGCAATGGTACCTGCCTGGGACTGACCATTCTGACGGTTACTAAGACAGTTCTAAGAAATCAGCAGGTATTTGGAATTGCGTGTTAACCAGGCATCCCCTGGATCTGCTGATACACCGTGCTAAGCAAACACTATCCATCAAACAGTGTTTATGGAGGCATCTGATAGTCAAACACACTTGTGGCTGAAATTCGAATAGTGATCAGGTTGCTCAGTTGCCCTTATATACAGCTATGCGTGCCAGACTTACAGCTTGCAATAGTTACGACATAGTACTGGAAAAGATATGGCTTTTAGGGGAACAACCAAATCAAGAGCGCGGCTTGGGACCTCGCGGTTGCCAAACCCGTTTCTGCCGAGGTAGGCGCTTGTAGAGACAATGGATAGAGTATCGCTACCCAAAATAAATATTGCATTTTTAATAATTACGCATTTCTGTGGAGTACAATTATGTCTAACTCCAAAGGGATATCAGTTAAACAAAATGCGTTTCAACCAGAAGAACAATTCAAAGCCTGTTTCTAGAATGTTCAAAACATATTTTTCTGAGCACGTATCCTTAATATATGGTAATTTGTTTGACATACTTGCAGTTATTGGTCAGAAAATAATAACAATTGGAAATATTTCCCACCGAATGTAATTATTTTCCGATGGCAGGAAATTCTCGAAAATTCTAATGTGGCAATTTAGAGTCATGCCGAAATTAAATAGCATGCTTTGAGTACTGATAAGCTACAGACAAGTGTAAATAGCTGCCCAAATATGTATTTTCTCAGACATAGATGATGATGTGGGTATAAAGGCGCCCAACGGCGCGGTCATCAGCGCCCTTTTAAAAAACTAGGAACAACAAAAACCTGGTAAAAGAGGCCCTGCGAATTAAAATCACAAAGAAAACAAAAATACCCAGCAAAGTTAAAACATAAGGTGAGTAAAAAGCATAGGACACTGCCCTAGGCACTAAATTCTAAAATTTACATTTAAAAACAATTTAAAATCTCGGGCTAGCGCCGTCTGGTCACCCGCGAAGATCTCCTCCAAGCTGGTCGGCAGCTGGAAAGACCTGCGGAGACGTGCTAGGCTAAAATAATCTAAAAAGACATGTCGTACCGTAAGGTCGGCACCGCACAGTGGGTAAACTGGAGCTGGGGGCCGGTTTAATAAAAAATTATGTGTAAAATAGTAGTGTCAAATGCGCAACCGAGCCAAATTAATTTCCTCCTGCCGCTCATCCCGGCGCCCAGTTATCGCTCAGGATACGTTAATTTCATTCATCAATGACAAATTTGTATTTACGAGAGCTGAAATCGTGTCTGCGCTGAAATACCCATATCGATTGTTAGATTAGAATTTAACACCTACTCTACTTACTTGGTAGAAATTTGAAAACGGCAGGAAGAATTTACCAAATGAAAATATTAACGTAGCTTTATTTGCTCAGAAAAAGCCCCTCAATAATGGCAATAACAAAACCTAACATGCCTATGAGGTATTAATTACGTTAACAAAAACCGTTCCACTATAGTAAAATAATTCCTAACATTTTATCGCAGAATCCACAATTGGAGTCATCCATTGGAGAACTGTGGAAGATATGGAGCCACGAACAGATTGCAGCGAAGGTGTTCCCTGTTTGTAGTCTCAATAGCAGTAACGCAGGTGAGTGCATAGTCGTAAGTGGTAACATTTAAAGTAATTGGACACAGTTTATTAGAATTTAATAACACAAATATTGTACATCTATTGAATTATAACTATTAAAAATAACAAGAAATTAAGAACGTAATTTTCTTAAGGTAGCATTATCACAGCCACATTTAACACCCAGGTTCCCTTTTCTATTCCACTTCGCCGCAAGGGGACTTGTGTGTGACAAATTATGCGGCTACAGGACCCACAGCTGCACTTCTTGGTCACGTTACACACGTACCCGTTAAGGAAGGTCTACACAGCGTCATAAAGTGTCTCAAAAACCAGGATCTGTCAATTACACCACGTAAGTAGCAAAGTTCCTTGCCCATTAAACACCATATATCATAAATATAAACATTGAAGCACATTAGCAACTGTTGTGCTGGTCAAGAAAATTGGGATGCATTTTGGAGAAATGAAACCGCTACAGTGACCTAAAATTTTGCTTTATTTGTGTAAGTAGTACTATGAAAATTTACGAACTTTTGTTAATAATGAAACTGATTATCGTTACGAAGTTACAAAAATCGCTTATCTGCTTGATAATTGGCGCCCATATAAAACAAGTCATAGTAAACACAAACGTAAAGGTTAAGTTCTTATGGCAAAAGTCAAAGATAAACTTACAGAGAAAATAAATTCCCAAATATCACTGATATACACATTTATGGAAAAACTTAGAATTACAGATACATTTATAAAAGAGGAAAAAAGAGAAAGAAAACAAGAATAGTTGAAAAAAGAAACAAAAAATGGTAAAAATATTTTAGAATATGCGAAGGGTTGGTATCAATATAAGGAATATCTTACATGGATATTTACCTAAGATAATATAATTCAAACGCTCTGTCAACTGCTTATGTATCGTCCACCAGAACCTTCCTATGAACGACAGGGTGGCAGAGAGCTTCTAAGCTGTACTAAATATACAAAAACTAGCAACAGGGGGTGGACCGACAATCCAATGTTGTAATGAGGATAATAACTTTTTAACTATGGACATTCTATAATTGCTGTGGTTCTCAGCGTTACAGGCTATACTGATCGACAAACAAAGCAAAAGTTCACTCAGATGCTCCTTTATAAGACTTCAGGTTATTTTATGTGCTGTAAAATCAAATGTCATTATTTCTATTCTGAAGGAAGCCAGTTAAAGATCTTACACGCGCGAAAATTATATCTCCGTATGCTGGCTATGATGCTAGATGGATGAATGGGACGGATGGGATGGATGGGATGGATGGATGGAATGGATGGAACGGATAGGGTGGAATGTACGGATGGAATGGATGGATGGAGGAAGGGATGGACGGACGTACGAATGGACGGAGAGACGAAGGGACGGATGCACGGAGGGACGGAGAGACGGACGGACGGATGGTTGGATGGGTGGATGGATGGTTGGATGGATGGGTGGGTGGATGGGTGGGTGGATGGATGGATAGATGGATGGGTGGATGGATGGATGGCTGGATGGGATGGATGTGATGGATGGGATGGGTGGGATGGAATGGATGGGATGGATGGGACGGATGGATGGAATGGATGGAGTGAAATGGATGGATGGAATGGGTGGATGGATGGACGGACGGATGGACGGATGGACGAATGGACGGAGGGACGGATGGGTGGATGGATGGGTGGATGGGTGCTTGGATGGATGGGTGTGTGGATGGATGGGTGGGTGGATGGAAGGGTGGATGAATGGATGTGTGGGTGGATGAATGGGTGGGTGGATGGATGGGTGGATGAATATTTGGGTGGATGGATAGAGGGAGGGATGGAGGGATGGTGGGAGGGATGGATGGATGGATGGACGGAAGGACGGATGGACGGACGGAGAGACGGAAAGACGGATGGATGGGTGGATGGATGGAATGCATGGATAGACGGATGGACGGACGGGCGGACGGACGGACGGATGGATGGATGGATACTTAAGCGCGGTCACTTAGAAAGTCATACGGTACAGTATGATTGTTATACGTTTTGTCTCATTTTACCTTTGCACAATATATAATATTTATTTTCTTATTTCATTGCAGCTTCATCTCCCAATATCAAGTCTAATTGTGCATGCGCCGTATGCCGAGGGGAGTCAAACAGTTGGAGAAGTAATCGGCGCCACGACAAGATCTTCGCAGGGGGTAGTCAGCAAGACGAGTCTGCATTTCACAGACCATCGGCAGCAATAGTGTGTCCAAGATATTCGTTCAGACGTCCTGAGCATCAACTCTTACTTCACTACCTCCCATCAGTGACCGTTACCTCACCTGCTATGTGCTACAGATGGCGAATGTTCGCAGACACTTAGAAATAATTAGATTAGGTACGATAATGAAAGCATGAGTAAAAGAAGTGAACGACCTAGCTGATCAAATATGTGCTGTTTGGAAATATATGAATAAGCTATTATAATAGTAGATGCACTGCGACTTTGTCCAGTAACTGTATACAGTGTGAATATGGTATAAATGTCTCACAGTTAGAAAACGGTTCTATAATGGAAAATAAAGAAGCGTATTTAGAATACATTCAGTGATTTTAAGCAGACCTGCATTTTTCCTTTCTCTATCACGTAGAATAATTCGGGAGAGTACTGCATTTCCTCAAATGAGCTCTGTTCGAATGCACAAGTTTTCAAGTATTGTTAAACCAGAAGAAAAGCATTTTTACGGTCTGTGGGTGTGAGGGACGAGGTTGGATAGAGAAAGACAGACCGACTTCAGGGGAATAAAGAAATTCCAAGTTGATCAAATAGTTCAATTGAAATGCAAAACTTAAACGGCCGCATTTTCGAAGGATTTCATATGGACGACTGTTAAGGGACCTCACCTGCACCATACTGCACTGTGAACATTTTAAAAGAACGATGATTTTCTGGAAACTAGGTCTTAAGCTTGTGGTATGTTAATGACAACTAAGATATGTTCATGGCAAATGAAACGTAAAAACTGTTGCAAAGCCGTTATGTACGGTAGCGCTGCTAGTGTACACAAAGGATCAGTGTGCGATGCAGATGAAGCAGCACTGAGAGATGCACTCCCCAGAAGTTCCCACTAAGCACCCGCAAGAGATTAAGAGAACGCTTACCTCGTGCTTTTAACTGCGCTATATGCGACGGCCAACTAAGTTTCCTATCGAAAATCAGTCCGAGGAACCTAGTTTCATCGACAAAAGGTAAAGCATGACAACCAAGTCGGAGGAAGCCTAATAACCCACTTTTGCTGCGCCAGAAGTTGACGCAGACCGTTTTCTCAGTGGAGAACCTAAAGCCGTTTTTAGTGGTCCAGTCGTGAAGGTTGTCTAAGCAATGCTGTGGACGACGCTTTAGAAACGGAGTGCGCTGAGAAGTACAGTAGACGGCGAAATCGTCAACAAATAAGGGTGATGAAACTCCTCGAGGAACACAGTTAGAGATAGAATTAATGGCAACAGCAAACAGTGCAACAATTAGTACCGATCCTTGTGAGACCCCGTTCTCTTGTATAAAAACGTTTGAAAAGACCGAGCAGACCCTAACTTGGAAAACGCGATTATTCATGACCGCCTCAAGACACACGGGTAGACTTCCACGAATATTCCAGCTGTGCAGGGTGCGTAAGAGACCTAGGCTCCAACATGTGTCATAAGCCTTCTCTAGATCAAAAAAGACGCCGACGATCTGGCGGTTCTTCTGGAAACCGCTCATTATCTGCGTCGACATCGACACGAGGTGGTCTAGTGTCGAAGGGCGACTTCGGAAACCACACTGGATGTTCGTCTGCAGGTTGTTACTTTCCAGCTACCACACCAACCGCCAATTGATCATGCGTTCCATCACCTTGCATACGTAACTGGTGAGAGAAATGGGACGGTAGCTGGAAGGCAGATGTCGATCCTTCCATGGTTTCAAAATGGGTATGATGGGGGCCTCCCGTCAATTCTCAGGAAAACTGCCGTCAACCCAGACACGGTTATAGACCACGAGTAGGAATGCCATCTTTTCGGGAGAGAGAGGTTTTAAGAATCGTACGTGGATACCGTCTGGTCCTGTTGCAGATGGTCGCGAAGATGAAAGTGCGTGTTCTAGTTCTACCATGGTGAACAGGCGATTTTGTTCTTCAAGTTTTCCAGAAAGAAAACACAAACCTTGAGATTTTTTCCGGCTCTAAATCGAGAGAAACTGAGGAGCGTCATTATCCAAGCTTAACAGCCGAGCGAAGGCACTGGCAAGGCTGTCAGCCACGTCAAACGGATCCACGCCGATGCCTAAAGGGGTTTTAAGACCAGCAATCAGAATGTGTGTCGATTTTCCAGCCACGAGCCGTATCCTATCCCATACTACAGAAGAAGGTGTATGCCGATTTAAAGACAACACAAAAGCCCTTCAAGATACATTTTGCTTTCCTTAAGTACTTGCCTAGCCTTGGCGCGCATGCTCTTATACTGGATAAGGCTCTTCAGTGTGGGGTGGCGTTGAAAACTGGTAGAACACACCTACGAGCACAAATTGTATTCCGGCATTCATCCGTTCACCATGGGACAGGAGGTCGACGAGGATTGGAGGTGCAACGTGGAATAGACCGTTCTGCGGCAGAAAGTATCTGCTCGGTTAGATTTTCCACTAAGTCGTTTACAGAGTCGTGCTCCTCGTAACTAAAACCTGCAAACTATGTATAAAGGGCCCAGTTCGCGTGATTGAAACGCCAGGTTGGCAAGCGAGTGGAACACACAATTTGTGCTAGGAGACCAATGAGACACGGTAAATGGTCACAGGAGTGTAGGTCAGATATGACCTTCCATTGGAAGGCCACTCCTAACTGCGGTGAGCATACTGACAAATCCAGATACGAAAAGGTGTTGAAGGCATCGGAAAGAAACGTAGGTTCTCAGGTGTTCAGGAGAACCAGGCTATTACCATACAGGTAGTCTGCAAGAACTCTACCTCGCGTAAAAGTTTGGTTTGAGCCCCAGAGAGGGTGATGGGCATTGAGGTCTCCCAACAACAGGAGAGGGGGTGGTAACTGAAAAACAGATTTTGTGGCTCAGTAGGTGAGAGGTCATCGGAAGGCGGAATATAGATGTTACAGACTACTAATTTTAACTTTGGCAGTATTATGCGTATAACAACTGACTGTACGTTAGTCCGTAGAAGAATAGCAGCCACATATACATGATCCCTGACGAGTACCATACTGCCGCCGTGCTGAGGAATACCTTCTTCAGGAGCAAGATCACTCCTGAATGGAGTATACTGCCTGAGATGAAAGGGATCCTGAGGGCGTAACTTAGTCTCCTGTAGGCAAACCACTAATGGATCGTGGTTACGGAGCAACAAATCAAGTTCAGGGTAATGTGCTCTTAGCCCACGTATGCTGCACAGTAGAATTGACATTGGAAGGTTGGAATAGAAAGTTTTAAGTTATTTCACGTTAGGAAGACTACGAAGGTGGCCGAATAAATTTGCCCTTCTTTTTCAGTTTCGGGCTAACACATTTAACATCTGCATTATCGGGTTACTTTCTAGAAGCCCTCCTGGTATTGTCTCTATCCTCCTGCTCCATCTACTCCACGGATGAGGCTCCTATCCTGATAGAGAACTTGGGATCAAGTGCCCCAAAGCGATTCGACAAGGAGATCGACGAGGGGACAAGCGTCGATCAAAGCCCTGTGCAGCCAACTAGCAAGTGGAGGAACTTTTAGAAGCCCTAGGGCTCCTTTTCCGGTTGGTCCGGTTTCCTTTACTGGTAGCCTTGAGGAATTCGGACGTTTTGTACGTCGTCTTAAACTGTTTTGGCGGCGCGTCGTACACCACGGGCTTATCGGTCTTCGATCTTAAGGCTTTGGCCGGTGAGACTGCTGGTGATCTCCTTCCTGATGCAGGCTTAGGCGTCGAAGGTGAAGATCTGGATAATTTTTTTGGCAGGATTCGAAAATGCAATTGTAATTTCTTCGGAGAATGTAACCTCACGAATATCGCTGGTCTACGTGGCGACCTCTCCACAACACGGGTTTAGCTGCTACCGAGCTGTAGAAAGCGGACCGCGGGAGCAACGGTATGGTAGTTTAGGCGAGTTTCCGGGCTTCCGAGAAGGACTCCTTCTCTTTCACCTGGATCTTTTGGACCGCCTTTTCCTCGATAAACCGTGCGCAATCTCGGGAGCTTGATGGGTGTTAACCAGCACAGTTCACACATTTAATTGGCGATGAACACGCAGCGTCGTGCTGTCGTCGCACAGTTACCACATGTAGGCGCGGAGTTACAGAACGCACTAGTGTTACTGAAGCGCTGACACAAATAGTATCTTAGCGGATTTGGTATGTATGGAGGTAACTCGATATTCTCATAACCTGCCCCAAGCCTTAGTGGGAGGTCCACCCGATAAAAGGTCAGGAACAGAGTATAGGTAGGTATAAAGTCCCCTCGTGCTTGACGCTGCACACAGTACACAGCCATCACACCTTGTGCGTTCATGTACGTTCTCAAATATTTCGTCATTATTGATACCGTCCAACGCACGGGTGTTTACTACTCCGCGTGAGGAGTCACGCCCTTATGAACTGTGACCGTCACCGGGTAGCTGCCTAATACTTCTGCCCGCAATAGGCTGCTGCCTAGGAAACAGAATATGCCTCCCCGAGGAGCGTGCCATTCCTTGAACGGGTACAAGATTTTTCCGGACCAGCTGTTTTATCCTGACCCTTTTGGATGAAGAAAGGGTTCAGCGACAGAAAGTACTTTCCTTCCTCAGTTCTGGTTACAACTAAGTAGCGAGAACCACAGGGCCCAACAACTTTTTTACAATCCCCTTCACAGTTGGTGGTTTAAGTTTAGGTGTCATAGCGGTAATGTCGTCCAGCACTGCAAACGTCCCCGATGGCGTGCTGACATCCTGTACGCCACCGCGGCTTAGGTGAGAGTCCTTGCCTAGATTTTTCTCAACTCAGGGTGACATCCCCCAGTGTAAAGACAGAGGGACCCAATCGTCATCAGGAGTGTAACAGCTCATGCAATGGCCCCTCCGCGGGACTGACCTTTATTAGCGGATACGAACACAGTCCTACATGGTTACAAAGGGCTGGGAATTACGCGTTACCCTCAGGCATGTGTTCAGGGAGGAAAAGAAGAGGGATCAAACATCGAAGTGGACCAAGTGTTGGGCGTTTTCAATTGCACTCTCTCCTCGCGGAGGAACCCTAACGAGAGATTAAACCATCGTCTCTTCTGCCAGTTTTCTGGGTTACTGATGGGCCTTATTGGCAGCCGTAGCGGTCCTGGGGCACACCATGTCCCCGCTGTACATCAACACATTAGGTAGTCCCTTACTTCCTTTTGTCCACCCCTCGGGACGAGGACCACAGACGTTGGATCTTGAGGGGCAAGTTGACCTTGAGACGGAGTGTCGTGCGAAGGTGGCTGAGGAGGTTTTACTGGGATTGGATGCCCTCATGAGCCACGAGGCGACGGTCGACTTCGGCAAGAAGGTCCTGGGGCTTAATGGAGAAGAGGTCATACTGCGGCAAACCGAAGAGCACCTCGGTATACGCTGGGTCCTCTTGAGGGAAGGCGTGGTTATGCCCACGAAAAGGAGGGGGTGAGGGCGCGACTGGAAGCACAGAGAACGAAGAACACGATCCTGGACCAGAAGAGGCCTGTGCACGGACTGTGTTTAGCCAGAACTTTGTTGCCTTGCCGAGAGGAGGTGCCAGTGAGGCTGCTTAACCTAGCGGACACTGATCGCGACGTGCAGGCCAGAATGGAGCTGGGGATTACGTGATAAGTCCTAAGCCCACGTATGCGCCACTGTAGTATCGCCATTGTAGCAGTGGAATAATGGAATAACAGGTTAAGGGTTATTTAACTTTGCGATGACTTCGAATTTGGCTGAATTAATTTACCCTTCTTTTTGGTTTTGAGATAATTTAATTCCCAGCCAGACCATCGGGTCGTTTCCTGGAAGACTTCCTGGTAGTGTGGTGTGTATCCTCCTGTTCCATCTTCTCGTCGGACGAGGCCCCCTTCCCAATAGGGAACTTCGCTTCAAGGGCCCCAAAATGATTGAACACGGAGATCGACGAGGTTGATAAGCGTCGATCCAAGTCCTCGCCGGGGAACTCCTCAGAGGAGGAACTTTAAGATGCCCGCGGATCCTACAGGAAATCGGATCTCTTATAGTTGATCTTGAACACTTTGGGAGCTACATCGTACACAACCGGCTTGCCATTTTTTGATGTTGAGGCTTTAGTAGGTGACTGTGCTGGCGATTTACTTCCAGATGGAAACTTAGGTGTCGTAGGTGCGGAAACGGCTGGTGTTTTGCCAAGCTTCGGAGATGGGATAAGAGTTTTATCCGATATCGTTGCTTCGCCGATAGCGCTGGTTTAAGAGGCGATCTCTCTTCGCGACGTTCTACCGGATCTCTTCAATCGCCTTTTCCTCAACGAATCGCGGGCGGCCTCTAGAGCTGAATGGGTGTCTTCCAGCACAGCTCACACATTTTACTGCACCCTCACGTAGGGACATCGTACAGATGGAACACGTAGGCGTCCCGTTGCAGAACGCGCTAATGTGTTCAAAGCGCTGACACTTAAAGCATCTTAGGGGGGTCGGAATATAGGGGCGCACCTCAATGTTCTCATACCCTGCCCTGATTCTCTGTGGGAGATCTACCCGATCAAAGGTTAGGAACAGGGTGCGGGGATGCCCCCATTCCCCTCACTCTCTACGCTGCACGAGGTATACGGCCGTCACACCTTGGTCTTGTAAGTTCTCAGTAATTCCCTTATTGGTCATGCCATCCTACGCACGGGTGCTTACTACTCCGCGCGAGGAGTTGAGGCACTTATGGACTCTGACTGTCGCCGGATAGCTGCCTAAGAAGTTGGCCTTCAAGAGGACAGCTGCCTGGAGACAGAATGAGTTTGGAGCAGGAGCGTGCCATTCCTTGAGCGAGTACAAGATTTCACCGGACCAGCTATGTTATCTAATCCCTTTTGGATGACAAAAGGGTTCAATGACAGAAAGTTCTTATCTTCCTCAGTTCTGTTAACTACTAAGTAGCGAGGATCATATGGCTCGTCCACTTCCTTTCCACTTAAGTTCACAGTTGCATGTTTGAATTTAGGTGCCATAGCAGTAATGCCCTCCACCATTGCAAAAGACTCCGGTGGCGTGCTCACATCTTGAGCGCTACCCCGGCTCAGGTGACAGTCCTGGCCTGGACCTTCCTCACATCGGAGTCACACCTCCCAGTGGAAAGACAGAGGGATCCAATCGCCTTCAGGAGTGTAACAGCTCATGCAATGGCCCCTTCCCGGGACTGGCCTTTATCAGCGGATACGAACACAGTCCCACATGGTGCAAAGGGGTTGGGAATTACGCGTTACTCAGTTACGCCTTGCACTTCCCACTCCATCCACCCGTGCTATGTTACCATCAGACACGTTTTCAGGGAGGAAAGAGAAACGGAGAAAATGAATAAATGGGTTCAAACACCGAAGTGGACCATGGTTTGGGCGTTTGAAGAAACACTCTCACCAGGAGGAGGAACCTAGTCGGGAGATTACACCAGAGCCTCTTCTGCCAGTTTGCGGTTACTGGGGTTACTCTGCAGCCCTAGCGGTCTTGGGATACACCAAGTCCCCACCGTACATCCCCTTATGAGTCAGTCCCCTACTTCCTGTGGTCCACATCTCGGGACCAGGAGCAAAGAGATTGGATTTTGAGGGGCAGCCATCAGCGAGACTGGGACGTCCAGGTGTCACTGTTCTTGCTGCCCTACCGCTCGTCAACACACGACAGCACTGAGATGACGCCAGCAAACCTATGTTCGGCCGAGAGTTACGCCTCCCCTGTGATCTGGCTCTTGGAATCCCCCGGACGCAAAACAGCCAGAAACTGTGTATGTGAAGAACCTGGTGGACCGTCTACACGACGCACATGAGATGGCTCGTCAGAACACCAAGAAGGCGAGCGACCGCATGAAGATGCGATACGACAGGCAGGCCAATAGCCAAGGATTCCAGCAGGGTGACCTAGTCTGGTTGTACCGTCCTACCCGGACCAAGGGACGCTGCCCGTAACTTCAACAGCCATGGCAAGGACCGTACCGTGTGGTGAAGACGATTAACGACATGGTCTATCGCATCCAGAAGGTGCCCAGAGGAAATATGTTGGTGGTACACCTGTATCGTCTGGCCCGCTACGATGGTGCTGTTCGGGACGACCAGCCTTGAGGAGGGAGCATTGTCGCGAAGACATTATCTACGATAGCATGGCTAATGTACACACAGAGTCGGCATATAAAGATAGCTGAGATAAAGGACTTGCCGACATAGATTAAGTTACGCTTCTGGAAGGTAATAGAATATTCGGTTTCTTTATTATTCCGGAAAAATCTAGAATTTATCAATGTGGTATTTAAGAAGGTGACGACTCGCCAAGGGTAAGCGGTAAACAGGTTTAGAGTGTTGTAACAAGAGCTCATGTAATCATAACCCTGTTTGTTGTTGCTATCAACCTTCGTAGATTGTGTGGTGTATGTGACGTAATGTTGTTACGTGCGAATTGAAAAGTGTATTTCTATGGAAATAAACAACATTTGGAATATCTGAAACTCGAAATTTTAATTCTGCGAACCCACAAATTCTCTATATTGACATGTCTGGGAAAATCCTTTTGAGACGCTTTCCTGTTGGGTATGTTTTGCATCACTGGTAATGCACATGTTGTTAGCACACACAATTTATGTAAAATTAAGTGTTATTGAATTGAATCCTTACATTTGCTTAAATGCTCCAATACTTATAGTTTTGATAAACAGGAATACGTCATGGAAGTCATAGCAGGCAAACGAAATTTCTAAAACATCACATACCAACCAGTCATTTAAAGGATTTGATTGTAACTTGTAACCTAGTGTATTTCTGTATTCATCTTCCACATTTACATAGTTTTAGCCTTTTAGATAATTTCTGCAACTTGAGTAAACTGATAAATTTGAGGTTCATATGCGAATAAACTTTTATAGGATTAATTTCTACAAGTGTAGAGAAACCCGTATGATACTTCTTAGCTGTATTTCTACCTATATAGAAATTCAGAGTATAAATAGTATATGTCATATTTTTAACATTTAATAGTTTGTAAATAGTTATAACAGTATATAGTATATTGGATATATTTAATATTTATTAAAATTACATAAAGCGACCTCCGAAGGAAAGCTTCACTGGGCATCCTCGGAAAATTAAAGCACATGATTTTTCTAAATAATCTTCTTTGCTTCTTTCTAGAGAATAAAAGGTATCTGAGCCCTTTGGCAAGAAAAGTGTATTTTATAGTTATATAAATTATATTATGTCTTCTTGAATACCTTTTTGCGCTGCAGCTGCTTCTTATGATGATGATTTACATTTAAGAGCACTTAACTAAGAGAGGGGTATAGTCCTATCTTAGGGTGCATGCTAAGCATTTCAATATCTCAGGGGCTCCTGTAAACAAAAACTTGATGGTATTGGTCCAAGGCAGTTGATTTTATAATGTATACAGATAAGGTATTGAAGAAAGCCGTGCAATGTCATCCACTAAGCCGGCAATCATAATATCTCTAACAGAACTTCACGATTACGTATTATACAGTGTGATTTTTAAAAGAAGATACGCGAAGGTCATTTGTATCTCCACGAGGGTGCTGCAATGTTGCCCAGCAGATACCCTTTCTTTATCCTCTCAACACTCCAAACATAAACAAGGGTTCGAGATATCTCACCTCAACAAAAATATCCAAGTTAATCTGTATTAGCCTACTTTAAAACAGAATAAGTTGTTCAGACATTCACTGCGATGTAATGTCTTCACATGTGAGTTCTTTTAAATAATTTCTCCACTATGTAACTAATATTCCATACCGTTATTGTTGCTATCCATCATAAGCTGACATTCCCGCACAGTGCGGCATTTCTCCACAGAAACACCTATAGGCGATGCACTTTCTAAAGTGTAACATTTATCTTCACTTATATTTATTAATATTTCCATTAATATCTTAATTATTAAAATTAAGATTGATATAAATACACATAGTGCCAAAAATAAAGTGCAATACACATGTGGTAAGCACATAAACAGAATCTCGAGAATTGAATAAACTCGGTGCAAGAGCCTCCTTTTTCCAAACCTCATATTAAGTGTTTGCAACATAAGTATCGCAATATACTATTATTAACGACATTGTTAATTGACATGTTCATATCAATGCCACCGATATGTCGGAATTTTGACCCACAGTAATTCTTTTACGTGGAAGCACATCCACTGACATGGGGCTGTCGCCTTTGGATCAAAGGAATCAGCTGTTCATTCATAAGGAGCAAACTCTCATCCTCCTGTTGGAAGAATTCTCTAAGAGAACAGACAAATTCTCTAGCTTTGCTACGCAATATAACACCTTAACCATGATCTGCTCTTTGTCTTGGGGCAGGAATCCTCTGTCCACCTCTAAGCCTACCACCACTACGTCTTGCTTCCATAAAAACGTATTTTAATTGTGTTTTAACAAAGTAGGCAAACAATACGCAACGCAACTGAATACTCAAGCAAACTGTTTTCCATATACAACTAGCAATAACTGATCTGAAGAGTACGTGATTGACCAGTATAAGCAATCTGGCAACATTTATTTACGTTTCCATAGCAACGACTCTCCCTTCCCGTCCCTTCATTAATGACCTTCACGTATCTTCTTTTAAAAATCAGACTGTAAAAGAGGTTCTACCGAGTCAGCGTTCAAATTCAGAAGTGAGCTTCTTGGAAGAGCTTCAATAGACAGAGGGATGTCCCGATTATGGACTGTCCCTATTTTCTTTTCAGCACAGATGGTCGTACTGACGAATAAACGATGTACCCATTGTTAATTTGGATCGCATCACTGCGTGTCCTTTCCACCACGGACCTACTACTGCATGTAGGGAATTTGCGAAATTCAAATTTAAACGTTTTTTATTCGTGTTCTTGTGGACGTATTTGCTGATTAAAGTTACTGGCGTTTAAACCTGAAAATAAAGTTGTTTTAGTTGTTCCTAATGCACAGATGTGCACAACTGGCTCTGAGTCCTTTGCCACGAATTCCAATATGTTTCTCTAAGAGGGGGGAGTGCTTATACCACCGCCCAATCAACTTCGGTCATATGATTAATGGTCCTGGAGTCGGATACATCCCTAAACACAGTCCCTGGGATGTCGTTGTGTAGGCTTGTGAAAGGAAGCTTAAAACGTACACACAAGGGCTTGTTAAACGTATGGGAGACCGAGCGGGATGGCTTAGGTGGTTTCGTCTGTGCCTCACATTCGTGAGGCCCGGGTTCGATCCCGTAGCCGCCCCTCCTTACCTATTAGCTTTTTCGGGTGTTTTCCCCGATTGCCAGGCGAATGCTGGGCAGGTTAATTACATCTCCCAAATTTCCTGCTCCTCCATTTCATCTCCATTATCATTTCACATCATCTATAATCTAGTAGTCTCTCTCAGGGTAGAAGTGTCGGCGGGTGTCTCGTCGGTGCATGGCGGAATGATGTGCTCCGAATGAACCACTTGCTCTTCCAGTAGGTCATTTGCTGGTCTCCGGACCGACGTTGGGACCGCTTCCGAAACACAGTAGGGGGAGATGTCCGTTGTCCTGGCCTACTGGGGGAGGTTTTCATCTAAGTAAACTGTAGGTACCCTGCCCTATGTATTGTCGCGGCTCCTTGGTACGACTGCCCTCTGTCTCCTCTCACCTCATCCTTCCTCCCGAATCATAGGTACAATAGATCAAGACTGGTCGCAGTGCCGAATCCCCTCCATAGTAAATAAAAGAAAAGAAAAACAAAAGAAAAATAAAAACAAATGGGCGATTCAGAAATTCATTTGCACATTTCTCAAGAAATGGAATCAATGTTTATTTCCATGTCTTTGTAAAACATCAGTACTTAAATAGTTGGAATTTAACAAAACATCAAAGAAACTTGGGCAAAATATAATATATGTCATACGTCGATTAGGTACTAAGAACAGGCATTTTTATGAAGCATCAACAGCTTGAAAAGTCAAGCTAGCTTTACAACCATCTTCTGGCGTGACAATAAAATATTCTAAGGTTGATACGGACACCAGGTCCAAACTTTATTGAAGAGTAACAAAATCCAACGAAATGTCGGATGCATGCCACGATGACAAATCAAAATTATTAGGATGCCCTATTCCTTTGGTGTCCATTTGCTGTATGCTATTTTGAAGTTTCCCATAAATGAACCAAACATCGTTCAAAATAGGAAGTGATTCAATGTACTAAACTAAAACTGCTTATTTATATTATTTCTTTACATTCTGAATTCATCATTATTGCTCCGATAAAATATTTGAAAGGAAGTTCTGCGTGAAAAGCAATACATTCTCTAATTACTAAATATGTGGTAGAGATAGTGATATATAAAGTTCAATAAACTTACAGAATTACATAGGCGAAGCATCCTCGGACTTGCGTATTAAAATATGGTCAAAATGCAATGTTGTTTCTGTAATAAATTCAAGTGTATTAATACCAGATTAACACTAGTTGCAACGCATGGATGACAGATGCCATCTGGTGCTTTTCTCCTAAACGCTTTAGGAAGTCTTATTAGCACTATCCATGCACGGTTCGGTGTACCTCTCAGACGACTTTTTAACTATAATTCAGTCTAACTAGAGCAGCTGCTCTCGAACATCGTGTTTGTGGTGAACTAATTCTGTGGTGTGTGTGGGATTGGGGATTGGGATTTCATTACGGAGGGGATTCGGTACGTAGGCCAGCATGCTGGGCCCATTGTTCCCATACCCCCACGTGGGGGCACCCCCGGAAAGAAGGATGAGGCGAAGGAGACAGGGGGTGGCTGACTAAAGGAGCCACGACAGTACAGAGGGCAGAGTCCCTACAGTTTACTTGCAGGAGGCTTCGCACGACAGACCAAGACAACGAACTCGCTGCCCTACTGCGGGACGTCAACCTGCCCAGCAGCCGAGCCGTAATGGTCGCTGGCAGGCGATCCGAGCCCCAAAGGTCCCAGGCAGGTAATCCGAGCCCCATAGGTCCCTGGCTGGTGGTTACGAAATGGTCCCAGCAGAGGAACGGATACCGGCAACCGATCTACCGGAGGAGGAAGTAGATTTCCTTAGCGCATATCATCCTGCTATGCACCTCCGAGACACCCGCCGACATATACCCTGAAAGAGACCACCATATGGGAGATGATATGCAATGATAATGGAGATGAAATGGAGGGACAGGAAATTCGGGAGATGTCATTAACCTACCCAGCATTCACCTAGCGAAGTGGGAAACCTCCGAACAAACCATTGGTTAGGTAGGCCGGCCACGGGAATCGAACCCGGACTTCCCGAATGCGGGCCTCAGATGAAACCGCCTGAACCATCCCGCTCGGTGTGCTGTGGGTGACTATTACAATCGCCCAGTCGCGTTCCATTGTAAGTACTAATTTATTATAATGCTTCCGTTTCGAAGTACTGCTAGCACTTTGTTTGGCACCATAAACAATGATTCCTTTTTAAGTGACTGTTGCTGAGCTAGTGTTGGAAGATGGTGAAATGACCTTGAATTTTATTATTTGATGACGAGAGGAAACCGATTTCGGTTTCTACTCAGATGTATTAGATTTGAGGATATAAGAGATACAAGTACGCGAGGAAACATTTACAAGCTAGCTCCAGTAAGAGATATATTTGAGCTTATGACAGTTTTCAGAAATAGTTTTTCCTAGCGAATACATTGCCACTGATAAGCAGTTACTGGCATTTACATGAAACTGTTCCTTTTAACAGCATATTACAACTAAGCCAGCGAGGTATGGCGTGCAAAATGTTTGCCCTTGTGGATGCAAAAATAGCATACCTATAAATCTTGAACAATACGTGGGTACACAACCTGAAGATCACTATCAAAAAAGCAGTAGTTTTCAAGAAATTGTTTTAAGATTAGTTGAATCTAACAGTAGGACAATGATATACGGCACAGGTATTCGACTGTACCTCTTGCCAAAAATGTGCTCAATGAAAGGAACTCATTTCCCTCGGCACCATGAGGAAGAACAAGAGAAAAATCCCTACAAAGTTATTGCCAAATAAACAAATAGAATAAAACTCATCTATACTTCGTTTACAAAAAGACATGACTCTGGTTTCATATTGTCCAAAAAAGAACAAAGGCGTTATAATTTTATCGACTACACACACACACACACACACACACACACACACACACACACACACACACACACACACACACACACATGAAGATACGTGTTAAGTATCTTACGTGCGTTAAAAGGAAACCGGAATTGGTGAATTAAATTAAATTTATATAATGTAATCTAAAAACTACTGTGAACAGTTCATTATATATTTAAAAACAATTTTTACAGACAAAATTTGTTTGCTCCTATTATAAAGATCTCTCAAAAATAATTACAATACCTGGATGACACATGTCTCCTACGCGCCTAAACAAGTAAGTGAAAAGGGCGCGCCTACTGCAGGGTTAAGAGTAAAGCTACATTTATATGGATAATTCAATATTACAAGGACGCGATCTGCTGCGGTGCCGTAAGTAGGCCACACAAGGATAGAAAGTGTTATAACGGTCGAGTATTCTCCTCACTCTCACAAGGTGAACATATTGGAGCTGGTGCTGACCATCGGAACCGGTAAGTCGAATCTACTGCACCTATAGAAACATATTCTAGGGCCAAATTACTATTTTAAGCAATAAATTAGTTCAAATAACTTTATTTGGTTCATTGAAACACTGTAACTTGTTTCCCTGCTTTATAGTAGGAGTTCTACACCACTTCCACATATAAACTTTACATGAGTTTCTCAGCTCACTTTTGTACAAACTATACTAAGGAATGCGCATTGCCCTTTCTACTTTATATTAATCGAGATAACATTTCTAGAAATTTGACACAGGAGAATACATTAGGTTTACGGAATAGGAAATGTTTAACAGCTGTTCAGTGTTTTATGACACTGCTATTCCATTAGCTTTACATGGCCACGAAATAAAAAAGAACGAATTACTTTCTGCTTGACAAAGATATATGTAGTTGAAAATTTAAAATCCACGCAAACACACGCACACACACATACACGCACACACACATACACGCACACACATACCACACAGAGACAAATAAATATATTTGGTATGTACGTGCTTTTAAAGAAATACACATTTATTATTGTAGTAACATTTTGTTTACTTAGATGGTCTTCGACTTATGTAGAGGTCAACTTCAACATGTCCGTAAATATTTTCAACCATGGACATATTCACCATAATCGTTAGAGCCACTTTTGTAAGCTCAAACTGTTCGAAAATGTATCCATGTAAACCGTAGTTTTGAACACGGGGTTTTCTTGAAATTCTTTGCATCGTATTTTTGAAGAATGCTGAATTCAAGTTTTAACTTAAGTATTTAACGTGATTCTCGTTTTACAGTTTTGCTATGCACACACACACACACACACACACACACACACACACACACACACACACACACACATACACACATGAGCGTCGTATAACTTCCTGGACTCGCTCTTGTACAAACCATTTTTATAATTGTTTATTCCTTCATGACTTTATGTAATGCATTTGTAAAATTGGCTTTATTATACCTACGTTGGGAATAAACATTACTGAGCGAAATATAAATTTTTGTAAATCCAAAACATATTACAATGCATATCCGGAAAATAGTTGTATACACAAAATATTATGTGATATAAAATATTGAGCTTTAACGAATTCTACATTTTGTGCAGTAAGAATTCTTCTCTCACTTACGACTTACTAGTTATATAAAAGTGACTTAGGATGAAGAGATCTACTTCCAGAAACCTGAAAATAACAATTTTATTTGCCTGAAAATATTTTAAATGCACTTTAATTTAATTAAAGTCCGTATAATCATATCTGTGGGAATCAATTAATTTCCATTTAAAAACGGAATTTCCGGTTTGTGGATTTTCTTCAAAATCTTCATTTGGCATATGCGTCCGTTATAAAAAAATCCTTTGAAATTCCTGAAAAATATTGAATGTTTGTTACTTCACTCACTTTTCACTTTCCAATTACACTAGTCACCCATATGGACGTTTTTCCAAAAATGTAATTTTAATCTAGGGTGCTCAAGTTCCCTCTGAAACTTAATATGCCATTATTATATTATTATATATCATTATTATACCTTTATGGAATATTATACCTACTCTACCCACTGTACACTTAATAAGGTAACTAATATTACATTCTTTGCTCTGAAACTACCTAATACAGCGAGTGTAAAAGGTGTTCGTGTACATTAATATAAAATAGATACTAAATATAAAACGTATTCAAGAAAAATGAACAGTTTAACGAAGAATAAAACTCAGACTTATTAACTGACCAAAAAGTATGGTTCAATCACTAGTAAAACCAATGCTTTGAAGAAAATAAAATAATCGGTGGTATGTAACAAAAATATGTCAATTTACATTTTCAGTAAGGCATGCTTATATAAAACTTCATAAGGTATAAAAATTAATAATTTCCGCTAAATAAAAGCAAATATTACTTCTCAGGCACGGACGTATTTAAGGGGTTCCACGGGGTCCGGAACCCCCCCCCCAAAAGAATTATCATTTCCAACTTTTAATAAATAGTTGAAATAATCCATTTGCGATATATTATAATTTGTTGAGCAGAATTCCCAGATACCTAATTAAAGGTATGTAATTTTTAGCTTCTAAGTTCCCGTTCCCATTTTCATTCAAGGAGTACTAATACTTCAAAAGCATCAATCAGTGGTTCGCATTTTAAATAATTGATTACACTTATATCAATTTATCTTAGGTATAAGAACAAAAAATGTGCAGTGCGCAAGGCCTTTTTACACACTATATCCAAAGAAACAAGACAAAAACAAACGTTTCTAAGAACAATTTGTAGAAGCTTCGGTGGGGAAAGTCATATGAATATAACATATTACATGTGTTTTTATTTGTTACTAACATGGCAAAACACATCCCTGATTAATTTTTTATTAAAAGCAAATAATTCAACATAGATTTTTTGGACCCCCCGGAAACTGACTTCTAAATACATGCCTGTTCTCAGGAAACGTGATCGTACATCTAAAATTCTGGTAACGTTTTTAAAAATATTCATATCTGAATATCTGGTAGGTATCCCCTTTGCTTTCATAACTGTCTTCAGTCTGCGTGGTATATATTATGGTTCAATTATCTCCTATTCTATTTGATGTGCCTGTTTCTAACCTACTTTGTTGGATACGGTGCTTTCTAATGTTATTCTCCAAAATAGATCAAAGTCGAACTATCGGTTTCATATCTGAAGATTCAGGTTCTACGTAAAGTTGTTTCGATATCTTGTAAAGCAGTCACAAATGTTTGGGGTTTTATCCCGCAGAAAAACTAAATTTTTCTCAACTCTAGCTTCTCAGCACTAGCATAAGTATATTGCCTCAAAATATCCATATACGTTTTATGGTCCATCATGCCATCGATAAAGTACAGTCGAACCATATTCTCGTAACTATTTTAATTGGCGTTAATTACGAACTGGGGGGAACGTAACTAGATGATATTAAGAGTCAATTCGAATGGCATGAGAGGCTTCGGTACACCAAAAGATGGTTTTATTACGTGACATCTAAATTACAACTTTAAAACAACGAAAATTACTTTGATTTAACACATTTAAAAATATTTTATATACAATTACAATAAATAAGAGCATTTACCTTTTAAGATGGGTTCAGAAGAGCTGTGGTTGCACTATATCCTACTATGCGCCTATTCCCCATCAAGGTTCACCAAGCCGCACGCTATGTTAGCGTCGTGCACAAAGCACGAATCTATCTTGACTCTGAGTCCGCTAGCCATACCAACATCTGCATAATAAATAATACCACAGAGAATAGACACGAGAAATGGCTTCATCTCACACTGCAATACATCACACACATACTACCAACGCATTCGAGGTTGCATCTCAGCACTTCCTTGAAGCAATATCTCCAGTGCATCTCACACTGCAATACATCTCACACATACTAGCAAGGCATTCAAGGCTGCATCTCAGCACTTCCTCGGAGCAATATCTCCAGTGCATCTCACACTTCAATACATCTCACATATATTACCAACGTATTCAAAGTTGAATCTCAGCACTTCCTTGAAAAAAGATCTACAAACACACACTTCGCACTTTGGCACACGTTTCAGCATTTACCAAAGGAACCTCATACATAACCCAATTAAGAAAGACAGACATACAGTAGCATAGAATACCTGAAAAACCTGAAATAACATTGTACACAATTTGTTAAGATTTAGACATATTATCATCTCAATCGAGTATGCTCATAATAGTTCAATTTCTTTTCAATCACATTAATCAACAATCTCATGAGGTACTGGATGAAATAAAACATCAAGATAAGTCACATGATCGTTTCTTGGCTGAGAATGTCCATACGAACAATCACAAGCCATATGACCTCGCCTGTTACATGTAAAGCATCTAACACTTGGATCCACTCTGTATCTGGAACTAGACTGCCTCGATGGCTGAAAACGTTCTCGACTTGAAGATGCAGGTGTTGATAGTGGCTGCAGCTGATTAAGTTTTGTACATAACAGCATCATTACAGTAGGGGGCATGATAGCTGGTTGTGGGGGAATATCTGATTGTGATTGTGCAAGCACCAAGTTTTGTCTTTGCTGGAAATAAAATTGTGCCCCATCTACTCTTCTAATGACTTCTAATACGTCATCAACTGTTTGAGGGTTAAGAGGTGCTAAAGCTTCTAAATATCGTGGCCTAAGTCCCTTTAACAAATGTCCAACCTGCCCCAACTGTGACATCAACGGATTGACCTATCACAGATTGGCAACACATTATAAACAAAATCTGTTACTAATTCTGTGTCTAACTAAATTCGCTTTGTAAGTTTAATCTCCAATAAATCACCAGCATTAGTAATCGCAAAAGCCTATAGAAAATCTATGGTGAAAAGAACCCAATCACTGTGGATGCCTACGCTAAAAAGTTTGAAACCATAACACAGCTGTTTCTTTTAAGTAACAGGGAAAAAGCTTAAGCTTCATGTCAGCAGTGTAACCATTTGCAGAAGTAACCATCGCGAAATTTTAGAGAAACTGAAATGCTGATAATGACGAGGTATTACTGAAATAAGATGGCTCAATCATAGTTCCAAAACATGTATTTTGTGTTGCTGGGAAAATTGAATTACTCTGTATAGGCAATATTTGTGTCGATTGACTCACACTTTCACTAATAGAAGACTGTTCAGAGGTCGACTGATTCTCGCGTTCTAAAATTGGCTCAACTACCAAATTATAATTTTGTCTACTACGACTTCTAGGCATGGTGACAGTTAAAATGATCCTCAAACTAGTTCACACTTAAAAGAATTGGAATTTTCCCTCAATTCCTAGCGAAAGATTCAACTTTTATATCACTATAAAACTTTACTTCGTTGAATCACACTCCTAGTAATGAAACACCTTGTCACTTCAATATATCAGTTTTTAACACATAAATCATAATAGTACCTGCTTCAAACATTTAAGACTTGTACCTAGAGCATGGGAGAAAAACGTGCTGATTACAACTGATATTCTTACCCATATCTGAACTTTAAACTTTCAGCACGCAACTATGACATTTTAATACTTGATTTCAATAAATCTTTTAAACTAAAACTCCAAAATATCGTTATTTTAAAACTTTTGTGTATTATACTCAATACCCAAAGAAAAATCAACAGTAAAACAGTCCAACAATTTTTAACTTCTGTTCGTTACGTAATACTATTCTCAGGCGTCACTTGTATGCAAAATATATTTTTCTAGTTTTAATCTTGAATTAAAGCAGCATATAGCAAATAAACTTCAAATTAACATCTCTTTTTATTAGTTTCAACATAACATTACGGGAAACAGAGAAACCATTTTGATATGTAACGAATTTCTTTACAAAATCTGAATTTTCACCAAAATAAAAAACAATTAAATTACTCCGAAACAAAATTTATGTTATAATCTACATACATTAACCACATCCTTCAGAATCCAAACTCAAAACTCTCAAATGCAAAGTGGTAAAACATAGTTCAAAAATAACTCCACGTTGTTCAATGGAATGGAAAAGAAAAAAAAATTACGATGCACTTTCACCAAAATAAAAAAAATTACCCGGCGCCTCAACTAATTGTCGTAACTATTTTAATTGACGTTAATTACGAATTGGGGGTACGTAACTAAATGGTATTAAGAGTCAATTCAAATGGCCTGAGAGGCTTCGGTACACCAGAAGATAGTTTTATTAAGTGACATCTAAATTACAATTTTAAAACAACGAAAATCACTTTGTTTTAACACATTTAATAAACTTTAGATACAATTACAATAAACTAAAACACATTTATTTCTTAAGTTGGATTCAGAAGAAATGTGGTTTCACTACATCCTAACGGCCACGCCGTGGCTCAGTGGTTAGACCGCTTGGCTCTCACCAAGGCGGCCCGGGTTCGATCCCAGGCGACCTCAAAGTGAGATTTGTGGTGGACAACACGGCGTTGGGGCGGGTTTTCTCCGGGATCTCCGGTTTTTCCCCGCCAACTCATTCCACCGGTGCTCCATCTTCATCTCATTTATCATCAGTGTCATCGTCTGCGGTGCCGTATGTAGTAAAAGCGGGCGTTAAACACTACACGCACACACACTACATCCTACTATGCCTCTGTTCCCTATTAAGGTTCACCAAGAAAGACAAAAGCAAACGCCTGGCTGTTAGCCTCGTGCACAATGCATGAATCTATCCTCAGTCTGGGTCCGCTAGCAATACCAACCTCTGCATAATAAATAATGCCACAGAGAATAGACGCGAGGGTATAGCTTCACCACAATATCTGAAGCGCTCATACATCCCCAGACCATCACGTTGCATCTCCGTATTTTACTGTGGGTGCTAGATGTTTTAGAACCATTCCGTATTACACAAGTGCTAGATCGTACTTTTCCTCCGGAGCCAAAAATGTTAAAGTTATTTTCTTTGGAAGAAAATAAGTTCATTTCAAAATCTGGTATTTATTCGGGTGCTATTTTGCGAAATTTAATCGCCTTATTTGATTTCTCCTATTGATCGAGATCTTTCGACGGAGTACTCTTCTATGATACCAGGTTTTTCGAAAAATATTGTGCACAGTCCCACGCCTTGCCAGATGCACAGCCAATTTCATGTCACTACTTTTCGGATCCTTTGTTATTACATGATGTTAGCTGTTTTATTGTAAACTCCGAACAAACAAGCGGGGAAATAAAAATGGGGAAATGTCAGCCACATTTATGAACTGGGTCCAATTGTTTAAGCCCTGATGTACGTGCGAATGCAAAAGCGATGCCACCATAGTCCAATTTTGAACGGATCAGTGCGCGATAGAGCCGCAGTAAGACATTTCGATCTACTCCCCACAACTTTTTACTTAGTATCTGCAGGATATTTTAAGACCGGTCACACCGTGCACTTAATTGTACTATATGCGATGACCAACTAAGCTTGCGATCAAATATGAATCCAAGGATTCTCGTCTCTTCTGCAGAGGGCAATAGTTCTGTGCCTAAACGGAGCGTTGGTACTAAGCGTCTCCGACGGCGCCAGAATTTAACGCAGGGGGTCTCCTCAGCTGAGAATCGGAAACCGTTTATTAAACTCGATTTCTTAAGGTTGTCTAAGGTGGTCAGCAGACGCCGCTCTATAAACGGTGTGCGCTGAGATGTGCAGTAGACGGCGAAGTCGTCTACAAAGAGTTATGACGAGACTCCCGGAGGAACACACTCCGAGATAGAATTAATCGCGATAGCAACCAACGTAACACGACACGTCAAAGGACTACAGCGATGACATATGTACAGGACCATACGATATATGACATCACCAGGAACAGGCGACTCTGGATTTGGAATAACAAAGCGGCTATCACCTCAATAAAGGCGAGAGAAGAGTACATCGGCGGAAAACACCCTTAAACAACTACTCCCGACCAAGAAAATAACAGGGGATGACATGAGCATTAGGTTAGAATAAGACTACTAGGATTAGATAATATTGTAAATGTAAGTTAAAATATGTAAATAATATACAGCTAGTATTTTGAGTACTCCCACAGTACCCAAAAAAAATGGAAATGTAAAACATGTATAACATATAAATAAAGAGTGGCAAAAGTCTGGTTTTAAAATTAGGCACCAGACTCCCAAGATTAAGGAGGCCTTGGTCTTGCTCCAGAGTAAGATCTCGGCCTTTTTTATAAAAAAAAACTTCGTACCGATCCCTGTGGTACCCCGTTCTCTTGGGTAATAAGGCTTGAATATACCGAGCAGATCCCTACTCGGAAAACGCGATTATACATCAACTCCCGAAGGAACACTGGTAAGCGTCCACGAGTTTTCCAGCTATGCAGAGTGCGTAACAGTCCGGCACGCAATCATGTATCATAAGCTTTCTCGAGATCGAAATATATGCCAACGGTCTGACAGTTCTTCCGGAACCCGTTCATGATCTGCGTCGATATAGACACCTGATGGTCTATTGTCGAACGACGACGGCGGAAACAACACTGAATGTTCGTCAGAAGGTAGTGAGTTTACAGCCACCACACCAGCCGCCCACTGATCATGCGTTCCTTCACCTTGTAAAAGCAACTGATGAGAGAAATGGGACGGTAGCTGGAACGCAGATGTCGGTCGTTCCCGGGTTTCAAAATAGGCATGATGGCGGCCTCCCGCCACTTCTCAGGAGAACTGCCATTAACCCAGCCACGATGATAGACCTCGAGGAGGAACTCCTACCTTTCGGGAGATAGATGTCTTAAGAATCGCAAGTGGATACCATCTGGCCCTAGTGCAGATAGTCGCGAAGATGATAGTGCGTTTTATAGCTCTGCCATGGTGAAAAGGCGATTGCAGTCCTTAGGGTTTACAGATAGAGAGAAGAAACCTTGAGATTCCACCTGGTTCGAAATTGAGAGAAACTCAGATGCATAATGATCTGAGCTAGATACGTGAGCACAACTAAGGGTGTTGGCCACGTCAAACGAATCCACCACGACGACTGAAGGAGTTTTCAAACCAGCAATCAGAATGTGGGTCGATTTTCTGCCCACGCGCCTTAATCTATCCCACACTACCGAATTAGGTGTATGGCGATTAAAAGACGACAGAAAGTGGCCCATGATTTCTTTTGCAATCCTTAATTACTTGCCTGCCCCTGTCCCGCAGCTTCTTGCACTGAATCAGGCTTTCCAGTATGAGGTGGCGTTCAAAATCCCTTAGAGCGCGCCTACGAGTACGGATTGTATTCCGGCAGTCATCCGTCCACCATGGAACAGGAAGTCGACAAGGATTGGGAGTCGAACAAGGGATAGAGTGCTCTGCGCCGAAAAGTATCTGATCAGTAAGATTTTCTATGAGTTCGTTCAACGAAGCGTGCTCTTCTTAACGAAAACCCGCTAACTGGCTGTAAAGGGCCCAGTTGGCGTGATCGACATGCCAGGTTTGCAAGCGTGTTGAACACATGTTTTGGACTAGGAGACTAATATGGCAGGGAGGGTGGTCACCAGAAGGCTGGTCAGAGATGACGTTCCACTGTAGGGTCACTGCTAACTGTGCTGAGAATTATGCCAAATCAAGATGCAAAAAGGTCTTGAATGCATAAGAAAGAAACGTAGTTTCTCCGATGTTCAGGAGAACCAGGTTATTATTGTCCAGGAAATCTGCCTCTCGCACAAGTTCGGGTTGAGCTCCAGAGAGTGTGATGGGAATTGAGGGCTCCGACCAACAGAAAGGGGGTGGGTAACAGAACAACCAGATCATGTATATCTGTAGGTGATAGATCATCAGAAGGCTGAATATAGATAAATCAGATAAGCAATTGTGTCGTTGGCAGTATTATACCTGCAGCTGCTGACTAGATGTTAGTCCGTGATTATGATGAGTTGTGATTAAGCACGCATAACTGTGCGGTCATTAGCGCCCTCTAGAAAAGGAAATCACACGAAAACCCAGATAAAAGGAACTAAAACCTCTCTACCTACTAAATAAAATCATAAAAGATGCACACATACAAAATGGCATAAGCCTAAGGGATTAAAATACGAACAAAAAGCATTAACAATTGCACCACTAAATTATAAAATTAACCTAAAAAACAATTTAGAAGCTTGGCCAGAGCTGTCTGGTCATCCGCCAGTAACCCCGCCAAGCTGACCGGCAGCTGGAGAGATCTGCGGAGACGTGCTAATCAAAAGCACTCCACAAGTACGTGGCTGGCCGATAGGGCTTCACCACACAGGGGGCAAACTGGAGCAGGTGCCTTATTTAGTGAAAGACTATGTGTGAAATGACAGTGGCCAAGGCGTAACCGAACAAAACAAACTTCCTCCCTACAACAGGGACGCCAGGAGGTTAACCTACGGAAACGCAAATTTCTTTACTCATTGGAGTTTATTCCTGCGGAGAGCAAACCACTCTGCCCACCAGCAGGATTCCACAGCTCTCCGCAATGTCGGTTTAAAATCTTCTGGGGTAGGCAGCTGTATATACGCTCCGGGCTGGGTCACTGCCGACTTAGCTGCCAAATCCACACTTTCGTTGCCCGGTAAACCAACATCCGCAGGAATCCAGGCACACACCACGTTCAAACCAGAGGTATATAGAGCGTAGAGGGCATGCTGGATACGCTGTACTATCCGATTGTAGTTCTACAGCTGCCGAAGGCTTTGAAGGGCAATCAGGGAATTGCTTAAAATTAAACAGCCACGAATATTGCGGCGGCTTACAAATAATTTGGCTCGGTATATAGCATAAAGCTCTGCGCAAAAAATTGAGGTGCTGCTATGGAAGCCGAATGTAGAGTGTTCGGCACCATGAACATAAGCACATCCGACACCGTCTATGGTTTTGGAGCCATAGCTACATATTATAAAGTGGTCCTGATACCTAGATAAAGACTCTAAAAAGCAACACTGAATACTTCAGGGAGCCATCGTAGGCTTCTCATACCGCGTCATGCCCAGATCGACGGGTTACATGCCATGCATCCAAGGAGGGTACACCTTCTCGCTCTTGAGAAACATCTTTGTCAGGGTGATGTCAAGTCTGCCAAGAAGCTCCGAAAGCGAAACCCGTGTGGCTTGGGTTAAAGTGAGGTGTCCCTGTAACGCCCGTCTAAAATGGTGGTAAAAGTGACGCCAATACCGCAGAGGAAGTTCTCCGGGTTCCGCGTAAAGGCTGATAACAGGACTGTTTGGGAAAGTGCCAATAGCTATGCGTAAGCCAGAGTTGTGGACAGAGTGTAACTTCCGCAGCACCGATTGCCGTGCTGAGGCAAACACGATACCGCCATAGTCTAATTTGGATCGGATCAAGGTGCGATATTTTCGCAACAACACTGTCGATCCGCTCTCCACAATTTGTGACTTAGCACCCGTAAGAGATTTAGTGAGCGGTCGCAGGGAGTATTCAATGGTGTAATATGCGAAGACCAGCTAAGTTTCCTATCAAAGATTACACCAAGGAGTGTCTCGTCTGCAAAAGGGAGTTAATCCGGGCCCAGTCGGAGTGCGGGTGGAAATCGACTCCGATGGCGCCAAAAGTTCACGCATATTGTTTACTCAGCTGAGAAGCGAAACCAGTGTCGTAAGATCCAATCATGAAGATTATTTAAGCATTGTTGTAAACGGCGCTGCAGAGACGATGTACGTGGAGATGTACATTATACAGCAAAGTCATCTACGAATAAGCATGACAAGACCCCTGGCAGAACACACTGTGAGATAAAGTTGATAGCAATTGCAAACAGTGTGACACTGAGTACCGATCCCTGAGGTACTTCGTTCTCTTGAAGAAAGAGATTCGACAGAACCAAGCCAACACGAACTCGGGAACACCTATCTTTAAGGAAGTCCTGGAGGAACGTGGCAGACGCCCACAAAAGTTCCAGTTTACAGATTGCTTAGCACTCCTGTCAGCCAACAGGTGTCATAAGCTTTCTCCAGATCAAAAAAGATCCCAACGGTTTGACATTTCCTAATGAATCCGTGCAATATATGTGTCGACATGACACAAGATGATCCACTGTGGAACGTCTCCAGCCGCCTCACCAACCATCCATTTATCATGCGTTCCATCACCTTGCATGTGCAACTAGTGAGGGAAATAGGACGGTAGCTACTGGAGATGTGATGGTTCTTTCCTGTTTATAAAATAGGTATTTGGTGGCTTCGCAACACCTATCAGGAAAAGTGCCATTGACTCGGACACGATTGCAGACCCACAAAAAGGAACTCCTTCCCCTCTGATGTGAGGTGTTGCAAGAATTGCACGTGCATACCGTTTCGTAATTTAGCAGAAGTTTGCGAAGATGAAAGTGCGTGTTCTAGCACTCCCATGGTGAATAGGTGATTGTAGTCTTCAAGGTTTCTAGACAGAAAGCATAAACCTTCAAACTATAATGATTCTTAATCGAGAGAAACTCAGGTGCATAATGATGTGAGTTAGGTACGTGAGGGAAAGCACTCTCAGAAATCGGCATGTGGTCAACTTTTCGGCCACACGCCTTAACCTATTCCATACATTAGAAGAAGGTCTTTTGCGATTAAAAGACGACAAAAAAGCAGTCTAAGATTATTTTTTGCCCTCCTTAATTACTTGCCTAGCTCTGCAACGCAGTTTTTTTGTATTGAATCAGGTTCTACAGAGTGGGGCGGCGTTGGAAAATTCGTAGAGCACGCCTGCGAGCATGAATTGCATTCCGGCAGTCGTCCGTCCACCATGGGACACGACGGCGACGAAGATCGGTAGTCGAACGGGGAATAGACCGTTCCGAGGCGGAAATTATCCGCTCGGTAAGATGATCTATTAAATCGTTTACCCAGCCGTGCTTCTCGAAATTAAAAACTGCCAACTGGGTGAAATGGCTCTGTTGGAGTTATCGAAACGCCAGGTTGGAAAGCGGGTGGAACACACGTTTTGTGCTTGGAGACCAATGAGACACGGCAAGTGGTCACTGCAGTGGAGCTCAGAGATTACGTTCCATTTGAGGACATTGGTAACTGCGGTGAGCATACTGCCAACTCCAGCTGCGAAAAGGTGTTGAAGGCATCGTAATGAAACGTAGGTCCTCCGCTTTTCAGGGGAACCTCGTTGGTACTGTCCGGGAAGTAGGCAGAATTGTAACACTCGCACAAGTTCGATTGGAACACAAGAGAGGGTGGTGAGCATTCAAGTCCCCAACCAGCAGAATGGGGCTTGGTAACTGAAGAACAAGATCTTGTGGCGCAGTAAGTGATAGTTTGCCTGAAGACGGAATATAGATGTTGCAGACGACCAACGGTATCTTCGGTAGTATTATACGTACAGCAACTGACTGGATGTTGTTGCGTAAAGGAATGCCCTCCACATTAACCTCATCGCGGATAGGGCCCATAGTGCCTACGTGCGCGGGAATGCCCTCCTCAGGGGCAGGTGTATACCTGAATGAACTGTACCGCCTGAGGTCAACGGAATCCTGTGGCCGTAACTTAGTCTCCTGTAGGCAAACAGCTAATGGATCGTGCACATGAAGCAACAAATCAAGTTCAAGCCGATGCACCCTAAGCCCACGTAATTTCCACTATAATATCGCTATTGTAGCAGTGGAATAATGGAAAAACAGGTAGGAACTTATTTCGCTTTACGATGTCTTCTAAGGTGGCCGAATTAATTACACATGTTTTTTGGTTTTGGGCTAACTGCTTTACCAGCAAGATCATCTGGTCACTTTCGGGAAGACTTAGTGGCAAAATGGCCTGTATCCTCCTGTTCCCTCTCCTCCACTGATGAGGCCCTTTCCCGGTGCAGCACTTCGGTTCAAGTACCTTAAAGCGATCAGACACGAAAACCGATGAGGAGGACGAGCGTCGTTCAGAGTCCTCACCTGAAGACTCCTCGGATGACGAACTTTTAGAGGCTCTAGGACCCTTCTTTCTGCCGGCAGGTTTGCATGTTTCCTTAAGGAAATGATATCTTTTATAGCTGGTCTTAAATTGCTTTGGCGAGGCTTCGTATACAATGGACGGGCGACTGTGCTGGCGGTCTTCTTCCTGATGGTGCGGAAGGCGTCGAAGATGCGGACTGGGCTGGTGGTTTGGCTGGCCTCGCAGATGGCGACGGAGTGATGGTTTTCTCCAATACTGCTGCCTCACCGATATCGGTGGTCTGAGAGGCAATCTCGCTCTTCGGTACAGGTTTAGCAGCTCCAGAGCTGTAAGTAGCTTCCCGCGGAAGGAATAGTTTGCGAGTATGCGCGAGTTTCCGGGCTTCCGAAAAGGAGATCTTTTTCATCCGGATCTCTTAGATCGCCTTTTCCTGAACGAAGCTTGGTAATATAGAGAGCTGGATGCGTTCTCTCCAGCGCAGTTCACACATTGGATTGGCGATGAACACGCACCATCGTGCAGTGCCATCGCACAGTTACAACTTGTAGGTGCAGAGCTACAGAACGCACTAGTGTGCCTGAAGCTCTGTGCACTTATACCATCTCAGTGGGTGTGGTATACAGGCACACACCTCAAAGTTCTCATACCCTGCCCTGATACTTTGTGGGAGATCTACCCGATCAAAAGTCAGGAATGGGGTACGGGTAGGCACCAATTCCCCTCGCTCTCTACCCTACACTCAGTATACAGCCATCACAGCTTGGGCTTGCCGGTTCTCCATAATTTCCTCGTTTGTCAAACCGTCCGTCCCACGGGTGTGATTTCACCGGACCAGCTACCTTATCCAAAGCTTTTTGGATGACGAAATTTCGGGGACACGAAGTTCTCTTATGGATTTTGACGTTTACCGGGTAACCGCCCAACAGTTTCGCCCTCAATATAAGCGCTGCCTGGGAGACTCAATGATCTTCCACCAGGAACGTGCCATTTCCTGATCGAGTACAAGATTTCACCGGACCAGCTACCTTATCCAAAGCTTCTTGGATGACGAAAGTTTCAGGGACACGATGTTCTTGCCTTCCTCTGTTCTAGTTACGACTAATTAGCTTGGACCAGGACCACTGGGCTTGACTACTTCTTTTCCAGCTACCTTCACAGCTGCTGGTTTGAATATAGATGCCATAGCGGTAATATCCTGCACCATTGCAAACGTCTCCGAAGGCGTGCTCACGTCCTGGGCACCGACCCGGCTTAGGTGAGAGTTCTGGTGTGTACCCTGCTCATGTCAGGGTCACACCCCCTCGTGTAAGGACAGAGGGACCCAATCGCTTTCAGGAGAGTAACAGCTCATGCAATGGCCCCTCTCAGGGATTGACCTCTAGCAGCAGTCAAGAATACAGATCTATATGGTAACAAAGGGTTGGGAATTACGCGTAACCCAGTCAACCCTTGCGCTTGCCACTCCAACCACCTGCGCTATGTTACCCGTCAGACATATGTTCAGGAAGTAGAAATAAAAAAGCAAAAATAAATAAACTGAGTCAAACACCGAAGTGGACCATGTTTTGGGCGTTTGAAGGAACACTCTCAACTAGCGGTGAAACCCAATCGACAGATTCAACCAGAGCAACTTCTGCCACTTTTCAGGATTACTAATAGGTGTTCTCGGCAGCCGTACCAGTCCTGGGGAGCACCAAGTCCCCCACGTACATCACCCTATCAGTCAGTCCCCTACTTCCTTTTGCCCACACCTCGGGCCGAGGACCACAGAGGTTGGATTTCGAGGGGCTGGATATTAGTCCGTAGAGGTATATCGTCGATACATACGTCATCCCTGTCACGCAGCATAATGCCCCCATGCTCAGAAATACGCTCTTCAGAAGCAAGATCAGGACAGAATGGAGTATAACACCCGAGTTGAAAGGAATCCTGAGGGCGTAACTTAGTCTCCTGTAGGCAGACCACTAACGGTGCGCGGTTTCTGAGCAACAAATCAAATTCTGGGTGATGTGCCCTAAGCCCACGTATGTTCCACTGTAGGATCCCCACTGGAACTATGGAAAAGCAGTTTAAGCCCTACTCCACCTCAGAATGACTTGGAAGGGGTGTGAACCAAAAATGCCCTTCTTTTTTGGCTTCAGGCTATCCCCTTTAACATCCGAGTGATGGGGTCGTTTTCTTCAAGTCATTCGGACAGTGTGGTCCGTATCCTCCTATTCTATGTCCTCCACGGATGAGGTCCCTTTCCCGACAGAGAATTTCGGTCCAGCGATCCCAAAGCAATTGCATACGGTGAGCGAAGAGGAGCACAATCAGCAATCAGAGTCCTCTGCTACAGACTTCTCAGAGGAGGAGCTTTAAGACGCCCTAGAACTCTTATTGCGGCTGGCAGTTTAGCAGGCATCCTTGAGGAAATCGGATTTGGTATAACTCTTCTTGAATGGTTTGGGCATTGCGTCATAAATATCCAGATTGTCGGTGTTGCTGCTTGAGGCTTTAACCGGTGACTGTGCTGTCGATGTACGCAATGGAGCGTTAGGCGTCAAAGATGCGCATTGGGCATCTGGTTTGTCAGGCCTCGGAGGTGCCGTCGGATTCCCTCGCCGGAATCACCGGTCTGAGTGACGATCACTCTCCTCGGTACAGGCTTAGACGCTACAGCGCTGTAAGTAACTGCCCGCGGGAGGTTTGGTATGCGAGTATGGGCGAGTTTCCGGGTTTCCGAGGACAACTTCTGCTTCACCCTTATCTCTTGGATCAGCTATTCCTCAACAAAACGAGGGCAATCACGGGAGCTGGATGGGTACTCCCCAGTGCATTTGACACTCTTAACTTGCGTTGAACACGCACCATCGTGCTGTGTTATCCCACAGCTAGAACATGTAGTTGCGGCGTTACAACACATTTGTGTCCCCGAATCGCAGACACTTGTAGCATCTCGGTGGGCTTGGGATATAGGGCATACCTCAGTGGTCTCATACACGGCCCTGATCCTATGTGGGAGATCGACCCGATCAAAGATCAGGAACAGCGTACGGGTAGGCACCAATTCACCTCGCTTTCTACGCTGCACTCGGTAGGTAGCCGTCGCACCTTGGTGCTGTAGGTTCTCTATGATTTCCTCATTCGTCATGCCATCCAAAGCACGGGTGTTGACCACAACGCACGAGGTGTTGAGGCTTTTATGGACTCTGACGTTCACAGGGTAACTGCCCAATAGGTTCGACTGCAATATAATTGCAGCCAGGGAGATAGAATGAGCTTCCACCAGGAACGTGCCATTTTGTGAACGAGTACAACATTTCACCGGACCAGCTATGTTATCCAATCACTTTTGGATGACGAAAGGGTTCAGGGAGAGAAAGTTCTTGCGTTCCTTTGTTCTATTTACGACTAAAGCCAGTACCACTAGTTTCGACTACCTCTTTTCCACTGACCCTCACAGTTGTTGGTTTGAATTTATGCGCCAAAGCGGTAATGTCCTCCGCCTTTGCAAACGTCCCCGATGGCGTACTCACATCCTGGGCGCCACCCGGGCTTAGGTGAAAGTCCTGGCCTAGACCTCGCTCAAGTCACGGTAACACCTCCCACTGTAAAGACAGAGGGAACCAATCGCCTTCAGGAGAGTAACAGCCCATGCAATGGCTCCCCTCGAGTGACCTTTATCAGCGGATACGAACACAGTCCTACTTGGTAACAAGGGAGTAGGAATTACGCGTTACCGAGTCACCCCTTGCGCTTCTCTATCTAACCGCCTGCTATATGATACCCGTCAGACATGTGTTCAGGGAGGAAAAATAAAAATAAATAGAAAATAGCAAAATCAACAAATGGGGTCAAACAATGAAGTTGACTATGGATTGGGCGTTTGAAGGAACAGTCTCACCTCGCGCAGGAACCAAATCGAGAAATTAAACGGAGACTCTTCTGCTAGTTTTCTGGGTTACTGATGGGCTCTCCCGGCAGCCGAAGCGGTCCTGGGGCACACCGATCTGGATTTGGCCGTGTGCTCACCGCAGTTAGCAGTGTCCCTACAATGGAAAGTCTTCTCTGACCTACACTCTAGTGATCACTTCCCTTGTCTTATTAATCTCCTAGATCACAGCGTGTGATCCACACTCTTGCCTGGCATTTCGATCATGCCAACTGGGCCCTTTACACCCATTAGGCGGTTTTTAGTTATGAAGAGCACGCCTCTGTCAACGACTTGTTCGGATATCTTACCGAGCAGACACTTTCCGTCGCAGAACGGTACATTCTGCGTACGTCTCCTAATCCTCGTCGACGTCCTGTCCCATTTTGGACGGATGACTGCCGGGATGTCATCCGTGATCATAGGAGTGCTCTGCGGGTTTTTGACTACATCCCGCACTGGAGAACCTTATTCAGTACAGGAAGATGCGTGCCAGGGTTAGGCAAGTTATTAAGCAGGGCAACTAAACATCTTGTAACCCTTTTGTGTCGTCTTTCAATCGCATACACCTGCCTCTGTAGTATGGGATAGGTTTAGGCGCCTGGCCAGAAAATCAACTCACATACCGATAGCTAGTTTTAAAAACTCCTTCCTGAGTCGTTGTGGATCCCTTTGATGTGGTTAACACCGTTGGCTGTGCTTACGCTCATGTATCTAGCTCAGATCATTATGCATCAGAGTTCATTGCTGCTAAGAATCAGGTGGAGTCTCAAGGTGTCTGCTTCCTTTCTGTAAACCTTGAAGACTACAATCGGTTGTTTGCCATGGCCGAGCTAGAACACACATTTTCAGCTTCGTGACCTTCTGCACCAGGACCACGCGGTATCCACATGCGATTATTACAACGTCTCTCTCCCGAAAGGAAGTCTTTCCTACTCGAGGTCTATAACCGCATCTGGGTTAACGGCAGTTTTCCTGATAAGCTTCGGAATGCCACCATTATCCCATTTCTGAAACAGTGGTAGGACCGACACCTTCCTTCCAGCTACCGTCCTAGTTCCCTCACTAGTTGCGTCTGCAAGGTGATGGAACGCATCATCCCTGGGCGGTTGGTGTGGTGGCTGGAAACTCACACCTTAACGACGAACATCCAGTGTGGTTTCCGACGTCGCCGTCGACGGTATACCACCTCGTGTCGATGTCGACACAGATCATGGACAGTTTCCTGAGGAATTGTCATACCATCGGCATATATTTTGATCTCGAGGGAGCTTATGATACCTTTTGGCGTGCTGGTCTATTACGCAGCATGCTCAGCTGGAATATTCGTGGACGCCTACTTATGTTCCTTCGGGAGATTATGAACGATCGCGTTTTCCGAGTAAGGATCGTCTCGGTTTATGAAACCTCTTTATCCAAATTAACGGGTTCCCACAAGGATCGGTACTAAGTGTAACACTGTTTGCTATTGCGATTAATTCTATCTCTAGCTGTGTTTCTCGAGGGGTTTCATAGTGCTTATTCCTGAACGATTTCGCCATCTACTGTAATTCGTGTACTCCGGTCCTAACGCGTCGTTTCTAGCAATGCTTGGGCAACCTTCAGGACTCTAGAAGAAGAATGTAGCTCTAAGAACTGCTTTAGAACTGATAAAACAGTGTGCGTAAACTTCTGGTGCCGCAAGAGTCGGCCACTACGAGTCCTGCGAATTGGTCGCCATGTTTTACCATTTACTGATGAAACAATGTTCCTCGGACTAGTTTTTGATAGAAACCTAAGCTGGACGTCACATATAGCGCAGTTGAAAGCACGATGTGAGCGTTCTTTGAATCTCTTCCGTTTACTTAGCGGGAAATCGTGGGGAGCGAATCGCGCAGTGCTGCTACTTCTGTATTGCGCACCGATCGGTTCCAAGCTGCATTATGGGTGCACCGTTAATGCCTCAGCTCGTCCACCTCTGCTGAGGGTCCTAGACATGGTCCATCTCTCCGCTCTTGATTTAGCTACTGGAACATTTCCAATTAGCCCAGTTGTAAGGCTCTATGCTGAGTTGGCAGAAGCTTCTCTGCAATATCAGCGGGAGGTTTTGTTAGGAACCTACGGCTGTGGGTTAAATGACATGCCTGCGCATCCGACGTTTGCATCATATTTTGATACCTACTGTGACGTACGATATAGCACCACACCTTCAAACCCAAAGGCGCCTAGTTTTCGCTTCCGGGAGCTTCTTGGACGGCATGCCCTTGTGCTGCCCAAGATGCTTCCTAGGGGCGAAAGTGTGTATCCGCCTAGTTTGCGTGCAGCATCTGTCGTAGATCTTAGCATGAACGAGGACACCAAGTCCACGACGCCCACGAGTAGTATCCAGAGGCTGTGTTTAGAATTTTTATCAGTCTATAAGGATTTTGTTCTAATTTATACCGACGGTTCCAGAAAACCTGCCGGTGTTGTATTTGCGTATGTCCATGGTGTCGAACCCTTTACATTGGGTCTCCATGGCAGCACTTCCATTTACACTGCAGAGCTCCAAGCAATACACCAAGCTGTTTTATATGTTCGCCGCAGACGGTTGTGTGATAACCTAATCCTTAGTGATTCCCTTAGCGCACTCCAGAGCCTTCGTGAGCTGTAAAACTGCCATCCCCTTGAGCAGTGGATCCAAGACGCCCTCCACGATTTACACGCCTCTGGCGTTAACGTGTTGTGTGCATGGGTTCCTGGTAACGTGGGCCTGCAAGGGAATTTAATGGTGGATTCGGCGGCTAAGGTGGCAGCCGTAGCATCTAGTGTTACCCTCCCTTTGGCCACCTCGGAAGACTTTGGGCTTATATTCAGCTTTCTCGTGCTGGCGCGATGTGTGGTCTGCTCTGCGTGGGAACAAGCTTCGATCAGTGAAGGAGCTTCCGATTAACTGGGCGACCTCCTCTCCTTTATTGCGGTGGCAGGAAATCATTTTAGCTCGGTTGCGCATTGGACACTGTTATTTCACTCACAATTTTTTATTGAAACGGACCGCGGCTCCAGTTTGCCTAATGTGCGGTGCCGAACTGTCCGTACGACACGTCTTTTTAGATTGTTTTAGCCTAGAACGTCTCCGTAGGTCTCTCCAGCTGCCGGCCAGCTTGGCAGATATGCAGTAGGAAAAGCTTTAGCGTTCATTTCAGCTGTCAGTTTTAGAACTTAGGCCCTAGCAATTGGGTATTTTACCATTTCTTGGTTTAAAATCTCCATTTTAGTCTTTGCTACTTCGTCGTGCGTTTGTTTTATCACGTTTTTATTTAATACACTTTTTTTAGCGTGTTAGCCTTTTATTCAGATTTTACTACAATTGGCCTTCTAAGGGCGCTGATCATTTAAAAGTTGCACGCCCTTAACTCCAATCCTCATCATAATCATCATCATCATCATCATCATCATCATCATCATCATCATCATCATCATCATCAGGCCTGTATTTCCGTTTAAATATTCGATATCGAATTTTAGGGTGAAATACGTACTATACTTCTCTACTTGTACACGTAATAGAGGAAGTAAACTTTCCAATTTGTGATTTCTTGTAGTGGCCTATTAAATACAAAGTAGAATCATTAACACCTTGATTTAGAAGTGTTGTTACACTCCAGCCACAAATGTCACTCCATACATAAATTCCCAGGTAACTGCAATTATTTTCCTTGCTTCTTTTAGCATTATTGTTTTGACCAAGGTAATGGACAAATTCTGAAACATAATTTCCATAGTTATCAAGAAAATGCGATGTATAATTGCGCGCTGTCCCTGACACCGATCCACCGCATGACGGTCTCTTTAGTATAACAGGAATTTACTCAGAGTCACTGTCAAAAGCACTGTATAATCGAAAGTTGTGGATTGGTATTAATGCTTAAGAAACTTTCCACACTAGCGAAAGAACTGAAGGTTTGACCATCTGTTCACGTTCTGGACGAGTTGTTTGTACTTTCCACTTAATAATCGCACAACTTCGGGGTTTTCGAGCCCTTTGGCTGCAGCTAAATTACTTAAGTTTGAGAAGAATTAACATACTTTATTTATAGTATTATTAGTACATTTGTGAGCACAGGATATTTTGTGAATTGATAATGCGGCAGTATTTATCTTAGCATTGATAAGAGTTCGGTAGTAAAGGTCAATTTGTTGGATCCAGTGACAATATGATCAGTGATGAGTGGCTGATAGCCTGATAAGCTAATATTTCTTACTTACAGTAGCGATGTCATGGGTAGAGGATCCAGGTTGGAGCGAGATACGAGGACTACGACTATCCGAACTGGAAGTAGATCAAGCTTATGTAAATGTGACTTCGAAAACCAACCCTCTCTGGCTGTACACGCTATCCGACGATTGCTACAAGGTAAGTCAAGAAAAAAGCCTCACACTTCATCTGGTTCCCATTAGGCTGCCAGCCGTTTTAAAGCATTGCTTACTGTCTCTACCGCTTACATAATGTGCAGAAAAGGTAGAGTCGCTCTCCACCGCAAAATACTGAGATTTCACGGGATATAGGCTCATTGAGGTCCCGTGAGTAAAACAAAAAGGTTAATAAAACGGCTTTCTGTAACTAATGCATGGTGGACAGAGCAGAAATTTCATTTTACCAAAATTTCAATGCCGTAATTTCTATGGAAATGCTGGTTTTGAGGTCGCCCGGAAAAATAATATACTTCTTTTCTACCTACTGGGTATGTGCTAGAGAAACTGTTACATTACAGCCGGAAATTTAATACAAAAAATGGTAATGAAAATGTATGCCTTTAAGTTCCTGATTAAAGGCATGTTTACTTTTTCTACAATATACATACTAGGTAGAGAAAGTGTTGCATTTGGTAGTATTTAAATCTAATGACGCAGCACCCTGGAAATAATGATTAAGAAAGTTCATGCTCACTGCTGAGAATGGAGTACTGCTATCTTGGTATATAATGAAAGAGTACACTGCCTAGCGTTAACAATTAAGATGTCAAATGTTTCACTGCTTTAGGATTTGTAGAGGAGTATTGAACCAAATATGCTATGCAACAGGTTTGTTACAGACACAATCCAACGCAATGTATCAAATACTGCATTCTTACAGGGAATTTCACACAACTGTAGGATATGTACAGAAGTTAGCAGTACCAACAATACTAGCTTTGTCCATATGACTTTCTCTGCCATGTGTAGAGAACGTATGGCTTTGCTCCAAATATCATTTTAATACATTGGTTAAAATTCATTGTTTGTGGTCCTCTGAATAAAAAAAATAAACAACAACCTTTTTAAGAATATTTTGTATAGAGCGGGTACAGAAAGTAAATTGAGGCATATCAGACTCTGTTTTCAACTGTAATCATTGAGAAGTACCAAGTATCATAGTACTGTCACAATGATAAATTTTAAATACTATTCCTTATGATCTTCTAAGCATTTAAAGGAATTTTAATACACACTAACAAATTGGGATATATTTCTTTGTGTTCCTATACTCTGCATATTCCATACAATGCTTATACTTCCAGCATATTTATCATCACAAAACTCATATTTAATGAAAGTACAACCGCAGTGGATCATTATTTACTCCTTTAGAACGAATTAATCTTCTATTCTACACTTTTTGTCAAATAAGTTAGGGCATTCACCTGCAAAATGCGTTTATGTTGTGAAACGCTACTCAACTTTTTTCATAATGCCACAGTTACAAACAATCTGATTTTCCCTTTCTGAAGCTGCAAATTACGAACTACTGCATAACAGATTAGCGAATTTATAGTAATTAGAGCTTGGAGTAATGCCTGTAATATTATGTAGAATAAAAAGAAGTATTTCAGAAAGTGGAGTGCAATTGTTACTAAAATTAGTCAAGTGAGTTAACCTTGTATATACTTTTCTCCACTTACAAGTTTTTTTTATGAAGACTAGTTTCAGGGGACTTCTCCCCTATCGTCAATTCTGTGGTTGACTCAGAACTGAACCACAGAACTGCCGATAGAGGAGAAGTCCCCAGAAACTACTCTTCATAAAAAAACTTGTAAGTGGAGAAAAGTACATACAAGGTTGACACACTTGCCTAATTTTAGTAGGCTGCAATATTGTTTACAATTTTTGAAATATGCAACCATTATGAACATAAACAAAACAAATTTATTCTGAATAGGAAATTTTAAGTGTTTAGTACTAAATTTCATTAAGAAAACTTTACATTAGAGTTAGGTTAAATTTCCGGAAGGATAATAATCACTTCATTTAATTGTGGTCCCCTTAATTTGAAAGTATTTCTGGCGAACAATGCAACATTAATTAAACTTGTATGCAAAGAATTATGGAACATTTAGTCAAACGTTTAACTGAGTAAAAATTTGCGATAACCAGTAAGGAGATAAGACCCTCCTTAAGTTTTGTCAAGAATTGATAGTACGGCTCGACTTTCTGACATGCGAATTGACATTTTTCCAAAGCCAATTTGAGCACATAGTTTCTCCAAATACAGCTTGGTCTATTGTGCCTTAACATGTATGAACAAGCTGAAATACAATAATATACGATAAATGGATTAAGATTTGCCCTACTACAGTTAGCCGTGTTTTGCATTTGCGCAATAAGTTTGTAATTCTCTTGGACATTTAAAAGTACTACACAAGGCTCCTACACAGTTAATTAAAACTTTCAAAACACTATATGGACCACAGAAAACTTTATGTGTACCACTTCATTGACATCCACTTCAACAAACTATTCTTAAAATGCACTTACTCTCCTATGCGCCGCATACTTAACGAGATAAATTTTTGCATACATTGTTCTATTTCCTACCTCCTTGTAATCAAAATCTGAAGGTACAAAATGCTCAAAAGAAAGCAGCAGGCTTTAGAGATGTTTAAATATTTTCATATGCGCGGTCTTTAATAATCTATGCTCTTTCCATGAACACCATATAAATAAACGAATAATAATAATAATAATAATAATAATAATAATAATAATAATAATAATAATAATAATAATAATAATAATAATAATAATAATAATAATAATAATAATAATAATAATAATAATAATAATAATAATAATAATAATAATAATAATAATAATAATAATAATAATAATAATAATAATAATAATAATAATAATAATAATAATAATAATAATAATAATAATAATAATAATAATAATAATAATAATAATAATAATAATAATAATAATAATAATAATAATAATAATAATAATAATAATAATAATAATAATAATAATAATAATAATAATAATAATAATAATAATAATAATAATAATAATAATAATAATAATAATAATAATAATAATAATAATAATAATAATAATAATAATAATAATAATAATAATAATAATAATAATAATAATAATAATAATAATAATAATAATAATAATAATAATAATAATAATAATAATAATAATAATAATAATAATAATAATAATAATAATAATAATAATAATAATAATAATAATAATAATAATAATAATAATAATAATAATAATAATAATAATAATAATAATAATAATAATAATAATAATAATAATAATAATAATAATAATAATAATAATAATAATAATAATAATAATAATAATAATAATAATAATAATAATAATAATAATAATAATAATAATAATAATAATAATAATAATAATAATAATAATAATAATAATAATAATAATAATAATAATAATAATAATAATAATAATAATAATAATAATAATAATAATAATAATAATAATAATAATAATAATAATAATAATAATAATAATAATAATAATAATAATAATAATAATAATAATAATAATAATAATAATAATAATAGTAATAATAATAGTAATAATAATAATAATAATAATAATAATAATAATAATAATAATAATAATAATAATAATAATAATAATAATAATAATAATAATAATAATAATAATAATAATAATAATAATAATAATAATAATAATAATAATAATAATAATAATAATAATAATAATAATAATAATAATAATAATAATAATAATAATAATAATAATAATAATAATAATAATAATAATAATAATAATAATAATAATAATAATAATAATAATAATAATAATAATAATAATAGCTTTAGAAAAAGTATGAGAAGTATTCCAATTCTCAAATGAAAGACAGTTTAAAAACATTCTATAGAATATCTTTAATATCTATAGAAATCAATTTGTCATACATTGTACTTATACGAGATGTATATTATATACACGATAATGCTTGTGTCAAGTATAAGCCAGTTAGGCAAAAAAATTTCAGGGAAATTTCTTAGGTCCTACTAAGAAATTCAAGATGTACATTTCATTTATAAAAATATCTTTAGAATATGACATTTCAATAAACTTCGTTACGGCTGAATACTAGGAAATAAATATTTTATAAATAAAAATATGTAAGCAATTTTCTATGACGGCTGAATTTTCCAAAAGAAAAAAAGATCTTCGGTTTGAATTTTCGGAAGATACTCAACTTAAATACATAAACTGGTACTTAAGCCTTAAAACCTTTTCGTTTCTGAGTTATAAACTACAAAAACAAACGAGCGTGCATACACATGCACACATACTCTGATGTATTTTTTTCTACTTTTTTGTAACGTCTATGGAACCTTAAGCCTTATGCGTCCAAAGAAATCTGGAGAGTGAATTTCTGCATGAACTACAGTACCTTCTCTAACGACTATCTACGTGTGAGAGAAAGTAATAAAATAAACAGAAGCATCAAGAGAGCATTAATGTGCAAAAAAGGCTAATGAATAAACAACCACAAACACCACATTTTGTAACGATGAGTTCCTATGGATCCTCCTAAGTGCAGTTACACAGTAACCTAGCTATTTATAAATAAATTTATTGTTGCTTCCCAACAATAGCAGTTTCAGAAATTTGTACGCTTGTTCAGCTCAGCAACTAACATACGTGGAGCTACCACAAAGCGCAAGAAGCACAAAACTAATGGAGAGAACATTAAAACAGAAATCGTATTTAGTTTGCGTTAATGTGATTATTATTGCTTAATTAACGCATTTCCAAATATTACTGACCTTTCAACGAAGCAATTTAAAGTTTGGTTAAGAATGGCGATAGGTAGCAAAGTTGTTATTTGCAAGATCATGTCATTAATATATGTACGATGTTAGACATGAGATTAACGAACATTATATGAGCTTGTACTTCCTTTTTACTGTGTAAGGCCATGAAAGCATGCATAATTATTGTACTACTGGCAATGTTCTAGACACTGCGCCTATCGCGAATCAAGATCTGTGACAATTTGTATGCCTCGTGCATAGGAACGGAGTATCTAATTGTGGGAAATGGAGTAGCGTTAACGTAAATTTAAGGTTGCGCAACTAACTTATTAACGCTCTTATAAAACGAATCATGGATAGCACTACAGTAGAAGCAAGTTTCATTTAAGAACCAACCATTAAGACGATGAAAATTGAAGATCAATTTAAATAAGAGTTCCATAAAAGCTCATAAATATAAATCAATGTCACTAAGCATGCAAGTCAGAGATCATCAATTTGCAATAAGAGGCCGATAGGTATGAAATCATTTTGTATGTGTTACTCAAGTTACTATTAGCTGAAGATTTACAATTCACAAGCATTTTAAAACTTTCGATGACATGGTTAAGCTCTGACAGTGCACTAATAAGTAAGTAGATATATCTTTGAGGACGCTCAACTCAAGTCATCAGCGCCCTTTAAAATCAATCATATATGCTTATATGCTTTACTACGAAATAAGCATGCTATCAAACATCGCAAATACTGTAAATAAACACATTTATTCCTGGCCAAAACAAGTGATTCAAAATAAATAATAAAAAGACCAAAATAAATAACATATTGATGTATTTCTCACTAAATTCTAAACTGAAAATCTAAACTTTAGTAAACTTAAAACCTTTACCAACGATGTTTTGTTATCCCATAGTATCTCTGCAAAGCTTACTTAGAAAAGCAAGATATTAGGACTACTACAAAAAATAAAACTACTAGCAAATTTCACAAATAAATCAAATATGCAAAACCAATCATGGCAAAAGCCAGAGAGTTCAAACTAACAGATATATAAAACGATAAAAAGACCTCTGAAAGCCTATTTCTGTCAAACATTGTAATGTGTAATCAGCACACATCCATAGAATGTATTTCATCAACATAGAGAGAATGAGAGCTTTTGAGCATGGGATGGCATCCCAATTACTCAGGAAAACCTCAAGAGAGTTAACACATCGGTTATTATTTTCAGTGCCCCTTCATCAAACATGGCCAAGTTCCTGACATTCTTACTGTATCAACGAAACATAGAACGACATGGAGATTTCTCCTGGACGGCAGTGCTGACATAGTTGCAGTACAAAACACAAGGTGAGCCAGTAAACATCTTGTGCATAGCAGTTATAACAAATTCTTTGTAATAAAGTTACACATATTTGCAGTTATATTAAACTACGTATACCTAACAAATAGTTCCGGAATTCTAAGGGCTCAAACCTCAGCTACACTCTGTTCTATTTTGCTTCTACCGTGGTTGAACTTAAATAAAGGAAACACGCTAAAACCCAAATTAAATATGACTAAAAACTGTGTACATACTAGTGCAGAGCTCTCCTCAAACGCTACAGTGGACGTCCAACGATGGCTTCTGTAAGCGTATGTAGTCTGCTGTATGGTGCAGATCTGTGCACTAGTACCTACGTATAAGCCCAACAGATGGCAGTACAAGGTTTTAGTTATGTTTTTTAAGAAAAACCAGCAGAAATAAGGCATGGATGCAAAATATGAATAATTTTATACACTTTTAACTTCATTTTTTATTTACAAACCCATTCTAAACTCAGATAGGCCAAACATTAATCATTTTCTAAAATATAAAAAAACACGTTCATTACTGCTGTTTTAAAAGCTGTGGCCTCATATATATAGTGTATCGAATAGATCAAAATAATAGAGGCCATATCTTGGTTACAAAACATGCTTGGTTACAGTTCTTGTAACCAAGATATGGCCTCCATAATTCTTCCAAAATACATCCACGAAAAACGCCCGCCTCGGTAGCGTGCTGGTTGCATATCTGCCTCACGTTCAAGAGGTCCCGAGTTCGAATCTCGGTCAGGCTGGGTTACCTGAATAAGGTTTTTCCCGGGGTTTAGCCTTATCCTGAAAGACGAATGCCGGGTAACTGTAAGCTCTATGGACCCTGGGTTCATTTCAGCATCATTTTACCCACTCCATTCATCGTCCGATATGACTTAACGTTGGAGGACGTAAATTAAAAAAAAATCCACAAAAACCGTTAGCTTTTCCACATGTCACGTGTTGAAGAGTATTATAATAGAGCTGGTTAATGTCAGTTCTATTGACACACTTAAATTAGTATATTATGCATGAATAACCCCAATAGAATAACGCATACACAGTAATGGCAGAAGCCAAAGGGATTAAAATGTATATACAATAAAAGGCATAACGCTTAAGTCAGTTGCTAAATTCTAAAATGATGATTTAAAAACAATTTTTAAAAATTGGCCACGATGGTCTCGGCATCAGGCAGTATCTCCGCCAAGATGGCCTAAAGCTGCAGAGAACTCAAAGACCTGCTGAGCTACATTCTACAAGTACATGTCGAACCGAAAGGGATGCACCGCACAGCGGGGAAACTGGATCATGGTCTCCGTTTAATAACAAGCTATGTGTAAAATAGTAGCGGTCATGGCGCAATCGAGCCAACCTCATTTCCCCCAACGAGAGGAATGACAGGTTACCTACGGGAGTGGAAGTTGCTTCAAATCACCGGAGTTTATCTCAACTCAAGCAAAGGCCCCTCCCTAGAACAGACCTTTATCAGTGGATAGAACATTATCCTACATGATAACCAGGGGCTAGGACTTACGTGTTACCCAGTCAACCTCTGCGCTTCCTCACCATCCGTCTCACGATAGGTATAACTCACACTTGGTTGCGTGTATGTACAGGATTGGGGATTCGGTGATCTCGAGCCAAATATCTCGATGGGGTACCTCCGAATGGTGAGAGCGCTTACACCAAATGTCCAAACAACTTTGGTCCATATCCGTGTTTGACCAATAAACACTTACCACGCTGAGCACAAGGAGCATACACTCTCTTGTTCTTTAGAAACATTGTAGGGATTTCGATAGTAGTAGTAGTAGTAGTAGTAGTAGTAGTAATAGTAGTAGTAGTAGTAGTACTGGGGTTAAGGGCGCACAACTGTTGGGGTTATCAGCGCCCTGAAAGTGGTAAAAAGCTTTCACAGTTAAAAACTACACATTAAAACCGTAAAAACATAAAACTGGTTGTCCCAATAAAAGGCAAAACTGTAAAACCGTAAAAGACTAAAAACAAATGTCGGTCACTGCATAAGTTAAACGCTTAAAGAACTGGGATAAAATGAGGGCAGCTAAAAAATGCCTCAAACCACTCACAGTAGGTGCCAGAGTCCACGTCGATGGATAAAAGCAAGCACGCCTTCCACAGCTTGTACGTTATATGCCAATATGGCAGACAGACTAGCCCGTAATGTGGCTAAAAAGCGGCATTGAGTTAAAATGTGACGTACCGTTAAGGGTACATCACAGTGGTCACACAGAGGTACGCGTGCATCGCGTATAAGGGGACCATGGCTAAAACGACAGTGTCCGATAGGTAAACGAGCTAAAACAATTTCTTCCCGCGGGGATGCTCGGACAGAGTTAGCCCAGGCAAACGGAAGCAGTTTAACCGCCCGAAGTTTGTTACCACGCAGAGCAGTCCACTCATCGTGCCAACGTGCATGAAAACATGGCGTAAAAATATGGCAAAATCAATAGCAGGGACAGTAGGATTAAAAGCAGTCGGTGATAAATTGGAGGATTTATCTGCGGGATCTACTGCCTCATTGCCAGGCAGTACAGCATGACCTGGCGTCCACACAAAACTGACCCCAGTACCTGAGAGTGCCAGGCAGTGGACTGTATCCTGGATTGGCTGCACCACAGGATGGTAATTGTACAGCGCCAACAGGCTTTTAAGCAAAATTAAGGAGTCCGTACAGAGCACGCAACTAAGCATGGAGTGCCGCTCAATATACTGTGAGTTTGTGGGTTCGTGAAATAAAATGTCGAGGTTACAAACAGAAAAATTGCACTTTATTTTCGTAGCAATACACTGTTCACAATTACAATTTAATGTCAGTTCGTCTTTACACGTACGCTCGGCCATACATACAAAACGCAGGCCATAACAACACTACACTCAACTGACTGTCGCTTCCGGTATCGATCGGCCCCGAAGTTTCCCGAATCTCCTTTTATGCAGGGGAAAAACATTCTCGAAGATTCGTGTTACTTCGAGTGGCAGGAGGAGGGGTATACGAGGACTCAGCTACCCCTCCTGTCTCTCCTCACTCCGCCGGCCTACATTTATTGATCGGCATCGTGGGCTTGCCGTTTGGGTAACACTGCTCCCTCCTCAAGGCTGGTCGTACCGAAAGGCGCCATCGTAGCGGGCCAGGCGATCCAGGTGTACCACCAACATCTTTCCTCGGGGCACCTACTGGATGCGGTAGACCACGTCGTTAATCCTCTTCACCACACGGTATGGTCCCTGCCATGCCCGCTGAAGTTTTGGGCAGCATCCCTCGGTCCGGGTCGGGCGGTACAACCAGACCAGGCCACCTTGCTGGAACCCTTGGCTGTTGGCTTGCCTGTCGTATCGGGTTTTCATGCGGTCGCTCGCTTTCTGGATGTTCTTAAGAGCCATCTCGTGCATGTCGTGGATGTGGTCCACCAGGTTCTCCACATACTCGGTCGCTGGCTGTTTCTCTCCCGGAGGGCTACCAAAATCCAGGTCACAGGGGAGGCGTAACTCTCGGCCGAACATTAAGCTGGCTGGCGTGATCCCCATGGTGTCGAGTGTTGATGAGCGGTAGGCCAGCAAGAACAGTGGCACCTTGACGTCCCTGTCGCGCTGATGGCTGGCGACGATCTTCTTCAAGTGTCCCTCTAAGGCCTTGATGTACCTCTCGACCATGACATCCGACTGGGGATGTAGAGGTGTTGTGCGGGTCTTGTTAACCCCAGGTCTCTCTAGTGCCTCCTTCATCAGGTTGGACTCATAATTGGTGCCTTGATCACAGTACAGCTCTAATGGCAGCCCAAATCGGCAAAACACTTGCTCCACGAGGCAGTCTGTGATTGTCCTTGCCACTTGGTTCGGGATGGCATACACCTCCGACCACTAAGTGAAGTAATCCACGACCACCATCAGGTACTTGTTGCCTCGGTCGGATATTGGGAACGGTCCAGCAATGTCAACGGCGATCCGTTCGAATGGCGCTCCGGCGTTGTACTGTTGTGTGCGACCCCGGCTCCTAGTCTGGGGGCCGTGACTCACCGCGCACACGTGACACTGACGGCACCATCTCTCAGCGTCTGCTCGGAGCCTCAGCCAGTAGTAGCGCTGCCGTAGTTTTTCAATCATCCGGTTCGTTCCCAGGTGTCCTCCTGAAGTACCGGCGTGCACTTCTTCCAAGACTTCCGGAACCTTACTCCGGGGAAGTACCAACTGATCTTTCTGCGTCTTCCCATCAGGTGATTCCCATACCCGGAACAGCACACCCAGTCCACCCAGGTTTGTCTCGTCCCTTCCTCCACTTCCCTCAAGAGTGGCCCAAAGTCTTCGTCGGCCAGCTGCTCCCTCCTCCGGCCTGCGCTATCCCAGCCATCCACAGGCACTGCCGTGACTACTCGAACTGCTGCGGCACGCTCCTTCTCCTCCACTCTTGTGCATTGGCCGCACTCTTCTGCACAGGGTCTTCGGGACATAGCGTCCGCGTTACCTTGGCTCTTCCCCAGGTGATGTTCCAAGCTGAAATCGTACTCATGCTGCCTCTGGACCCAACCTGGTGTCTGGCCTTCTGGTCGCGCCGTCACCATCACCTCCCTCCTTGCGGGGACAACCACGTCTTCGTTCAAGATGGCCCTGCCGTTTCCAAGGCCCTCCTCGGGTTGACGGAGTATGACCTCTTCTCCGTTGAGCCGCAGGAAATTCCGGCCGACGTCGGCCTTCGCCTCGTCGCTCCTGAGGGCATCCAGTGTCAGAATCACCTCCTCAGCCACCTTCGCGACGAACACCCACAGACGCACGTCACTCCGTCCCAAGGTCAGCTCCAGCAGGGCCTCCTTCTCCACAGGCAAGTTGTCGCCCGATGCCAACACAAGCTGGTATGGTCGGCTCAGCTTCCTCGTCGGCAAACCATTCGCCACGTCAGGTCTGATGATGGTTACGGCTGCCCCAGTGTCCACTAGCACGCGGCACGGCTTTCCTCCTACCCACCCGACCGCGATGAGGCTGTCATCCATACGCCGGCTGATGGCGCACAGCGTCACTCGAGGGGATGGTGGTGATGGCGCCGACGTGTCGATCCCCACGCTGGGCCTTACTCGTTCTTCTCGCTGCCGTTCCTGGTGTGGGCAGTCTCTCTGCAGGTGCCCACACCCCCAACACAGGCCACTAGTTGTTCGCCGGTGTCCCTCAGCTGGTCTTCTGTCTCCGGCGTAGCGGACACTCCTCGTTCTCGACGTCGGGATAGATGCTACTTTGGCCGCCTCCATCCTTAATGCCGCTGTCAGCGCCTCGTGGATGGTTTTATAATCGCCGAACATTAGGCGGTGACGAATCTCCGTGTCCCGTACCCCGTCTACAAAGTTGTAGGAGGCTTCCCGGGATACGAACTCCAGTGGCAGGTCAACCAAGGCCTTGCTAGCTAGCTGCACAATCGCTATGGCGAACTCCTGCAGCGTCTCCCCCGGCTGCTGTGACCTTGCCTTTAGTTGGCTGCGGTACGCTGCGCCTAAGCGGGGGTTTCCGAAACGATTTTCCAGGGCCTCCCAGATGTCCTTGGGCGCCGCCGTTGTCGGCACCGCGTTTAGGACTTCCGCGGCCCGTCCCTGGAGGCTGGCTATTAGCTGTGTCGCCTCCTCCTCCGGTGACCATCTGTTGTGCTTGGCCACTGTGTCGAACTGGCGGCGGAAGACCTCAAATGTTGACGCGCCGTCATATTTCGGCGGTTTGACGCGCGTAGATGTTGTGTCGTGTCCCAGCGCGTCGGCCTTCAAATCCTTCAGTTTCCTGCCGACGACGTCCTCTACTATGCCGTTCAGGGACTTGACGCTGCTGTCGGCCTTTCCCTCCAGGTCGTCAACGCGGCTCGCCAGGTCTTCGACGCGCTCGTCCACTTGGCCCATACGCTTGCCCAGCCCCTGACGTCTTACTTCACGCCGGCCAACTGTTCCCCAAATTTGGCGGCGAGGGCCTCGTTCGCAACCTTCATTTCTTCCATCTGTTCCGTGAGGTTATCGTTAGCCGTCTTCATTTCTTCCAGCTTTGCGGCCAGGTTGTTATTTGCCGCTTCTGATTTTGTAGCGAGGTTTTCATTTGCCGTCTTTATTTCCTTCAACTCGGCGGTGAGGTTGTTATTTGCCGCTTCTGTTTTTGCTGTTATTTCGGCCTTCATTTCTTCCATTTTGTGTAAAATCTTTTCCAGTGCCGATTCCATGGACGTTATCCCGCTCCTGACGCCAGTTGTGACTTTGTGGGTTCGTGAGATAAAAAGTCGATGTTACAAACACAAAAATTGCACTTTATTTTCGTAGCAATACACTGTTCACAATTACAATTTAATGTCAGTTCGTTTTTATACGTACGCCCGGCCATACTTACACAACGCACGCAATAACAACACTACACTCAACTGACAGTCGCTTCCGGTATCAATCGGCCACGAAGTTTCCCGAATCTCCTTTTATGGAGGGGAAAAACATTCTCGAAGCTTCGTGTCACTTCTATTTGCAGGAGGAAGGGTAAACAAAGACTCAGCTACCACTCCTGTCTCCCCTCCCTCCGCCGGCCAGCATTTATTGTTCGGCATCGTGGGCTTGCCGTTTGGGTAACAATACATACAGCGCTTGGTACAGACTAAAAGGCTCCGCGGTAAAAATCGAACACTGCCGCCTTAAACGAAAAGTAAAACTCCTACGCCCTAAAGCAAAAGCACACCCCACTCCTTGTTCGTTTTTAGACCCATAAGCATAGATAAAGTAGCAATCCCTAAACTCCACTTGGAGTTCTAAAAAGGCCGAACGATACACGTGTGCGGGGGTCGTGCCTTTCGGCATGGATGTCATGCCAAGGGGGCAACGGACTGCATCGCGTTTCCACGGAGGAAAGAGAGGTTCTCCCTTAGGAAACGTTGAGAATAAGTCGGCACCCAGTTGCTGTAAGAGGGAGCGGAAACGGACCCTGCGGACTGTAAAGCCAACGGGCGAACTGCATATTGGCGCTCAAGAGAGTCGTCAAAAAATAACCAAAAACCCGGATGGGTAGGCAAGCTCGAAAGGCTGCACGCATAGCTGCACCGAAAAACCGCGCGGTGTTAAGATGGGTTCCACAGCCTCAGCATGGAGACCTTCCACTGGGCTGGTGGAGAAGGCCCCAGTAGCAACTCGAAGGCCACGATGGTGGTGGTGTTGATGATGGTTTGGTTTAAGGGCGCACAACTTCTAGGTCATAAGCGCCCTTAAAATACCAATTTTGATAAAACTGACTAAAAGACTAACATGCTAAAAACATATTCAATAAAGTATGGATAAAACCAACGCACGACGTAGTAGTAAAGACTACAATGGGTACTAAAAACCTTAAAAAGGGTTCGTTCTTTGCCCGCTGCCACCTCGTCATCCGCGAGTATCTCTGGTAAGCTGGCCGGCAGCTGGAGAGACGTGTGGAGAAGTTCTAGGCTAAAACAATCTAAAAGGACGTGTCGTACCCACAGTTAAGCAGCGTAAATCGGGCAAACTGGAGCTGGGGTCCAATTCAATAAATAGTTGTGAGTAAAATTGCAGTGCCCAACCGAGCTAAAATGATTTCTTGCCACCGTGTTAAGCGACAGGAGGTCACCCAGTTAATCGGAAGCACCTTCACTGTTCGAAGCCTGTTGCCTTGCAGAGCAGACTACTCATCGCGCCACCATGAGATCGGCACTGTACGGACAACGAGACCAAAGCCTTCCTAGTTTGGCAAAGGGAGGGTAACACTAGGTGTTGCGGCTGCCCCCTTAGCCACCGAATCCACCATTTCATTACCTAGCAGGCCCACGTGACCAGGAAACTATGCACACGCCACGCTAATGCCTGAGGCGTGTAAAATTTGGAGGCCGTCCTGTATACGCTGTACAAGGGGATGGTAGTTGAACAGGTCACGAAGGATCTGGAGTGCGCGAAGGGAACCACTAAAGTTTGGGCTGTCTCCAGACCGTCTGCGGCGAATTTATAAAATAGCTCGCTTTATTGCATGGAGCTCTGCAGTGAAAATGGAAGTGCTACCATGGCGACCGAATGAAAGGGGTTCGGCCCCATGGACATACGCACATCCAACACCGGCAGGGCTTCTGGAACCGTCGGTATAAATTAAAACTAAATCCTTATAGACTGATACAGATTGTAAAAACAACCTCAGGGTACTACGCGTGCGCGTCGTGGACTCGGTGTGTGCTGTCACACTAATATCTACGAAAGGAGCTGCACGCAACCAAGGCGGATAAATTTTTCGCCCCTAGGAAATATCTTGGGTAACTCAAGGGCATGCTGTCCTAGAAGCTCCCGGAAGCGAAAACCTGGCAGGTCTGGATTGGATCGTGTGTTGCTATATCGCACGTCAAATAAGGTACCAAAGTGGTGCAAACATCGGATGCGCTGGCATATTATTTAACCCACAGCCGTAGCTTCCCAGCAAAACCTCCCGCCGATATTGCAGAGGAGATTCTGCCGCCTCGGCATAGAGGCTTACAACTGGGCTAGTTGGAAATGCCGAGGTAGCTAAACGAAGAACGGAGTGACGGACCGTGTCTAGTTTCCTCAGCAGAGATGGGCGAGCTGAGGCATAAACGATGCACCCATAGTTCAGATTGAGCGGATCAGGGTGCGATATAAACGAAGCAACACTGAGCGATCAGATGCCCACGATTTTCCATTAAGTACCCGCAAGAGATTTAAAGAGTGCTCCCGTAGTGCTTTTAAATGCCCTTTACGCGACGACCTGTTAAACTTCCTGTCAAAGATCAGTCCGAGGAACCTAGTTTATTCGACAAATGGTAAAACATGACAACCTAGTCGGAAAAAGGGTGGTAACCGGTATTTCAGGCACCAGAATTTAACGCAGACTGTCTTTTTATTGGAGAAACTAAAGCAGTTCTTAGAGCTCTAGTCCTGAAGGCTGTCTAAGCAGTGCTGTGCACGACGCTCCAGGAACGCAGTACACTGATAAGTACAGGCGATGGCGAAATCGTTCACGAGTAGGTACGATGAAAGCCCTCGAGGAACACAATTAAGGATAGAACAAATCGCAATAGCAAACGGTGCAATTTTTATTACCGAAACTGGTGGAACCCCGTTCTCCTAGGGAAAAAAGGTTTCAAAAAGCCGAGCCGACCCTTTCCCGGAACATGCGTAACAGCATTGCACGCCAACAGGTATCATAAGCTTTCTCGAGGTCGAAATATATTCCGACGGTCTGACAATGCTGCAGGAAACCGTTCATGATCTCCGTTGACATAGACTCCTAATGATCTACTGTGGAACGGCGACAGCGGAAACCACACTGGATGTTCGTCAGTAGGTTGTGGCTTTCCAGCTACCATACCAACCACCCATTGAACATGCGCTCCATCACCCTGCATATGCAACTGATGAGAGAAATGAGACGGTAGCTGGAAGGCAGATGTCGATCCTTTCCAGCTTTCAAAATGGGTATGCTGGTGGTCTCCCGACACTGCTCATGAAAACTGCCGTCAACCCAGACACGGTAATAGACCGCGAGTAGGAACGCCTTCCCTTCGGGAGAGAGATGTTGTAAGAAGCGCAAGTGGAGACCAGCTGGTCCTTGTACAGGAGGTCGTGAAGATGGGAAAGCTCTGCCATGGTGAACAGGTGTGTGTAGTCTTCAAGTTTTCCAATAAGAAAGCAGAAGCCTTGAGATTCCACCTTATGCTTAATTGAGAGGAACTCAGGTGCATAGTGAACTGAGCTAGATACGTGAGCGAAGGCACTGCCAAGGGTGTTTAATCACGTCTAACGGATCCACAACGACGCCTCAAGGAGTTTTCAAACCAGCAATCGGAATATGGGCCGATTTTTCGGCCAGGCGCTTTAACCTATCCAACACTACAAAACAAGGTTTATGGCGATTAAAAGACGTCACAAAGTAGTCCATGATGCCTTTTTGCAGTCCTCAAATTCTTGCCGAGACCTGGCACGCATCTTCTTGTAATGAATATGGTTCTACGTTGTTGGGTGGCGTTGGAAAACCCTAAGAGGACGCCTACGAGCACGAATTGCATTCGGCAGCTATCTGTCCACCATGGCACAGGACGGCGAAGCGGATGGGGAGACGAACGTGAAATAGACCGTTCTGCTGCGGAAAGTATTCACTCGCTAGGATGTTCCATGCACTAGTTAACAGATGCGCTTTCCTCATAAATAAAAACCGTCATCTGGTTGTAATAGGCCCAGTTGGCGTGATCGAAACGCCAGGGAGACAAGCGTGTGGAACACACGTTGTGTGCTAGGAGACTGATAAGACACGGGGGTTGGTCAAGGGAGTGCAGGTCAGAGATGACGTTCCACTACTAACTGCGGTGAGGATACTGCCAAATCCAATTGCGAGAAGGTGTTGAACGCATCAGAAATAGACGTCCGTTCTCCGGTGTTCAGGAGAATAAAGTCTTTACTGTCCAGAAAGTTGGAGAGTTCTCTACCTGTTGCACAAGTTTGATTTGAGCCCCAGATAGGGTGATTTGCTTTGAGGTCGTCCATCAACAGGAAGGTGGTGGGAAACTGGACAGGAAGATCTTGGAGCGTGGTAAGTTATTGGTAATCTGAGAGTGGAATATACCTGTTGCAGATAATCAGGTCTATCGTCGGCAGAACTATAAGGGCAGCAACGGACTGGATGTTAGTGCGTAAAGGTATAACGTCTGCCCTTAGCCTGCTATGTTTCACAGGAGAATTGGCACTTAAACGGTGGGATAAATCGTTAGAGGTTATTGCACCTCAGGACGACTTGGAGGTTTGCCGAATCAATTTGCCCTTCTTTTTGGGTTTAGGGCTAAATTCACTCCCAGCCGTGTCATCGGGTCGTTTTCTGGAAGACTTCTTAGCAGTGTGGTCCGTATTCTCCTTTTCCATCTCCTCCACGGATGAGGCCCCTTTCCCGAGAGAAAGCTTCGGTTCAAGGGGCTCAAACCGATTGGACACGGAGATCGACAATGTCAATAAGCATCGTTCGGAGCCCTCGCCGGAAGACCCTTTAGAGGAGGAACTTTTAGATGGCCGGGAACTCTTCTTACGGCTGGCTGGTTTGCTGGTATCCTTTAGGAAGCCGGAGCTCTTGTAGCTGGTCTTCAACTCTTTGGAAGGTGCACCGTTCACAACCGTCATATCATTTTTTGATTTTGAGGTTTTGGCCGGTGACTTTTCTGGCGATCTCCTTGAAGATGGAGGCTTAGGTGTCGTTAGTGCAGACAAGGCTGGTGCTTAGTTAGGCCTCGGAGATGAAGTAAGAATTTCTTTTCAATTTAAATCCACCAACTTTAAGTCATATCGTACGATGAATGAAAGGGGTGAAATGATGCTCAAATGTATCCAGGGTCCATGGAGCTTAGAGTTACCTGACATGGTCTTTCAGGATAAGCGAGAAGATCGGAAAAAGCCTTATAAAGGTAACTCGCCCTGAGCAAGTTTCGAACTCGGGACCTCTTAAACGTGAGGTAGGCATGCTACCATCGGCGGGCATCGTTGCCTCGCCGATAGCGCTGGTCTGAGTTGCGAGTTCCCTTCGCGGCACCGAACTAGCTACTACCGAGCTATAGGTAGCGGTCCGCGGGAGGGATGGTATCCAGGTACTCGCGAGTTTTCGGGCTTCCGAGAAGGAAACCTTCACTTTCACCCGGATCTCTTGATTTGGGTTTTCCTCAACGAATCGTGGGCAGTCCCTACAGCTGGATGGGTGTTCTCCAGCATAGTTAACGCATTTAACTGACGAAGAACGCGCACCATCGTGCTGTGACAAAGCACACTTAGAACATGTAGGCGCGGCGTTATAGAAGGGTCTTGTTTGACCAAAGCGCTGGCACTTGTAGCATCTCAGCGGATTGGGAATTTTGGGGGCACATCGATGGTCTCGTACCCTGCCCTAATCCTTACTGGGAGATCCACCCGATCAAAGGTCAGGAACAGGATACTGGTAGGCACCAATTCCCCTCGCTCTCTACGCTGTGAAAGGTAACCAGCCGCCACACCTTGGTCTGTAAGCTACCCCACAATATCGTCAGACGCCATACCGTCCAACGCAAGGGTGTTGACTACTCCCCGCGAGGAGTTCAGGTTCTTATGGACGTTGACGGTCACCGAGTAAGTGCCCAACAGGTTCGACTTCACTATGACTGCTGTCTGAGAGTCAGAAAGAGGTTACACCACGAGCGTGCCATTCCTTGATCGAGTACAAGATTTCACCGAAACAGCTATCTTATTCAAACCATTGTGGATGACGAAAGCATTCAGTGCCAGAAAGCGCTTTCCTTTCTCAGTTCTGATTACCACTAAGTAGCGAGGACCACAGGGCTCGAGTACATCCTTTCCACTTATCTTCACAGTTGATGGTTTAAATTTAGGTGCCATAGCAGTAATGTCCTCCACCACTGCAAACGTATCCGATGGCGTGCTCACAATCTGGGCGCTACCCCGGCTTATGTGAGAGTGCTGTCCTGTACCTTGCTCATCTCAGGGTCACACTTCCCAGTGTAACGACAGAGGTACCCAATCGCCTTCAGGACTGTAACAGCTCGTACAATGGTGCCTCCCCGGAACTGACTTTTATCAGCGGATACGAACACATTCGTACGTGGTAACAAGGGGCTGGGAATTGCGCGTTACCCAGTCACCCCTTGCGCTTCCCACTCCAACCACGCACGCTATGCTACCCCTCAGACATGTGTTTAGGGACGAAAAGGAAAAAGAAAAAAATTATTAAATGCGGCCAAACTCCGAAGTGGACCATGCGTTGGGCGTTTGGAATTACACTCTCACCTCGCGGAGTAACACAAATTTTCTGGACTACTGATGGGCCTTCTCGGCAGCCGTGGCGGTTTTGGGGCACAACAAGTCCCCCGTATATCCCACAGGATTCAATCCCCTGCTTCCTTTTGGGTACCCCTCGGGACAAAAAGATTGGATTTTGAGGTGCGCCCACGATGGTGAACGCCATTTAAACGTCTGAGAACAGATGGGCGTACTGAAGAATAAACAGTGCACCCATAATAAAGTTTAGATCATACTACAGAACGATACAACCGCAGCAGGGCAGTCCGATCAACTTCCCAGGATTTGCCTACTAAAGTACGTAAAAAATTCAGAGAGCTTTCACACCGAGAAATGTGAGAAAGCCAACTGAGTTTCCTGTCAAAAATCAAGTCCAGGAAGTTCGCCCATCTGAGAAATGGAGGGCGTCCTGCCCAAGCAATTACTTCGGCGCAGGAAACGTCTTTAGTCGCCAAAAGTTTAAGCAGATAGTTTTCTTCACAGAAAACGTAAAGCCAGAAGTAAGACTCTAATCTTAAATCCGATCCAGAGAGGATTGGAGAGGGCACAAAATCATCTACAAAATAACGACTACGAAATTCTAGAAAGAACACAGTTGATAGGATTGATGGTTATGGCGAAACGTGGGACGCTAAGTACCGAGCCTTGAGGTACTCCATTCTTTTGAATAAACAGTCGCGCAAACACCGAGCCCACGCGAACCCGAAAGATCCGGTCCTTCATAAACTGCCGAAGAAACAGAGGGAGACGGCCACGAAAATTCCATTCGTGGAGGTTACGGAGAGTATCATACCACCAGCAAGTGTCATAAACCGTCAACAGATAAAAAATGCCGCAACGGTTTGGTACCTTTTGAGAAAGGCATTCATTATCTGGGTAGAGAGGGAAGATAAATGGTCGACCTTTGAATGGCGACAATGACAACCACACTGGACGATGGATAGTAGATTCCGAGAATCAAGCCACCACGTCAAACGGCCATTAATCATACGCTCCATCACCTTGCAAATGCAACTGGTGAGAAATAGGCTGATAGCTGGAAGGCAGGTAGCGATCCTTCCCAGCCTTCAAAGTCGGTATGACGGCGGCCTCCCGCCACTTCTCAGAAAAACTGCCCTCAAGCCAGACATGGTTGTAGACCTGGATTAGGAACAGTTTCCCTTCGCGTGAGAGATGTTGTAAGAAGCGCACTTGGATACCGTCTGGTTTTGGTGCAGATGGTCGCAAAAGTGAAAGTGCGTGTTCTAGCTCTGCCACGGTGAACAGGCGATTGTACTCTTGAAGGTTCCGGAAAAGAAAGCAGAAACCTTGAGATTCCACCTGATTCTTAAGTGCGAAAAACTCAGGTGCATAATGATCGGAGCTAGACACGTGATCGAAAGCACTGCTGAGGGTGTTAGCCCGGTCTCACGGATCTATAACGACTCCTGCACAGTATTTACACCAGCAATTGGCATGTGGGTCGATTTTACGGCCACGCACCTTAACTTGTCCCAGACTACAGAAGAACGTATATGGCGATTAAAACACGACACAAAAGCGTTCCAAGTTGCCCTTTTACTCTCCTTAATAACTTACCTAGCCCTGGCACACATCTTCCTGTACTGGATTAGGTTCTCTAGTGTGGGGTGGCATTGGAAAACCCGTAGAGCACGCCTACGATCAAGGATTGCTTTTCGCTTGTCATCCGTTTACCAAGGGACAGGCCGTTGTCGGGGATTGGGAGTCGTTCTGCGGCGGAAAGTATCCGCTCTTTAAGATGCTCTACGAACAAGTCAACAGTACGTCAACTTCCGGCGTCACAAGTAAACGCAGACTGTTTTCTCGAAGGAAAACTTGAGCCGTTTTGGATACTCCAAGTGTAGAGTCGATCTAGACAACTTTGGAGGCGGCGCTACAGCACACACGTCTGCCGAGAGCTGCAATAGATGGCAAAGTGGTTGACAAATAAAGAGGACGGAATACCCGGTGGAACACACTCTAAAACGGAATTGATCGAAATGGCAAACAGTGTGACGCTGAACACTGAAATCCGCGGCACTCCATTCTCTTGGATAAAAACACGGGATGAAACTGAACTTGCGCGCTCACGAAAGACTCTATCCTTCATGAACTGTCAAGTAAAAGGTGGTAGACAGCCGCGAATACCAGAATTGTGTAGTGTACGAAGAATACCGTACCTCCAATATGTGTCGTATGCTTTCGCGAGATTAAAAACGCCAACCGTTTGATTCCTGCTTAGACGCTGTCCATAATATGTGCGGATAGGGAAACAGGGTGATCGGTCGTAGAACGGAAGCGTCGAGAGCCGCATTGGGCGTTCGACAACAGATGTTAGGATTTCAGCCACCATGTTAATCACCCTTGTATCATGCGCTCCATCACCTGGCAATAAGACGCTGGTGATGGAGATCGGGCGATAGCTGGAAGGTAGATGGGGGTTCTTGCCAGTCTTTAAAATGGGGACGACGGTGGTCTCACGCCATCGGCGGATGGAAATGTGATGGTACGCCAGATGCGGTTGTATACACTTAGAAGAAACCTTTTAACAAGGGAAGTAAGGAGTTGTAGCATATGAAGGTGTATGCCATCTGGGCCAGGTGCGAAGGGCCTTGAGGAGCCATGGGCCCTCTCTATTTCGGCCTCGATGAAATCCTCGTTGCCATATTGGGTAGTAGATGAGGAAGAAAGAGATCATGGAATTCCACCGGGTCTTACATTGGTAAGAATGCTGCATGATATTGCGAGGAGCTGGAAACATCAGCAAAAACTGCAAGGGGTCAGCAGCGGCTCCGTGTATAACGGCTGTGTCGATATTCAGTTTAAGTCCAGGAATCGTGAGCTTGGAAGCTTTACCAGCGAAGCGGCGAAGCCGATATCATACAAGAGAAGATGGTGTGGCGGGATTAAACAACTCGACAAAGGGTTTCCGGTAGGTCCGTTTACTGTTCGTAACGAAGCGACGTGCTCTTGCACGAATTTGTCTGTACGTGACCAAATTGCAAGGTGTAGGGTGGCGCCGAAACTCCAAGTGCCTTCCTCCGTGCTTGGATCGCCGTCCTGCATTAGTCAGTCTACCAAGGAACTGGCAAGCGTTTCGGATTGGAGCAAATCCGAGGGATTGCTTGTTCGGCCGCGGAAGTAATAACGGAGGCAAGGTGATTCACTATCTCGTCTATATCGCTGAAGAGGTGGTCTGCGAAGGTATCCAAACCAGGGTGAAGGGGTCACTGTGGAATTGCCAGTGGTTAGAGGTAACGATGGAACATTTTATGTAAGCAAGCGTATGACACGCAGAAAATGATCGTGGTTAAGCTGTCAGAGATGACGTTCCACTGCAAGCGGGGTGTAAGCTGATGGGAGTAAAGAGCTAAGTGGAGGTGGGCAAATTTGCCGCTGGAATCGGAAAGAAAAGTAGGTTCACCTGTGTTGAGAAAAGAAAGATTATACTGAGCAAGAACGTCAACGAGGTCGTTCGCCTTTGCGCAAGCCCGTGGTGACCCCATAGGGACTGATGGGCATTGAAGTCTCCCGACAGAAGAAAGGGCGTCGGGAGCTTTCCCACTAAAGCTGAAGTTTCGGCAATAGGTAGAACAGAACGAGATAGAAAATAAACAGTACAAGGCGTAAATGAAAAACCAGGGAAGCGTAACCTGAAAGCAACAGCTTGCAGGTAGGTGGTAAGCCTAAGAGCTTGGTAATAAATGTTATCACAGATGAGTAGGATAACACCCCAATGGCCAGGAGAGCCTGGAGTTGGTGTAAATTAAAGCGCACCGGTGTGAAACCAGGAAAAGTGTAAGCATCCTGGCTGTGAAGCTTTGTCTCCTGCAGACACAAAGTACTGGGTAACAACGAAGATGTGAGTATTTGTAAGTCAGTTTTGCTTGTACGAATGCCACGGATGTTTCACTGAATAATTAAAATTAGGAGGCAAATAAAGAGTAGTCAAGCTTTTCACTTGGCCAGAGGTTTTCGCTTTAATATGCCATTATTCGTGCGCGTGGGACTGGGACTCTTAGGAGTCATGGGATCCTCCTCCATAGGCTCGGCGGAAGGGAGAGGGGCGGATTTACCGGAAACCGAACACAGGATTTCAATGCGGCTACCGGTGGCCGTGGGGATCGCAGAACTGCGCGAAGCTGGGGTACGGCCTCTGCTATCTTGGGACCGTGATCTCCGAGGTCTTGAGGGAGATGAGGCATTCGATTCGAGCGATTTACAGGCAGAAGCTGGAGGGTCTTTCAAGAAGTCGAAACGTTTGGGCTGGGTCTAGATTTGTTGAGCCTTTGGTAATAACAACTATTTTCTTTTGACTGAGTGACGCGAAAGGGCGTCCATGGATTTTTGCTGGAGTGGCAAGAGAGGAATCCGGGCCCGTTTGAGTACCGGTATCCCGCTCAGGTACTGGCGTAGAAACCACCGAACTGAACGTGCCAAATTTTAAGTGAGAAGGTTGCTGAGCTAGGTGGCGTTTGCGGGCCTCTGTGAAGGAAATACGCTCTTTCACCCACAGCTCTTGGATGGCCTTCTCGTCTAGATAACTTGGGCAGCCGCAGGAATTTCCTGGATGAGGATCTCGAAAATTTACGCAGCAGGGTGGAGTTGGAAAAGCACTCTCATGTACCTCGTCGCCGCACCTGGCGCATATAGGAGTGGTTGTTTTACGTGTTAACTTGCTGTGACCATACCGTTGGCACTTAAAGCAACGCATAGGCCGTGGAATACAGGGCCAAACGTTATTCACTTCATAGCCAGCCTTAATTTTAGATAGGAGATCTAGACGGTCGAAAGTGAGGAAAAGCGTACGAGTCGGTACCGGGACACCATCACGTATGATTTTCAGGCGATACACAGGAATTACGCCGAGGTCTGATAAGCAACCCTGGATTTCCTTTTCTAGCATGCTGTCCAGTACGGAGGAAGTAATGACGCCCTTGCTTGGGTTAAGGCTTCGGTGTTTTTCGACAGGGATAGGATATCCGTGAAGTAGTTTGGCCCTTAATAATCGAAGCTTTCCACCAACAGCGGCCTCCACGCACGGCCTACACGTGGGTGGGCTGTTAACTGTCTCCCTTAACCACGAGGGGTAGCCCACACCAGGGACAATGTTAGCTCGGAACCCTCGGTGCACCAAACCCGTACCTACTGAAGTAGGCCCCCGGGGGGCCACAGGGCCCACTGAGTAGTTACGGGAATTGGTGATTCCGGGGTTCCAAGCCAACCTGAAAACCTGTATGTGGGTTCCTCTTAGTGGTGAGGGGTCAGACAAAACACCAACCCACGTTTAGGCAGTGCATGGAGACCCCTGTCTGTGGAAAGGCTTGTCTTGGTGGTTGAGGGATGCGCCTCTGAGCTCGTTCCAATGTGCTTCTGAGGTCGGAGAGGGTACGCATTTTTGAAACACCACTTTGGTTTCTGCTTCGCCTAAACGGTGCTCACATCCTGGGCGCCACGGGTCAGTTAAGAGTCTTGGCCTGGACCTTGCTTACCTGAGAGTCACACCCCCCAGTGTAAAGACAGAGGGACCCAGTCGCCTTTAGGAGTGTAACAGCTCATGCAGTGGCCCTTCCCCAGAACCGACCTTTATCAGCGGTTAAGAACACAGTCCTACATGGTAATAATGGGTTGGGAATTACGTATTACACAGTCACCCCTTGAGCTTGCCACTCCAACCACCCGAGAAATGTTACCCGTGAGCCATATGTTCAGGGAGGAATACGTAAAGAATAAAAAATAACTAAATGGGGTCAAACACTGAAGTGGACAATGGTTTGGGCGTGTGAAGGAACACTCTTACCTCGGTGAGGGACTTAGTAGAGGGATTACACCAGAGCTTCTTCTGCCAGTTTATGGAGGTTACTGATGAGCTTTCTCGGCAGCCGTATCGGTTCTTGGGCATATTAGGTCACCGCCGTACACCACCCCATTGGTCAGTCCCCTACTTCCAGTTGCCCACCTCTCGGGACGGGGACCAATGATGTTGGACTTTGAGGAGCTCTCCAAATCGTAGTACCGACTCCTGGGGCACTCCTTTATTTTGAACAAAAAGTGCGAAAACTCTGAAACACACTCGTAAAACGTTCTCATTCATAAGCTCATAGAAGGTTGAATGTTTCGCGTTTACAGGATGACCAGTGAATCAGCTCTACAGCACGTATCACGAGTGATCTCAAGATCAAAAACCATATCCATTTATTGACAGTTCTTTAGATATTCTTTCATAATTCTTGTCTACACAAGAAATATTCAGCACAGTACACTCTCATTTGGGAAAGTATTCATTGCTATTTTATTTAACTGGTTGTTGTTGAAACCTCTGCAATTTAAATCGTGATATTTTTATTACTTGAGCCTGTGGGACTTTTAATTAGTATACCTCATATGGGGTGAACGTAATTCCGCAAACTATTTCTCTGTTTTTCTATGGGTTTCCCCGTAGAACACATAGATTTATCCAATATGGTAGTGGTTTGATTCTCCCCCATTGAACACAAACTTAAAAAAATTGTTTCTCTTTCAGTGGCTTAGTGTGTGAACTCTCACCCAGCTTAGGAGAATTCGGCGTATACGACCTAAGAGTGAACGGGAATGAATGTTCCTTCAGCATTATCCGTGAGCCGGTCAACATATATCTTCGTGAGTAATCAAGTCTTCTGCAACTATAAAGGGACTTATTTTATTAGACACAAGTTTATTGCCTTCACCACAGTAAAAATTGTAATATAAACGTTTTACAGGAGCCTTATTGATCCATATAAACCTGAACCACTTCAATAGGCCATAACGTTTGAACCAATAATAGGGCACTTTTGCAACTTGGGAGAATATAACAAAAAATTGGGAGATTACATTATTCTATTTATTTCTCAGAGAACATATTCGAAGTGTGCTCCACCAGACTCTATACACATTTGCACTCGTCTCACTATATTCTCTAAAGCTTAACGGAGAGTATTCTCGCCAATGTTACTTATTTCGGTTTGAATGGATTCGTTGAGAACGTCAATTGTCCGTGGCCTCTTTTTGTACACTCTATATTTAGATACCCCGCAAGAAGATATCTGGTAAGGCTAGGTTAGGGGATGTAGGGGCCACAGACCTTTTGAGATTATTCGATGTATCAAAGAAACTGGTTACAAGTTCCATGGGGTCATTACGTCCATCTTGCTGGAAATAACCTTCTCTCAATTCGATATTATCCAGCTGCTCCACAAATGTCTTGAAGGTACCCATATAAACTTCAGTGTCTACGGTCCTATCAAAGAAGATTGGTCCAGCGATCCATAGATGCCGGAGGAGAACACTTGTAACATTTTCTGTGAAATGCAAGTAGAATAATGTATGTTCTAGACGTTCTCGGGCTTCAAAGAATAGATGATTGGGGTATAGGGTGCTCAACAGCGCGGTCATCAGCGCCCTTAAAAAGCTAATCATGCCAAAGCTAGATTAAAAATAATTAAATTTCGTCCATCCTAAATAAAAACACAGCTCGTGTGTAACAACTAAAACAAACTTAAAAACATATAACAGTTAAACGGATAAAAGGTTAAAAGCTAAATTCTACACTTGAGAATTAAAATGAATTTAAAAACTTTGGCCACCGTCTTTTGGTCGTCAGCCAATACCTCTGCCAAAGTGGTCGGCAGCTGGAGGGACCGGCGATGGCGAGCCAGGTTAAAACAGCTTATCAAAACATGCCGTACTGAGAGGGCATCTCCGTAAAGTGGGCAAACTGTAGCACGGTCTTTCTTAAAACGGTAGCTATGAGTAAATAGTCAGTGACCAATTCGCAACCGAGCCAACTGCACTTCTTCTCGCCGGGATGGACGGCAGGAGGCTTTCCAAGAAACTGGGTTGTTCTTCACAGAGCGTAGCTTATTTCCGCATAGAGCGGACCACTCTGCGCGCCAGGAGGATAGCGCAGCTCTTCGCATCACAAGACGGACTCCTCCGAAGAGACAAACGTTAGAGCCATCAGAATAAATTGAAACTCGGTCATTGAAACCGGATATAATTCCAAAAACATGTACGGATACTACTGGGAGCCATCATTGTCTCCCTGTAGCATGCGATGCCCAGAGCCACGTGGGGCGTTACACACAGCAAAGGTGGGTATACTCTCTCGCTCTTAGGGAGCCAGTAGAGATGTAGCAACGCCGCGCGATCGGTTTGCCAGGATTTCCCACGGAGTACCCGCAGAAGATTTAGGGAACGAAAACAGCTGGCCTTCAGTTGTGCTATATGCGAGGACCAGCTGAGCTTTCTATCAAGCACCCAACCAAGGAATCCCGTCTCATCTGCAAACGGTAGCTTATGAGGACCCAATCGGAGTGTAGGTGGTAATCCCTTTCGATTGCGCCAGAAGTTCACGCAAATGGTCTTCCCAGCTGAGAACCGAAAACCGTTTCTTATGCTCCATTCACGAAGGTTGTCCAAGCATTACTGTAGATGGTGCTCCAGAAACGGTGTTGACTGAGAAGTACAGTAAACCGCAAACAGTAAACCATAAATAGGACGAGACTCCTGGAGGAACGCATTGTGAGCTAGAATTGATAACGGTGGTGAACAGTGTAACACTGAGTACCGAACCCTGAGGTACTCCATTCGCCTGAATAAAAAGTTTAGAAAATACCAAGCCAACCCTTAATCGGAAGCGGCGGTCCTTCAGGAGCTCCTTAACAAAAATAGGTAGGCGACCACGGATGCTCCAGGAGTGCAGTGTCCGTAGTATTCCTGCACGCCAAAAGGTATCATAAGCCCTCTCTAAGTCAAAAAATATCCCGACAGTTTAGCACCTCTTCAGGAAACCGTTCATTATTTGTGTCGACAGCGACACAAGAAGGTCCACTGTTGAACGGGGTAGGCGGAAACCGCATTGGATGTTGGTTAAAAGGTTATTTCGTTCCAGCCACCACACTAGCCTTCCATTAACCATGCGCTCCATCACCTTGCATGTGCAGCTTGTGAGAGAAATAGGACGATACCTGGAAGATAGATGCCGGTTCTTTAGGCGTTTCAAGATAAGTATTATGGTGGCTTCTCGACAACTTTCACGGAAACTGCCTTCAACCCAGAACCGATTATAGACCACAAGTAGGAAGGCCTTGCCCTAAGGAGAGCGCCGTGGCAGCATTTGCATATGGATTCCGTCTGGGCCTGGTGCTGATAATCGTGAAGTTGAAAGAGCGCGGTCTAACTCTGCAAAAGTGAAGAGGCGGTTGTAATCCTCAAGATTTCCAGAACGAAAATAAAAAACCTTGAGCTTCGACCTGAATCTTAATGGACAGCAACTCAGGGACGTAACCATCCGAGCTGAACACTTGAGCGAAAGCACTACCAAAGTTGTTAGCCACATCGAAGTTGTCCACAGCGATCCCGGCATGAGTCTTCAGACCTGCAATCGGCATGTGGGTCAGTTTTCCGGCCACGCGTCCTAGCTTATTCCATACAACAGAGGAGGGAGTATGGTGATTAAAGAGGAAACAAAGGTATTCCACGATGACTTTTTGCTGTCCCTACTTCCTTGCCTACAACTGGCACGCATTTTCTTGTAGGCAATCGGGTTATCCAGGGTAGCATGTCTTTGGAAAACCCGCAGAGCACGCCTATGGGCACTAACAGCGTTCCGGCAATCAGGCGTCCACCACGGAACAGGAACTAGATGGGGTGCAGTAGTTGAACGGGGAATAGCTCGATCTGCTGCGGACAGGATCTGCTCGGTGAGGTGTTCCAACAGGTCATTCACAGATTCGTGCTCAGAACTAGAAACAGCCAACAGGGTGTAAAGTGTCCAGATGACATGATCGAGGCACCAGGTTGGCAAACGTGTGGAGTGAAGGTGTCATGTGCCAAAAGAGTGACGAGACATGAGAAATGACCGCTAGAGTGTAAGTGAGAGATGGCATTCCATTGTAAAGAGACTGCTAGCAGTGCTGAGCAAGAGGTCCCGAGTTCGAATCTCGGTTAGGGTGAGTTATCTGGATAAGGTTTTTCCGGGATTTTCCCTTATCCTTCAAGACGAGTCTCGGGTAACTCTAAGCTCCATGGATCTTGGACTCATTTGAGCATCCTTTCACCCAATTCATTCATCCTCCCATATAACTTATCGTTGGAGGACGTAAATTACAAAAATAAGAGGTGAGCAAACTGCCAAATCAAGATGAAACACGGTGTGGAATGCATCAGAAATAAACGTTGGTTCTCCGGTGTTCAGGAGAACCAGGTTATTGCTGTCCAGGAATTTCACGATAATTTTACCCCTCGCATAAGTTCGGGTGAAGCCCCAGAGAGAGTGAAGAGCGTTGAGGTCTCCCACCAACACCAAAAGTGTTGGTAACTAAGAAACCAGATCTTGTAACTCAGTGAGTGAGATGTCTTCAGTAGGTGGAACATAGATAGAATGAATGGGTGAATTGTATCATCGGCAGGGTAATGTTGACAGCAACTAATTGAATGTCTGTTTTTAATGGTAAAGCATCGACATATATATCATCTCTAACTAGCACTGAGGTGCCTCTGTGTGCTGGAACACCCTGTTCTGGTTCAACATCGCACCTTATAGGGGTTATACCGTGAGATTGTACAAAAGTCCGTGGGAAGGAGCTTAGTCTCCTATAAGCCTAAAGACAAGGGTTGGTGTTTATGGAGCAACAATTCAAGCTCCGAGCGATGCGCATGGTGTCCCCGTATGTTCCAATGTAGGATAACCGTGGTGGTATGGGCAGATGCTGTTGTCAGCTAATGTAGATTAAGATGACTTCGTCGGTAGCCGAATCAGTTTACCTTTCTTTTCCGGTTTTGGGCTAACACCTGATACGTCCTGTTTATCCTGCCTCTTTTTGACAAACCTTTCGGCAATGTGATCAGTATCATCCTGATCCATCTCCTCTACGGAGGACGCCCCTTTCCCCATAGAGAAATTGGGTTCCACAACCTCAAACCGATTGGAGACCGACACTGACGAAGATGAAAGTTGTCGGTTCGTTTCTCCAGAGGAAGAGCTTCGGGATACCTTCGGACTTTTCTTTTTCCTGGTCTTTCTACCCGTATCCTTGAGGAAATCGTATCTCTGATAGCGGGTCTTACACCTTAGGGGCGTTGCATCGTAAACGATAGGCTTGGCAGTCTTTGTGCTTGATGTAGAGGGTTTCGATGGTGATAGTTCCGTTTTCTCTTTTCCCGATGTAACTGCGGTAGGTGCAGACGGTGATGCTTTTGGCCGCTTCGGAGTTCGTGTAGCAGTGGTAATTCGGTCTGATATGGTGGCCTCACAATCACTGGTCTGAGTAGCATGTCTTATTTTGGTACCGGGTTAGCTGCTATGGGGAAGTATGTACCGGACCTCAGAACGCGTGGTTGACGAGTACGTAGACGTTTCCGGGCCTCAGAGAAGGATATTCTCTCCTTAACCCGGATCTCCTGAATCGCCTTTTCCTCTAGTTAGCGTTGGCACTCTCTGAAGCTGTATCGATGATCGGCAGCACATTTCACCGGAGATGTGCAGCCATTGTGGTATTTTGGCAGACCACATTGCACGCATATGGGCACAACACTACAAAAATCGCTCGTATGCCCGAAACGTTGACACTTGAAGAACCGGTGCGGGCTGGGTATATATAGCCTAACTTCAAGAGTCTCATACTCTGCCGTGAACCTTTCCGGGAGGTCAACCCGATCAAAGGTCAGCAGCAGGGTACGGGTAGGCACCAATTCCCCTCGCTCTCGTCGCTGCACGCGGTATACAGCAGTTATACCTTTGCTCTTATATGTTCTCCTGTATCTCCTCATTTTACATACCGTCAAACGCACGGGTGGTGACAACTCCACGTGAGGAGTTCACGCTATTGTACAATGCAACGCTGAGCGGATAGCTTCACAACAACGTAGCTTTCAATATCGTTGCCACCTGGGAAACAGAGTGCGCTCCCGCAAGGGGCGTGCCGTTTCTTGAGCAAGTACAAGATTTTACCGGACCAGTTAATTTTTCCAAGCCCTTTTGGATGATGAAAGGGTTCAGTGACATAAAGTTCTTGCCTTCGTCAGTTCTGGTAACTATTAAGTAGCGAGGACTACCAGGCTTGACTGCTTCCTTTCCGTTCGCTTTATTAACTGTTGTAGGTGTGGACTTCGGTCCCAGTGCGGTAATGTCCTACACCATTGCTAACGTCTCCGATGGCGTGCTCACATTCTGGGCCCCAACCCGGCTTAGCAGAAAGTCCTGGCCTGGACCTCGCTCACCTCAGGGTCACACCTCCCAGTAAAAAGAGAGTGGGACCCAATCGCCTTAAGGAGTGTAAGAGATCATACAATGGCCCCTCCCCTGGACTGACATGTATCAGCGGATACGAACACAGTCCTACAAGGGGCTGGGAATTACGCGTTAGCCAGTCACCCCTTACGCTTCCCACTCCAGCCACCCGCTCTATTTTAGCCGTCAGACATGTGTTCAGGGAGGAGAAGGAAAAAGAAACAAATAAATAAATGGGGTGAAACGCCAAAGGGAACCATGGTTTGGGCGTTTGAAGGAACACTCTTACCTTGCGGAGGGACCAAATCAAGAGATCAAACCAGAGCCTCTTGTGCCAGTTTTCGGGGTTACTGATGGGCCTTCTCGCTAGCCGTAGCGGTCCCGGGGTACTCCAATTCCCCGCTGCACATCACCCAATCAGTCAGTCCGCTACTACCTGTTGCCTACCTCTCGGGACGAGGACCACAGAGGTTGGATTTTGAGAGGCCTCGGGCTTCGAGCCATGTAAGAAGATGTTTTGACATCGACGTTTCGGGGGCGTATATCTCTCTCATCTTCAAGATGCTGTATGACTTTAGGGCTGGAGGTGACCCAAATATATACCGGTCGCCAAAGTGAATGACGCAGTCCAATCAGTGAGCAGGCTCGCGATGGTGTAATGTGGCGGATTTCTCAGAATACGCTCCTGCTCTGGTCGCTGTTGGGTAAGCCAAATCTGTGTTTACTGAGCCTCTCTTTTTCAAGTTTTAATGCAGTATTCCATGCAGTACTAAATTGCAGCCTGGTATCTTGGTTAAGAGTGACTCTCTCTGCCGAAATAGCCAGCGCCTCCTTAACTCTGCGCTCCCAGCAGCCACTGCATTTTGGCACAATAGTGGTGAGACCGAAGCGAGCCCTATGGTCTTGCTGGAAGCTAGCCCGGACTTTTCATGGTGCAACAGGCTGATGCTTCTATTATGTTCTTTAATTCTGGTAGCTATGGTCCGTCCGGTTTGTCAGATGTGTGGCACTCCACATTCACATGGAATGCGGTACATCGCCGGAACGTTTAGTTGCAATAGGTCTTTGACCGGTATCATCAAGGGTTTGAGTTTTGCAGGCGGTTTTCGAATGGCTTTTATGTTGTGACTTGCCAGTATTCTGTCGATTTTTCCAGAAAGTTTGCCGGTAAATGGGATACAGGCTATAGCAGTGAGCTTTTTAGTGGAGCTACATATCTGTGTTCCGGCACGTTTATCTTTTGCGGGGGCCCTCAAGACCCAGCAAGACTATAGGGCTAGCTTCTGTCTCACCACTATTATGGCAAGATGTAGTGCCCACTGGGAGCGCAGAGTTAAGGGGGCGTTGGATATCTCGGCGGAGAGAGTCACTCTAAACCGATATGCCGGGCTGCAATTTAGTTTTGCATGGAATCCTGCATTAAAATTTGAAAAAGAGGGTTTCAGGAAACAGAGATTTGACTTACCGAGCCGCGAAAAGAGAAGAAGCGTTTCCTGAGAGGTCTGCCACATTACACCATGGGTCGCCTCCAGCCCTCGCTGAGGAGGAGGTTCACCTTCAACGACACCACTGTGCTGTGCTGTGCTGCCCTCGAAACGTCGTAGCTGCAAGTTTTTGTTACCAGGCTTGAAGCCCGAGAACGTTTAGAATATATACGCAGCCAGGAAGGATTCAGCTCATAGAGTAATGTAATCTCCCAATTGTTTATTATATTCTCCCAATGTTACACGTGTGTCCTATTATTGGTTCAAAAGTTATGGACAATTAAAGTGGTTCAGGTTTATATGTACCACACGATATATTGCTATTGCATATATATATATATATATATATATATATATATATAACATATATGTTGCTATTGCATATATCCTTTTTAATGTGCCTATGCATTTATTAATCATTCTTTTCTTGGTCGGTTTGCATTATAACACTTCCCCACTTACTGTTTCAAAAGCTTTTTCAAAGTCAACGAATAACTTATATAATCTTCTCCTTTTATTTGCAAGATATTAACTAACCAATGCTGATATTATAAGGATATTACCCATTACTCTCCTACTTTTCCTAAAGCCTGTTTGTGGTTCAGATAATTTTTCCACCCGTTCTGCCCAAATTTGAAACCATTCTGCTAGTATCCCAGTAGACATTTTTCCTAATACTGATAGCAGACTAATCCAGCTGTAGCCCGCCACGGTGGCGTGGTGGTAGCGAGTCTGCCTCACGTTCAAAAGGTCCCGAGTTCGAATCTCGGTCATGGTGAGTTACCTGGATAAGGTTTTTTCCGGGGTTTTCCCTTAATCTGAAAGACGAATGACAGGTAACTCTAAGCTCTATGGACCCTGGGCTCATTTGAGTATCATTTCACCCATTCCATTCATGGTCCGATATGACTTATCGTTGGAGGACGTAAATTACAAAAAAAGTTCAGCTGTAATTTGCTGGGTTATTAGCATCACCTTTATTCTTAAATATTGGCACTACTATTGCTATTTTTCAACTCCTGTGGACATTAACACCTTCAAAAGTTGAGTTTAGTATTCTTACTAATAGTCTTAATCTGCTTTCATTTATAGTACATGCTTTCCAAGTCTCCCATGGAATACCATCCATACCACCGCTTTTTATTCTTTTGATTTGCTCCCTTACGTCTTTATTTCCTGTTTGGATGTCTAGTAATTCATTGAGGTCGTTATTCTGAATCACCCAAATATTTTCCCTCTTCTGTTGTTCCCCTCCTAAAACACCATTAGAATAATTAAGCCATCTATTTCCACTTATATTATTTTCTCTTAATGGAGCTTTATACAATCCCTTAACTATATTCCATACTGTTTCACTATCATTAACTGTTGCTGCTTTATACAATATTTTACTCATTCCCCCCCCCCCATTCAGTTTTGCTGCAGTAGACTTCTGTACGCCCGCCCTTCAATCCTCTTCTTCCTTTTGCCCTCCCATAAACCATCATTTCCTCAGTTGCCTTAAAACTCTTTCGTTTAGCCATCCTGCATTACTTATCGAACCATCCCTTCCGTTTACCCACCACGTTATTTTTCTTTCATTCTTGCACCTGCCTCTTTTACTAGCATTTCTAACTTCACAACTGCTACATCTGTTTGATTTTCTTTCAACATCTCCTCTACCCGTGCCTCCTCTGATCTCGCTATATCTGAACTCAGTTCCCTTAAAAGCATTTGAATCCTCCTCCCTCCATTTATACTTTACACTCTAAACTCCTTGATATTGTTCTCCTCTTGATTCTTCTTTGTATACGCTGAGAAATTTTGCCCTTATTGCGAAGTGATAATTAGAACACACTACATTCAACACCTCAAAATCAATAAGACATGAGTCTAAATCTACTGTATATACTACATCATCTAAGATACTCTAATCGATTTATTTGTAAAAGTAAATTCACCCATACCATCTTTTCACTTCACCCAATGACATCTGCACTAAAATGGAGGTGCTAATATGGAAACCGAGCATATAGCGTTCGGATCCATATACAGAAGCACATCCGACACCATTTGGATGGTGGTGGTGGTGGTGGTGGTGGTGGTGGTGGTGGTGGTGGTGGTGGTGGTGGTGGTGGTGGTGGTGGTGGTGGTGGTGGCGGTGTTTAAGGGCACTCAACTACAATGGCTTTAAAATCCAATTAAAACGAGAAAGACTAAGAGACTAAAATACAGTAAATCAAATAAAAACAAAGATAAGACTCACGCTCAACGATGTGGCAAGGACTAAAATAGAAACTAAGACTATTAAAACCAGAAAGGAGATAAAATCGTTAGAATATCCAACATTTTAGGGCCTAAATCTTAAAATTTGTGGATAAAATGAACGCTAAAACTTTGCCTACCGCGGTCTCGTCATCCGCGAGTATCTCTGCCAAGCTGGCCGGCAGCTGGAGAGACCTGCGGAGACGGGCTAATCCAGAACAATCTAAAAATAAATGACGCACGGACAGTTTGGCACCGCAGAGCGGGCAAACTGGAGCCGGTGTTCGATTTAATAAAAACACTGTGGCTAAAATGACAATGGCCAAGGCGCAACCGAGCCAAAATAACTTCTTCCCGCCGCGATTGCCGACAGGAAGTTATCCAGAGATTCGGAAGCTCCTTTACTGTTCGGAGCTTTTTGTCACGGAAAGCAGACCACTCATCGCACCAGCAAGAGAGCGCCTCCCTACACACAAGCCGAAAGTCTTCCGTGGTCATAGATGAAACTTTTACACTGGGGTCTATGGTTGCCACCCTGGCTACCGAATCCGCTTTTTCATTCCCCCGCAAGCCTACGTGGCCAGGAAGCTCATGCACAAACCACGCTAACGCCCGAGGCGTGTAGAACGTGGAGGGCGTCCTGGATACGCTGCACGAGAGGATGGTGGTTGTACAGCTCACGCAGGCTCTGGAGTGCGCTGAGGGAATCATTTAAAATAAGGCAGTCACCCAACTGTCGGCGGCGAACATATAAAATGGCTCGATATATTGCAGCCAGCTCTGCAGTGTATACGGTGGTGCTGCCATGGAGACCGAATGTAAAGGGTTCGGCCCCATGGACAAACGCGCATCCTACACCGCTAGAGAATTTTGACCTGTCAGTAAAAATTAGGTTAAAATCCTGGTAGATCGATAAAAATTCTAAAACCAATCTGCGGATACTAATCACAGGCGTCGTCGATTTTCTGTGTAGCGTCATGCCAAGATCTACGGGATGTGCTGCTTGCAACCAAGGGGGATACACCCTTTCGCCTCCATGGAGCATCCTGGGCAGCACGAGTCCATGTGTCGCAAGGAGCTCCCGGAAGCAAAAACTTGGAGGCGTAGGCTTTAAATGGGTTTTCTCATACTGGACATCGAAGGCGGTGTTGAAAAATGGTGCAAAAGTCGGATGCAAAGGCATACTATTCAACCCACAGCTATAACTCCCCAGGAAAAAGGTCCGCCAACAATACAGAGGTGGTTCTGTCGCTTCGGCGTACAGGCTAACAACTGGGCTAGTTGGGAAGACCCCCGTAGCTAGACGAAGGCCAGAGTTATGGACTGTGTCTATTTTTTTCAGAAGAGATGGGCGAGCTGAAGCATAAACGATGCACCCATAGTCCAGCTTGGATCGAATCACTGTGCGATACAAACGAAGCAGCAATGCACGATCCGCTCCGCTCGATTTCCCACTAAGTATCTGCAAAATATTAAAAGAACGATCAAATTGTACTTACACCTGCGCTATTTGCGACGACCAGCTAAGATTGATTTTGAAAACAAGTCCGAGGAACCTCGTTTCATCGGCAAATGGTAAAACATGGCGACCTAGTCGGAGGGACGGTGCCAACCGACTCTTGCGGCGCCAGAAGCTAAAGCAGAATGTCTTCTCATTGGAAAACCTAAATCCGTTCTTAGAGCTCCAGTCCTGAAGGTTGTCTAAGCATTGCTGTAGACGACGCTCTAGGAACGGAGTACGCTGAGAAGTACAGTAGACGGTGAAATCGTCCACGAATAAGCACGATGGAACCCCTCGAGGAACACAGTTAGAGATAGAATTAATCGCAGTAGCAAACAGTGTAACATTTAGTACCGATCCTGGTGGGACCCCGTTCTCTTGGATCAAAAGGTTTGATAAAACCGAGCCAACCCTAAAACGGAAAACACGACTGTTCATGAACTCCCGAAGAAACACGGGTAGGCGTCCCCGAATATCCCAGCTGTGCAGGTTGCGTAACAGACCTGCACGCCAACACGTGGCATAGGCCTTCTCGAGGTCAAAATAGATGCCGACGGTCTGGCAGTTCTTCAGGAAACCGTTCATGATCTGCGTTGACATAGACACGAGATGGTCTAGTGTCGAACGTCGACGGCGCAAACCGCACTGGATGTTCGTAAATAGGTTCTGAGTTTCCAGGCACCACACCAACTACCCATTGGTCATGCGTTCCATCACCTTGCAGACGCAACTGGTGAGGGAAATAGGGCGGTAGCTGGAAGGAAGGTGTCGGTCCTTCCCGGATTTCAAAATTGTAATGATGGTGGCCTCCCGCCACTTATCAGGAAACTGCCGTCAAACCAGACACGGTTATAGACCTCGAGTAGGAAAGCCTTCCGTTCGGGAGAGAGATGTTGTAAAAATTGCACGTGGATACCGTCTGGTCCTGGTGCAGACGCTCGGGAAGAAGAGAGTGCATGTTCTAGCTCCGCCATGGTGAACAGGCGACTGCATTCTTCAATGTTTCTAGATAGAAAGCAGAAACCTTGAGATTCCACCTGATGCTTAATTGAGAGGAACTCAGGTGCATAGTAATCTGAGCTAGATACATGAGGAAAAGCACTGCCAAGGGTGTTAGCCACGTCAAACGGATCCACAACGACGCCTGAAGGAGTTTCCAAACCTGCAATTGGAATGTGGGTCGATTTTCCGGCCACGCGCCTTAACCTATCCCACACTACCGACGAATGTGTATGGCGAGTAAAAGATGTAACAAAAGCACCCCATAATATCTTTTTGAAGGCCTTAACTACTTGCCGAGGCCTGGCATGCATCCTCTTGTAACGAATGAGGTTCTCCAAAGTGGGGTGCCATTGGAAAACCCTAAGGGTATGCCTACGAGCACGGATTGCATTCCGGCAGCCATCCGTCCAACATGGCACAGGACGGCGATGGGGATTGGGAGACGAACGTGGAATAGGCCGTTCTGCGGCGGCAAGTATGCGCTCGCTAAGATGTTCTACGAGCTCGTTAACTGAGGCGTGCTCCTCATAACTAAAAACTGGGCCCTTTACACCCAGTTGGTGTGATCGAAACGCCAGGCTAGCAAGCGAGTGGAACACACAGATTGTGCTAGGAGACTAATGAGATACGGGAAGTGGTCCCTGGAGTGTCGGTCAGAGATGACGTTCCATTGGAGGTACTCTGCTAACTGCGGTGAGCATACTGCAAAATCCAGATGTGAAAAGGTTTTCAAAGCATCGGAAAGAAACGTAGCTTCTCCGGTGTTCAGGAGAACCAGGCTCTTACTATCCAGGAAGTCTGCAAGAACTCTAACTCGCGCACAAGTTCAGGTTGAGCCCCAGAGAGGGTGATGAGCGTTGAGGTCTCTCACCAACAGGAAATGGGGTGGTAACTGAGAAACTAGATCTTGCAGCACAGTAGCTAAGAGGTCATTGGAAGGCGGAATATAGATGTTACAGACTACTGATTGTAATGTTGGCAATATAATGCGTGTAGCAACTGAATGGATGTTAGTCCGTAGAGGTTTCCCGACCATATATACGTCATCTCTGACCAGATCCATCGTCCCTCCGTGCGCCGGAATAACTTCTTCCGGGGCAAGATCACGCCGGAAGGGAGTATACCGCCTTAGTGCTCAGGAATCCTGAGGACGCAGTTTAGTCTCCTGCAAGCACACTACGAGTGGATCGTAATGATTAAGCAGCTAATCAAGCTCTGAGCGGTGTGCCCTAAGCCCACGTATGTTTCACTGGAGAATAGCAATTTAAACGTTGTGATAAAGGGTTAGAGTTTATTCCACCTCATGACGACTTCGAATTTGGCCAAAATAGTTTGCCCTTCTTTTTCGATTTAGGGCTAACTCCTTTCACCTCCGAATTGTCGGGTCGTGTTCTATATGCTGTCCTAGCAGTGTGGTCCGCATACGCCTGTTGCAGCTCTTCCACAGATGAGGCACATTTCCCGATAGAGAACTTGGGTTCAAGGGCCCCAAACCGGTTGGAGACGGTACCCGACGAGGAGGACAAGCGTCGGTCAGAGTCCTCACCCGAAGATTCCTCAGAGGAGGAGCTCTTTGAAGCTTGGGCACTTTTCTTACGGCTGACGTGTTTGCCGGCATCCTTGAGGAAGTCGGACCCCTTGTAGCTGGTCTTGAAGTGTTTCGGAGGTGCATGATAAACTACCGGCTTCTCATTCCTGGAGGTTGTTGCTTTAGCCGGTGACTCTGCTGGCGATCTCCATCCAGATAGACGCTTAGGCGGCGTAGGTGCAGACGAGGGTGTTTGGGCAGGCTTCGGAGACGGAATAATTATTTTCTCAGAGATTATGGCTTCAGGTGTAACACTGATCTGAGTGGCGATCTCGCGCCTGGGTACAGGCTTAGCAGCTACCGAGCTATAAGTAGCATACCGCGGCAGGGATGGTATGCGAGTGCAAGCGAGTTTCCGGGCTTCCGAGAAGGATACCTTCTCTTTCACCCAGATCTCTTGGATCGCCTTTTCCTCAAGGAAGCGTGGGCAATCTCGAGAGCTGGAGGGTGTTCTCCAGGACAATTCATACATTTAGCTGGAGAGGTGCACGCACCTTCGTGCAGTGACATCGCACAGTTAGAGCAGGTAGGCGTACCGTTAAAAAATGAGCTAGTGTGTCCGAAGCTCTGACACTTATAACATCTAAGCGGGTTAGGTATATAAGGGCGGACCTCAATTGTCTCGTACCCTGCCCTGATTCTTTATGGGAGATCTACCCGATCAAAAGTGAGGAACAGGGTACGGGTAGGCACAGATTCCCCTCGCTCTATACGCTGCTCCCGGTACACGCCCTTCACTCCTTGATCTTGTAAGTTCTCAATTATTTCGTTATTAGACATACCGTCAAACGAGCAAGTGTTCACTACTCCGTGAAAGGAATTGAGGCTCTTGTGTACTGTCACGTTCACTGGATAGCTGCCTAATAGGTTTGCCTTCAGTAGGACTGCTGCCTGGGAAACAGAATGTGCCACCACGAGAAGCGTGCCATTCCTTGAACGGGTGCAAGATTTTACTGGACCAGCTATTTTATCCAGACCCTTTTGGATTACAAAAAGGTTCAGTGTCAATAAGTTTTTCCTTTCCTCTGTTCTAGATATTACTACATAGCGAGGACCAAAGGACTCAACTACTTCCTTTCCACAAACCGTCACACATTATGGGTGTTTAAGACAGTGCACCATAGCGATAGTATCCTCCACCATTGCAAACGTCTCCAATGGCGTGCTCACATCCTGGGCGACAACCCGGCTTAGGTGAGAGTCCTGGCCTGGACCTTGCTCAGCTTAGGGTTACACCTCCCAGCGTAAAGACAGAGGGACTCAATTGCCTTCAGGAATGTTACAGCTCATGCAATGGCCCCTCCCCGGGACTGATGTTTATCAGCGAATACGAACACAGTCCTACGGGATAACCAGGGGCTGGGAGTTACGCGTCATCCAGTCACCCCTTGCGCCTTGTGCGCGTGGCATCCTTCAGACATGTGTTCCGGGAGGTAAAGGAAATGAGAAATAAATAAATGGGGTCAAACACCGAAGTGGACTAGGGTTTGGGCGTTTGAAGGAACACTCTCACCTCGCGGAGGAAGCCAGTCGAGAGATTTCACCAGAGCCTCTTCAGCCAGTTTTCGGGGTTACTGATGAGCCTTCTGGGCCGCCGTAGCGGACCTGGGGTACACCAAGTCCCCACCGTACATCACCTCATCAATCAATCCCCTAATTCCTGTTTCCCACCCCTCGGGAAGGGGACTTCAGAGGTTGGATTTTGAGTGGCACACCTTTTGGAATTTTCGATTCATCGGTACAAATTAAAAAGCTATATTTATAATTATTTAACATTTCTAAAAAAGGAAAAAAAAGTGCGGATACTGGAGGTAGCCAGCGACTACTTCTCGTAGCGCGTCATGCCTAGATCTACGTTGAAAATGCCACGCAACCAAGGAGGGTACACAGTTTCGCCATTGGGAAACATCTTAGCTATTTTGATGTCGTGCTCTACTCACCTCAGAAACACACCTCTGTGTTAAGACAGGGTAACCCAATGACCTTCAGCAGTGCAACAGTTCACGCATGTGCCCTTCCGGTTACTGGCCTTTATCAGCAGATACGAACACATTTCTACATGATAACCAGGGTCTGGAACATAACGCTTTGCCCAGTCACCTGCGTTTCCTGCACAACGGTATGTCAGACCTGTGTTCAGAGAGGAAAAACGAAAGGGAAAAAATATGGGTCAAACAAAGAAGTGGACCAAACTTGTGGGCGTTTGAAAGAGACTTTCTCACTTCTTGAACAACCCAATCAAGAGTGGAACTCAGGGATCGCCAATCCCGTACCGATAATAGTACACACCTGCAGGAAAAAGAGTAGAGCTTCTTCTGCCATATTTAGATGTTACTGACGGCAATTTACTCTAACCGCAGTTGTCCCAGGGCATATCAGGTTCCTGTCATACATCACCAGATCAGTAATTTACCTACTCTCTTTTGGCGAACACTCGGGTTGATGACCACGGAGGTGGATTTTGAGGTGCACCAGGAGCGTGCAGTTTCTTCACTTTGTTTAGTAACTTACGGCGCCAGCTATATTGTTGAGACCTGTTTGAATGAAAAATTGTGTTCCCTATGAAAAATTTCTTCCTTCCCCTGTTGTTTTTAACACCAAGTAGCGAGGACCACCACTTCCAGATACTTCATTTGCTATTAATTTTACTGTTTTATATATTTATTTACCATGGCGGTAAAATCCTCCACCATTGGAGACGTCTCAGATCGCGTGGTCATATACAGCGCACCAGCACGGTCAGGTGAGAGTGCGAGCCTGAAGCTTGCAAAACCCAGGTACAACCTACCAATGTAAAGACAGGGGGATCGACCAATTGCCAGCACATATAAAACCTCGGTATTGAGATCGGTATTAAGCACGCTCAATCCATAATTTTCGCAGGGTTTAAGCCCACGACCTTCAGTGTAGTAGGCCAGCGAACAACCTAGACAGCTACACAGAGCGACCCCAGTAACACGCCTGTGTACCACAATGAGCTTATGAAAGGGTTCATTTTTTTATTCCGTAAACATACTTTGATGGCAACCAATACTGTGACTTTGTGGGTTCGTGAAATGAAAAGTCCAATTACACCACTCAAAATGTTCTTTATTTCCACCGACTTACAGTTAAACTCTTGCCAATTACACAGAATTACGTAATGCACACAATTACGATTCACCAGTTCGTCCGTCAAAATTTCACTTGCACTCGTAATTACGTACAATCTTCCGATACTCTTACGCAGTCTTCTCGTTGTACACTAGCACTGCATTCTTACACCAAGAACTGACTGACTGACTAACTCGACGTGATGCTTATATAGGGCCAGCGGGTCGATCGGAAGGTTCCAGATTAGAGGAAAAATCCTGTAAGTTCGAGAACACAGGTGGAACAGAAAGAGACAGCGCCGTGATGTTGCTTGTCCCAGCCATCCCTTCTTAACGCTATAAGACAAACGAGGGGGCGGGGCGTACACCGACCCGTCTGCTGCTCGCCCAGTCTATAGGGTGTTCCGACGCTCGGGTGACACTACGAATCTAATCACGAATTTTCGGTACCCAATAATCCTTGAAGTCTTTCACCCTCTTATCACACTGCAGACACCTCCATAAGCAATTTGAAGTTCAAAATATGCTTTAGCAGATCATACGTTTTTCTGTAACAAGGATTGCTATGGCAGCACGTTCTCTAAAGGAACGTTTAATGCTCGCCATCGTAGGAAAAGTGATTTTGAAGAAGTAAATGATGAAAATCAGGTCACAATACAGCAATGTATGCAAAGTCTGGAAATAATAATTAATCCTGCAGTCGCTTTCCTTATATTAGAGGAATTCTAATGTTGGAGTTTATATATTATCAGGGCCTTTACGAAATATATCAAAAGAGTATACAGATGTTACCAGTGATTTAAAAATGACAATAACAATCACCTGCTTCAGACTATTTATCAGATGACGACACCATCTTGAGGTAAAACTGAAACATTACACGCACTTACAAACACAGTGACACTCACACAAAAACGCATACACATATCTGATTCATTCAACACCTCCTTCGCATCTTGATTCGGCAGTTCGCTCACCACAGTCAGCACATTACCTACAATTGAATTTTGTCTCTAACTTACACTCTAACGACCACTTTCCCATATGTTATTAGAAACTTAGATCCTAATGTATGCTCCGGACGTCTAGCTAGCCCTTCAATTATGCCAACTGGACTCTTTACATCCGGTTGGCTGTGTTTAGTTATGACGATCACGAGACTGAACGATTTAGTCGAACACTTCACACAGCAGGTTCTTTCTGCAGCACAACGGTCTATTCCCCGTTTGACCAGTAAACCCGCCGACTTCCTGTCCCATGTTGGACGCCTGATTACAAGAATACTATTCGTGCTCGTAGGCGTGCTCTAAGGGTTTTCCAAAGGCACCCAGCACTGGAGAACCTGATTGAGTACAAGAAAATGCGTAATAATATTAAGCATAGAAAAATGATATCGCGGTATACATTTGTGTCCTCTTTTAATCGCCATATACCTTCCTATGTTGTATGGGGTGAGATAAGGTACATGGCCGTTATATCGATCGATATGCCGACCGCTGGTCTGAAAACTTCTGGAGGAGTCGTGTAGAAGTCGTTAGATGTGATAACAGCTTTTTCAGTGCATTTGCCCAAGCGTTTAGCTCAAATAATTATGCGCCTGAGTTCCTCTCAATTAAGACTCAAGTAGTATCCCAAGGTTTCTCCATTCATTGTAGAAACCTTGAAGAATGACCGTCTCTTCACCTTGGCAGAGTTAGAACACGCTCTTTCACTTTCGCGACTATCAGCACCAGAACCAGGACCCTTCTGAGAGCAGTGTCTGGTTCGATTGTACTTTACCTGAAAAGTGGCCAGTAGCCCGTATTATTCCTAATTTGAAAGCCGGAAAGGATTGTAATTTGTCCCCTAGCTGCAGTCCTATTTCCCTCAGTAGCTGCGAATGAAAGGTGATGGAATGCCTGATTAACGGTCTGTTGGTATGGTAGCTGGAATGACAGCCATCTGACCATAAAATGCGGTTTTTGGAAAATCCGTTCAACAGTGGACCATTTTGTATCAATATTCACAAAGAATGAACGGATTCCGAAAAACGCTCAAATCGTGGGATATTTTTGTAATTTCGAGAAGACGTGTTGGCGGGCACGTTTGGTCCGAACTCTGCACACCCGGAGTATTAATGGAGTTCCTCCAGGATTTCATAAAAAGACCGCTTTCTCCGAGTAAGGGTCGTATCGGTTTTCTCTTATCTCTTTGTTCAAGGGAACGGTGTACCTCAGCGTTCTGTACTAAATTTTACACTGTTTGCTACTGTAATTCTACCTCGAACTGTGTTCTTCAAAGGTGTTCTTCATGTTTATTTGTAGACGATTTTGCCATCTACAATACTATTCAGCGTACGCCATTTCTAGAGCACCTGCCACAACAATGCTTAAACAATCTTCAGGACTGGAGCTTCAGAAACGGTTTTCGTTTCTCAACTGAGCAAACAATTTGCGTTAACTTCTTGCGCTATCGGAGTCGATCACCACCTTCACTCCGATTGACAACCGATCTACTATCCTTTGCACATGACAAGAGTTTCCTTGGTTCGGTATTTCACAGCAAGCTTAGCTGGTCCTTACAGATAGCATGACTGAAAGCGGAATGTGACCGTTCTCTATATATTCCTCGGGTACTAATTGGCTAATCGTGGGGAGCGGGTCGCAGGAGTTGCTGTGACTCTATTGCGGGCTCACTCGTTCCAAATTAGGTTATGGTTGCATCGCTTTCACCTCAGTACATCCGTGTGTATTGAAAAAATTAGACACAGTCCATAATTGTGAACTACAGACTATTGGAGCTCTTCCAACTAGCTCAGCTATTAGCCTCTACACCGAAACTGTAGAACATCCTCTGCGTGCTATTTTATTAGTAAATTACGGCTGTTGACTTTCTTGTGTGCCTACGCATCCAACGCTTGCGCGCTTCTTTGACACCGTATTGGACGCGGCTTATTGATACACTTCTCTTAGTCCATAGGCCACCTAATTTTCATTTCCGGGAGCTATTTAGACAGCATGAAATTGGACTACCTAAGATGTTTCCCGAGAAAGACAAAGAGAGAGAGAGAGAACGAGTGAGTGTACTCACCGTGGCTGCATTGAAGGTCCTACGTAGATCTTGGCATGATGCAGTACTCAATATATACAATGGCTGCTTGTGCTATCCGTACTTTTCTTATTAGAATTTTTATCCGGTTATAATGATCGGGTTTTAATTTATACCTGAACTTCCCCTGGTGTTGGGATAGCAGTGGTTCCCGATACCCGTGGGAGATTGGGTACGTCTTCGGACGGGGTTGAGGGAAGCCATAAGTTTCCGGGTACTAGCCTGCTCAGCTAGTAGAAGGTGTGCTAGATCGCCAGGCGACCCCACCGAGGTCATATCGGTAGTCTTCACCTTGTGTGTTGACGCGCGTAAGTGGCGTATCCACTTCCGTCCCGTCTTGAGTACAAGCGAGGGGGCAGTTTAGGAAACTAGGTACTGTCCTAATGGAAAAAGCCTCGGAGACCCTTTGGGATACTCCCTGGTTGTAAGAGACCCGGGTCTTGTTCCTACGGGAACAGGGCTAATGGGAGTAGACTCTCTGCACTCAGATGTTGGGATAGCTTTCCCGTAGGGGAAGAGATCCGTCCCTTTCAGCTGCCAAAGTGCGGGCGCTGCGGACCCCTAGCACTCGTGGTACCTCTGACGTTACTAGAGGAATCTCGGGCCGAACATGCCGAGCCCCTCCCTCTGGGAGCTGTTCGGATTGGGTTGGACTCGAGGGGGCAGTGTGTTCCCGTCACCCACGGGCAATTGCGTACCTCTGGCCAGGCTACCGGCCGCCCAGAGGGGGTAGAGAGTTGCGTCATAAGTCCCGGGAACTAGTCTGCAGAGCTAGTAGCTGGTGAGCTAGACACTGGCGGCCCTACCAAGGTTATTTGGTAGCTGGTTCATCAAGGACCGGCGCGTAAGTGGCGTATCCACTTCCGTCCTGTCCGCCGTGTGCAGGCGGGGCCAGCTTATACAATAGGTGCTGTCCTATGGTAAATATACCCGAGAGGCCCGGGTTCAGGTCCTACGGGGCCAGGACTAATGGGAAGTAGATCCTCGCATATAAATGTTGGGATAGCTTATGTTTATGGAGCATAAAACTATATATTCGGATTCTATAGTAGCAGCTCTACTTTCAGAGCACAGTTTTATGCGATACACCACGCCCTTTTATGTGTACGTCGACGCAAGGTGAGAGACTACTTAATCTTAAGTGACTCCCTTAGTGTACTACAGATCCTTCTTCAGCTGTGTGCTTTCACCCCATTGTGGAGCGTATCCAGGACAGCCTCCGCATTTTACACGCCTGTGGCGTTATCATGGCATGTGCATGGATTCCTGAACACGTTGACTTTCCACGGAATGAAATGGTGGATTAGATAGCTAAGTCGTCAACCACACATCCCAGGTTTCCTATACCTTTAGTTAACAAGGGGGATTTTAAAATTGTAATGCGGAGAACTGTGCAGTCCTGCAGGCGGAAAGAGTGCTTCGCTCTCCAGGGAAATAAACATCGATCGTTGAAAGAACTTCCGCTTCACTGGGTTAACTTCTGCCGTTCTTCTCGTCGGGAGGAAGTAAGCTTGGCTCCTCTACACTTTGACCACTGTGCTTTTACGCAGAGTTTTATATTAAAAGCGTACCCTGCTCCACCTTATCCACTTTGCGGGGCACCTCTATCGGTCCACCATATATTTTTACTGTTTTAATCTAGCAGCTTTCCGCCAGTCTCTGCAGCTGCCTGTTAGATTGGCAGAGATTCTGGTGGACGACAACATAGTGGTAGAAAATACAATTAAATCGTTTTCAGCGCTAAATTTTAGAACATAATACCCAATATAGTTTTTGACTTTTTATTTGCATTTACTGTTATTTATCTGAGGCTTTCGCCATTGCTATTCTTTTATATATTTAATGTGTGACTTTACCTAGAATAGATATTTTTATAAACTTTTATCTGTGCCCTTGCACGATTAAGCTTTTAATGGCACTGATGACCCCGCAGATTAGCGCCCTTAAAAACAATCATCATCATCAGCATCATCATCATCATCATCACCACCACCACCATCATCATCACCACACAAATAGCTGTTACAGATACTGGTAACGTTCATTGTTCTGGGATGCTTGCAGCTCTTGTTCTATGTCTCGTGGGCATCATACTCATCTGGATCATCTGCATTCTGGGATCGCGAGGCATAAATGTATGGAAGGATCACAAACAACGCGTCATCTTGCCAACCAGCGGGCAACAGGTAGGCGATCCCAATAAAGGAACACAAACGGATCTCTCTAGAGGGCAGCGACTCAGGTCTCTTGATACCTTCAGAGGGTGAGTGCTCCGTCATAAGTTTATCATTAAGGCTCAGATAGCTCCTCAAGTTATATAAATAGTGTTTCTGACAGGGGTTCACTGGTTATGTTACAGGATCAGCGTAATATTGATGATATTCGTGAACTATGGTGCTGGGCAGTACTGGTTCTTCGAGCACGCCACTTGGAACGGACTACAGCTTGCTGACGTACTCTTCCCTTGGTATGTTCTGTCAACTGCTCTTTAAGGGCACTTCTCGAAATATATCAGGTCTGCGTGTAGTTTCTTAGATCACATTAGCTCGTGGAGCAGATGTTAATAGCAGAGTAAATATTCAAGGACAAAGAAAGACTGCCCACAATATAGGAAGCGCCCAATGAAATACACTCTGTAACTAATATATGTACAGAGGGCTTTATGCATTCACTTTGATGCAAAACATTCATATAAAGCATATATTCTTATATTTTAAGGCAATAGAAGTAGACATTTGTGGAAATAGTCATTTTACACAATTGCATGTGCGTACAATGGGAATTATGATGATGTGTAATTAAGGGCGCTCCACTACGCTGTCAATAGTGCCCTTTATAACCGAAACACGCTAAAGCCTAGACAAAATATAACTAAAATCTGTCTAAATACACTTAATGGCAGAAGCCAAATAGATTAAAAATACAGAATAAAAGGCACAAAACAAGTCTACTACTAATTTCTAAAATTAACCTTTGAAAGCAGTTTAAAGACCTTGGCCACCCAAGTCTCATCATCCGCAAGTATCACCGCCAAGCTAGCCGGCAGTTGGAGAGCACTGCTAAGAGGTGCTAAACTAGGACACTCCACAAGTACATGGCGGATCGAAAGGGCCCCACCGCACAGCAGGCAAGCTGGAGCAGGGTTCCCGTTTAGTAAAAACTTATGTGTAAAATAACAGAGCCCAAGGCGTCACCAAACATACTTCCTCCCTACGAGAGCGACGACAAGTGGTTACCCACGGAAGCGGATGCTGCTTTACGCACCGCGGAGCGGACCACTCATCCCACCAGCAGGACTCCACAGCTGTCCCCAATGTAATTTTAAAATCCTTTGAGATAACGAGTGGTATATATATCCTGGTCTTGGTGGTTGCCGACTTAGCTGCCATATCCGCAATTTCATTCCCCGGCAAGCCAATGTGAGCAGGAATCGATGCACACACCACGTTAACGCCAAAAGCGTATCAAACGTGGAGGGCATCCTGGATTCACTGCAGAATGGGATGGTAGTTGAACAGCCTCAGCGGGCTCTTAAGGGCACTAAGGAAATCGCTTAAGATTAAGCAGTTACGAATCTTTCGGGGACGTACATATAAAGTGCCTCGGGTAGGTTGGATATGAATACTAATGTTGTTTTTAATATTAATTTCATTTATTAGATCTGCTTATACATTATATTTATATTCATATAGTCAACATGGAATTTATTATTCTGGGATCTACTTCCTTTGTAGCAACAGGATTGGCTTTTTGCTCGTTTTACTTAATGTTATAAGTGTTTTCTTTTAAAGTTTTAATTGAAGGTAGAGATGTAGCTTTATTAAAAAGTAATATTCTTTTATTCAAATAAAATCCTTTTTACTATATTTCTTTTACCTTTAATTTTACTTTTTCTTTAAGCTCTGCGCTAAAAATGGAGGTGCTGCCATGGAAACCGAATGTAGGGGGTGCGGATCCATAAAAATAAGCACATTTAATACGATCAAAGGTTTTAGATCCATCTGTTTAGATTAAAACATGATCTTGATAAACAGAGGAAAACTCTATAAGGCAACTGCGGAGAGTGGAGGTAGTCATCGTACACTTCTCGTACCGTGTCATGCCCAGGTCTACGTGCGACGTGCTATGCAACCAAGGAGTAGTAGTAGTAGTAGTAGTAGTAGTAGTAGTAGTAGTAGTAGTAGTAGTAGTAGTAGTAGTAGTAGTAGTAGTAGTAGTAGTAGCAAACAGTGTAACACTACGCACTGATCCATTTAGGACACCGTTTTCTTGGATAAAAAGGGCTGAATAAACCGAGGCGACCCTTACTCGGAAAACGCGATCATTCATGAACTTTCGAAGGAACACAGGCTGGCGTCCACGAATATTCTAGCTGTACATGGTGCGTTACAGCCCGGCAAGCGAACAGGTAGTCTATGCTGTCTCGAGGCACAAATATATCCTAACGGTCTGGTAATTCTTAAGGAAACCGTTCATGAACTGCATTGACATAGACACAAGAAGGTCTACTGTGTAACGGCGACGGCGGAAATCAGACTGGATTTTCGTCAGTAAGTTGTGAGTTTCCAGCCACCACAACAATCGCCCCTTTATCATGCGTTCCATCACTTTGCAGACGCAACTTGTTAGAGAAATGTGACGGTAGCTCGAAGGCAGATGTCCGTCCTTACCTAGGTTTCAAAATAGGAATAATGGTGGCCTCACGCCATCAATGGATAAAATGCATAAATTTATTACTAAACTCTAGAATTTGTTTTCGAAAACAAATTGAAAACTTAGTCTACTGCTTGCTGGTAGTCCGCCAGTATCGCTGCCACGCTGGCAGGCAGCTGCAGAGACTTGCGATATCCGCCAGGTTCAAACATCCTAAAAGTACATGACGGACAGAAGGAGTTCCACCGCAAAGTGGACAAGCTGGAGCGGGGTCCCCTGTTAATTTATAACTGTGGCCAAAAAAAGCAGTGGCCAATTCGTAGCCGAGCCAGCCTTATTTCCTCCAAACGGGAAGAAGCGCAGAATGTAACCCAGGGGGTCGGAAAAGCCTTGATGGATCGAAGTTTGTTGCGGCGGAGAAAGGACCATTCTGCGAACCAGCAGGACTACACAGCTCATCGAAACTCAAGGCAAAAATCTTCTGCGATGAATTGTGATATAAACACCTGGGGCTGTGTAGTTGACGTCTTGGCCGCCGAATCTGTCAGTTGATTCCACTTCAAGCCTGTGTGACATGGAAAACATGCACAAACGACACTAACGCCTGAGGCGTGCAGTGTATGGATGGTACCCTGGATGCGCTGTACAATAGGATGGTGGTTGTACCGCACACGCAGGCTCTGGAGTGCGTTAAGTGAGTCACTCAGCACAAGGCAATCACCCAACCATCTGCGGCGAACATGTACAATGGCTCTGTCAGTGGCATCGATCTCTGCACTGTATACGGAAGAGCTGCCATGGAGGCCGAATGTAAAGGTTTCGGCTCCATGGACATATGCACATACAACACCAGCAGAGCTCTGGGACGCATTGGTATAAAATACACTTAAATTTTTATAGCGTGATAAAAACTCTTAAAGTAGTCTGCGGATACTATTCATCTGTGTCGTTGAATTGCTGTACACCGTGATAGCGAGATCTACGTGATGTGCAGTACGCAACCCGGGGGGATACAATCTTTTGCCCTTAGGGAACATCCTGGGCATATCAAGTGCGTGTCCTCGAAGGAGTTCCCGGAAGTGAAAACCTGGCGTCCTGGAACTAAGATGCTTATTCCTATAACGGACGTCGTAAGAGGTATCAGAAAAGGGAACTTACGTCGAATGCCGATGCATACTAAATAACCCACAACCGTAGATGCCCAGTAAAGCTGCCCGCCGGCACTGAAGAGGATGCTCTGCCGTTTCAGCGTATAGACTCACAACTGGGTTAGTGGGAATGGCACCAATTGCTAGACAAAGGCCAGAGTTATGCACCCTGTCGAACTTCTTGAGCACAAATGGACGAGCTGAAGCATAAACGATTCAGCCATATTTCAGCTTGGATCGGATCAGTGTGCGATATAAACGGAGCACCACTGTGCGCTCCGCTCCCCACGATTTTCCACTAAGTAACCGCAAGAGATTAAACGAACCCACACATCGTGATTTCAGCTGCGCTATATGCGACGACCAGCTAAGCTTTCTGTCAAAAAGTGTCTCAAGAACTTAGTTTCATTGGAAAATAGTAAAACATGGCAACCTAGTTGGAGCAAGGGTGGTAACCGACGTTTGCGGCGCCAGAAATTAACGCAGACTGTCTTCTCAGTGGTGAACCGGAAGCCGTTCTTAGAGCTCCAGCCACAATGTTGTCTAGGCAATGCTGTAGACGACGCTCTAGGAGCGGAGTACGCTAACAAGTACAGTAGACGGCGAAATTGTCCACGAATACGCACGATGAAGCACCTCGAGGAACACAGTTAGAGATAGAATTTATGGCTATAGCAAATAATGTAACACTGAGCACTGCTCCCTGTGGACGCCGTTCTCTTGCATAAAATGTTTTGAATAGACCGAGCGATCCTTACTAGGAAAAAGCGGTCGTTCGTGAACCCGCGAAGGAACACAGGACGGCGTCCACGAATATGCCAGCTGTGCAGGATGCGCAAGAGGCCTGCACGCCAAAAGTTATCGTAACTTTCTCGATACCCAAATATATGCCGACCGTCTGACAGTTCTTAAGTATACCGTTCATGATTTGCGTTGACATAGACACGAGATGGTCTACTGTGGAACGGTGACGGCGGAATCCACACTCGATGTTAGCGAGTAGGTGGTGACTTTCGAGCCAACACACCAAACGCAAATTGATCATGCGTTCCAACACCTTGTAGAGGCAAATGTTGAGTGAAATAGGACGGTAGCCGGAAGGCTGATATCGGTTCAGGTTTCAAAATCGGAATAATGGTGGCTCCACGCCATTTATCGGTAAAACTGGCGTCAACCCTGATACGGTTATAAACCTCAAGGAGGACAACATTCCCTTCGGCAGGGAGATGTAAAAACCGTACGGGGATACCGCTGGTCCTGGTGCAGGGAGTCGTGAAAATGTAAGTGCGTGTTCTAGCTCTGCCATGGTGAACAGGCGATTGTAGTCCTCAAGGTTTTCAGAAAGCAATCAGAAACCTTGAAGCTCCACCTGATTCTGAATTGAGAGGAACTCAGGCATAACGAGCTGAGCTAGAAACATGAGCGAAAGCACTTCCAAGCGTGTTGGCCACGTCAAACGCAGTTAAAACATGTCCTGAGGGAGTTTTCAAACCAGTTGTCGGTATATGAGTCGCTTTTCCGGCCGCGCGCCTTAACTTATCCCATACTACAGAGGAAGGCGTATAGCGATTGAAGGACGACACAAGAGCATTCCAAGATGTCTTTTTGCTCTGTGTAATAACTTGCCTGCCCTGGCACGCATCTTCTTGTACTGAGTAAGGTTTTCCAGTATTGCGTGACGGTGGAAATCACGTGGAGCACGCCTGCGGTCACGGATTGCATTGCGGCAGTCATTCGTCCACTATGGGACAGGACGTCGACGAGGATTCGGAGACGAACGCGGAATAGACCGTTCTGCGGCGGAAAGTACCCGCTTACTAACATGTTCAACAAGATCACTGATGGAGGCGCACTTCACATAACTAAAACCGCTAACTGGGTGTAAGGGGCCCCGCTGGCATGATGGACCCGCCAGGTAGGCCAGCCTGTGGAACTCACGTTTTGATATACGAGATTAGACAAGGGAAGTGGTCACTGGAGTGTAGGTCAGGGATGACGTTCCATTGTAGGGACACTGCTAACTGCGGTGAGCACACTGCCAGATCCAGATTCGACAAGGTGTTGAATGCATCAGAGAGAAACATAGACTCTCCGGTGTTACAGAGAACCAGGTCATTACTGTCTAGAATATCTGCGAGAACTCTATCTCGCACAGGCTCGAGTTGAGCCCCAGAGAGGGTGATGGGCATTGAGGTCTCCCACCAAGAAGAAGGGCGCGGGTAACTGAACAACCAGATTTTGTAGCTCTGTAGCAGAGAGGTCATCAGAAAGAGGAATATAGATGTTTCAGACAACCAATTGTATCCTTTGCAGCGTTTTGCGTGCAGCAACTGACTGGATGTTAGTCCGCAGTGGAATATCCTCCACATATACGTCATGCGTGACGAGTACCATATTGCCACTGTGTGCAGGAGTACCCTCTTTAGGGGCAAGATCACGCCTGAATGGAGTATACCGCCTGAGTTGAAAGAAATCCTTAGGGCGTAGCTTAGTCTCATGTAGGCAAATCACTAATGGATCGTGGTTACTGTGCACAAAATAAAGTTCAGGGCCGCGTGCCCTCTACCCCACATATGCTGCACTGTAGAATCACCATTGGAACCCTGGAATACGAAGTTATGTGTCTTTCCACGTTAGGAAGACTTCGAATGTGGCCGAATAAATTTTCCCTTCTTTATGGGGTTCGGGAACCTTTAACATTTGGATTATCTGGTATTTTATTAGAAGACTTCCTGGTATTGTGGGCATCCAAGTGTGTTATCTCCTCCACGGATGAGGCCCCGTTCCCGATAGGGAACTTCGGTTCAAAGGTCCCGAATCGATTGGATACGGAAATCGACGAGGAGCTCAAGCGTGAGAGTCCTCCGCTGACGGCTGCTCCGAGGAGGAACGTTTGGAAGCTCTAGAACTCCATTTCCGGCTGGCTGGTTTACTGGTATTCTTGAGAAAGTCACATTTTTGTACGTCGTCTTAAACTGTTTTGGCGGCGCATCGTACACCACGGGCTTGTCAGTCCTGGATGTGGATGCTCTGACCGGTGACACTGCTGGCGATCTTCCTCCTGAGGTGGACTTAGGCGTCGAAGGTGCAGACATGGGTGGTGTTTTGGCAGGCTTCGGAGAGGAAATAATAATTTTCTCGGAGATTGTGTCCTTGCGGATATCTTTGGTTTGCGTTGCGATCTCTCTCCGAAGCACGGGCTTAGCTGCTACCGAGCTGTAGGCAGCGGATCGCGGGAGGGATGGTATGCGTGTACCAGCGAGTTTCCGGGCTTCCGAGGACATCTTCTGGTTCACCAGGATCTCTTGAATCGCCTTTTCCTCGACAAAACGTGGGCTCGAGAGCTGTGAGTGTGTTCTCCAGCGTGTTTACACAATTAGCTGCCGATGTGCGGGCACCCTCATGCTACGACATCGCACAGTTACAACACGTAGCCGTCCCGTTATAGTACGCGTTAGTGTGCCCGAAGCGCTGACACTTGTAGCATCCTAGCGGGTTGGGTATGTATGGCAATATATCGATGGCCTCGTACGCCGCCCTAATCCTTTGTGGGCGATATACCCGATCAAAGGTCAGGAACAGGGTATGGATAGGTACAATTCCCCTAGCTCTCTTCGCTGCATGCGGTATAACAGATGTCGCACTTTGGTCTTGGAGGTTCTCCTGAATTTCTTCATTCGCCATTCCATCCAACGCACGGGTTTATACTTCTCCGCACGAGGAGTTCAGGCTCTTATTAACTTTGGCCGTCACCGGAAAGCTGCCTAATAATATCGACTTCAACAGCACAGCTGCCTTGGAAACAGACTGTGCTTCAAA